>CAJNOJ010000013.1:434119-647284 GCA_905250025.1 Adineta ricciae | reverse complement strand
TTGAGACTAATAAGGATAGCAAGCGATGAAAAGAGAGAGGTAATCAGTCGTCCATTGAGTCTGGTGAGCGGAAAGACTCATTTTTTTCAAGACACCGGTCAGACAGTTAGAACGTACGCGTGTCCCTGCTCTCTTCCTCTCTTTGTCAGAAAAAAAGAAGAAGAAAAAAACTCCAACGGGAACACTTTTTTTCCTTCTCCTTCTCCTTCTCCTCTTTCACGATGGTACCGCTATGAGTCTAAGTGTTAATTTTCTCCTCTCTTTCTCCCCCTCTCGTTTTCTCTCCTTTCTCTCTCATTCTCTCTTCTGTCTATATGTATGTGTGTTCAATATGTCGTATATTAATGAGGAAATCCTTTCCCTTCTTCTCTCGCAGATTGTTCCTGTTCACATACATACAAACAGACACACAGTAATACAGTTGCTTATGACGATGAAGATGATGATGACAATATTTACTCATTCAAATTAGCCAAGTAAGACAATTTAGACAAGCATTGCCACAATAGCAAAACACTTACAGAAACATGTTTCGACTTTTATTTTTTATCAATTTTTTATTTTTTGTTTCGTCAACATCCAAAGAATCGATACACATTATCGAAGATCTTCCTATCGGTACGTCCATATACACATTTTATACAGAAGGTTGTAAAACAGAAAACAGTACCGGTACATATCGATTTGTCGATAGTCAAAAGAATTCCAATGATTTTTTTCTTATTGATCCATACACGGGACGTGTGACAACGAAAAAACTAATTGATCGTGATGACTTTTGTCTTCGTCGAATGTGTTCGTGTTCAAAATGTGAAGTTACATTAGAAGTCTTATGTGTACATACTGGACAAATCTTTTTCAACGATCTGTCCGTTATCATCGACGATCAAAACGATCATGCGCCACAATTTCCCAAATCGTCAGTGACGATCGACGTTTTAGAAAATGTACCTGTCGGCTACGTCATACCCATCGATGTAGCCAGCGATCCGGATTACGGAAATAACTCCATTCAAGGTTACAAACTTGTCGAAGATAATTCCACGGGTAAAAACTATACCAATCGAATTCAACAAGCTTTTCAATTAGACTACTCAAAGAAAAATGATTTACTGGCATTACGTCTTATGAAAGTTCTTGATAGAGAATTATGTGATTCATTACAATATATTATCCAAGCTNACGTCATACCCATCGATGTAGCCAGCGATCCGGATTACGGAAATAACTCCATTCAAGGTTACAAACTTGTCGAAGATAATTCCACGGGTAAAAACTATACCAATCGAATTCAACAAGCTTTTCAATTAGACTACTCAAAGAAAAATGATTTACTGGCATTACGTCTTATGAAAGTTCTTGATAGAGAATTATGTGATTCATTACAATATATTATCCAAGCTTACGACGGAGGACAACCACAAGCACTTCAAGGCAAATTAAATATTCGTATTAATATTCTTGACGTTAACGATATGTCACCCATTTTTGACCAAACAGACATCCGTGTACTCCTGAGTGAATCAACTTCCACTGGATCACTTGTTGCGCGTGTGCATGCATTCGACGGTGATACTGGTCTCAACGGTCTTGTTCATTACACGATCGTTTCATTAGATCCTCAATCAAATGGTACATTCGTTCTGAATAAAGAAACGGGCGACATACGACTTGGAAAAAAACTCGACTATGAAAAAGAGAAATCTTTCCGAATGAAAGTCAAAGCACAAGACAATGGTCCACAACAAGGTTCGATAGCAGCGTTTGCAACAGTTGATATCGAAATCAAAGATGAAAATGATAATTATCCATTGATAACACCAACATTCAATGACGATCCAGTCTTAGGTATTAAACATGTACTGAATAGTAGTGTTATACAAATTCGTGAAAATACGCCTAACGAAACATTTCTCGTAAGTAGATAACCTTGATTGAACTTCTTTTTTTATGTAAGAGAAATCTGTTCGTGTTTCATTCGATTTCCCGTTGTGTGCGTGATAAGAAAAAGTTTTGCTTTCCTTTTCACCTTCGACCTTCGTACAAAGTTAATCTATCGCTTCCCATCATAATTCCCTGTAGTGACGTCTGCATATGAGTGCGTGTTCGCATGTTCCATCGCCACCCTTAAACGAATATATTTTCTCGTTCTATTTGTCCCATCGAAGGAGATAATCTTAAAAAGAAACTAATTATATTTTGGTTATTTTTCTTTCTCCAATAGGGTCATATCTCGATCAGTGATCTAGATCAGGGTGACAATGGCCGAGTCAGCTGGTCACTTGAGAGTAATGGCACTATAACTAGTAAAGATTTATTGAATAATGAAGCTTTTCTCATGTTTACTCAACGGATATTTGATCGTGAAGAACAATCTCGGCATGAGATCTATCTCGAAGCACATGATCATGGCAATCCATCACTTTCTAATACATTGAATTTTACGTTGGTTATACTCGATGAAAATGATAATGCACCCAAATTTGAACAGGAATTCTATGCGATCAATATCTCAGAAAGAATTCCACTTGGTAGCAAACTATTTCACTTTTATGCTACGGACAATGACGAAGAGAATACCCCAAATAGTCAAATTGAATATCAGTTTGCTAATGAAACAAATCAAACGATCTTTTCATTGAATTCGACAACAGGTGAACTACACCTGATTAATCCACTCGATCGAGAGGAACAATCATTCTATGAATTCGATGTGGTCGCATCCGATCATGGTCAACCAACGTCCTTATCCTCGGTAGTTCATTGCACAATAAATGTTTTGGATATCAATGATAATTATCCTGTCTTCGATTTACCAGAATATCATTTCGAAATAGCGGAGACATGGCCTAAACTTGCTCCGATCGGTCATGTTCATGCAACTGACGCTGATGAATATTACAGTGATCTTCATTATACATTAGTTAGTAATGAATCAACCATATTGGACGAATGGCCATTCGGATTAACAATGAATGGGACATTATATCTTAAATCAACATCTGCTGGTAAGTGTAGATTTGTCTTTATGGTAACAGGAAAGGAAAGGAAACTGTTCTTGCAGGTATTGATTATGAACGTCGTTCAATTTATACGTTCTCGGTTATGGCCGTGGATAATGGTGGTTTAAGCACGAATGTTCCTGTCACAGTTCACATTCGCAATCGAAATGATTTCTGTCCTGAATTAGTGAACAATTCGACTGCTCTATTCTTCAACATCGATCTCTGGAATAATAACTCAAGTGAAAACCATACAAATCAATATCATTTGGAAATCTTCGATGGTGACAATGATACATGTGTCATTGAACTACTAAATTTTCAAGATATATTTCAAGTGGAAGAAATGGAACGCAATCAATTTCTCCTATATGCATATACAATGCCGGAACGGGAGTATTACATTCTCCAAATTCGTCTTCGTGATTTAGTTGGCGAGAACGATCAACCATGTATTCAAACAATTCAATTAGTTTTAACAATCGGTTCGAATGAAACCAATCAAACCGTCGCATTAGACACCGCACGGGAATACCTCGAAGCACTTCATCTAACATCGAAACGTACACATTCATATTTTGATCTAACATTACTGAATGTGATCCTTCTATTTGTTTTATTATCAATCGCAATCATAGTTGCATTAGTAGCAGTGAAACTCATCTTTCTTTCATCATTATCATCTTCGTCGTCATCAACATCGTCATCTTCAACATCATCAGTGACGTCTTTACGTCATCGCCGACGACGATTACAAAAACGAAAATTACGAAGTAATGGAAGTGGTACGGCTACAGGTGCGACTCTTTATCGTCTACAAGGTCCGACTGAAACTCAATTACCATTGCTTGAAAATGAACGTGGTGAACATTCGTTAACGTCCTCATTGATCGATGGAAATAGTAAATGTATGCCAAATGACAACATCAATCATTCGATTGATGACGACGAACAAAAACAGGTAAACGATTTGAAAAACTTGTCAGTTTAAGTCGAACAGATGGTGTCAAGAAAGAGAGAAGAAGAAAAATCGTAGGAATTAATGTTAATTTTGTCTCCATATGTTACCCCTTGCTGTGACATTCTTTCTACATTGTTCGACGAGGCGATCACTCGTGCTTATATTACCGCTGCTATTGATAATCGAGCAATGACAACAACGACATTGTTCGTTGTCATTTGGCACATTTGATAATTAAAAATGCATTCAAACTAGCGTCTCCGTTGATGAATAAGAGATGAAAAAACGATAACGAAGCGAAGATGATGAGAAACATACAAGGCTAGCCAAACGACTGACTGCTCTCTTGTCTGTCAAATGTGAGCAAGTATCAGCGTATTAAAGAAGAATTCCTTCAACAAATTTCATTAGCTATTTAATGTCGTTAACCGACACAAGTAACTTGCTCGTGGCAAGTCGAACAATTACATTTTCATTTAATCGTGATAGATACATCGCATACACGTTTCACATTGGATAGCAAGATGAAGGCATTGTACTCAGACGAGTCTTGCCTTGAAATGTATGTGTCTGTATACACGTATCAACAATTGATTAAGCTGTTCTTTGATATGAATAGAAATTGTGTACGTGTGCATGATGACGCAAAAGATCATCTGTCTTCGGACGGATTTGATTTCCAGTTTAATCCTTTCGAATTAATGAAACATAACATGATGACAGTTAAAAGATATATGAGAAAATGTAATTACCGAGCAAACACTATGACAGTTCGAACATGCCGCATTGTTTCTTTTCTAGCATCTTCTCAATCAATTTAGTAGGCATTCAAATGAATTCAAAACTTTCTCGATCAAATCAAGTGCGAATGCCTACGATATCATAGGTGATATTCATTCTAGTGAACGTAAGTGATTATGTAGCTTGAAAGAAAGAAAAACTAATCAAGTAGTTCCTTTTCTTTTCTAGAGCATTCGTTGACTACTTCATCATCATCTTATAATCGCGTTCGAGACAGTGGTTATGAAACAACATCATCAAGCGTTGAACAACAGCAACAACGTTATTTTCCTCCATCAAGTCCATCGAATGTTAGTCTCTCTCCTGATGGTCAATTGATAACTGTGACTTATTTTTCTTCGTCAAATTCTTCTCATCTTGATTCGTCCTTATCATCATCTCTAAATGCAGTTCCACGAACCTTGAAAACATTCTCTCAGATGCCTGTAATAAGTGCTTCAGGCAAAGAATCCTCAACCACGATGAATGCTCATCTTGCTGAACAGGAAATCATCGAAGTCTGATAATTGTCATTTCTTCTTCTCTGTTGTGTGTGCGTGTGTTCGTATTTCTCTCTCTCTCTCTTTCTCTTTATTCGACTATCTGAGTGTATGTACATATCTATATAGATGTTCAATCACGATTATGACCTTCTCATAATAACATACGCTCAATTAAACATCTCATCTTCGATTTAGAAATAACCTCAAGAAATATCTGGCTACAATGAATTCCTTCCAATTACATAGACACAGAATTCTTTTTTTTTATTAATATTAACTGAATAAGAAGTACTATATGACGAGGTGAAGCACACAGACACACCAAAGATGAAAAGAAAAGCTACTTTATAGTACATTGATTATTTTATGAAAAAAAAGGCAAGAATTTCATCCATGAGAAGAGAACTATTGACACGAAGATAAATAGAAGAAAAAACCAATGGTATCGAGTCGATCGACGCACGAATTGTTTCTTGGAAGAGTAAAGATGATTTGTTTTTTGAAAACATACATGACTAGATGTATGCACAACGAGGTGATTGTTTGCGCCGGACTTAATTCGACGTCGGTTGTAAAGTGTTGGTAAAGAGTGAAGAGTAAAAATGTCATCTGTTAGAACGACCCCGGAATCATTACGAGATTTTCGACCATGATCCAAAGATTTCAATAATGGTAACGAACGAGTACGTGTCACTAGACATGGCATATAGAACAGATTCCATTGACATCGATTTCAAAGTAAAACTTACGACGATGATGAACGATTGGTTCAGTTGGGCGAGATACGACAACTGGTAGCTAAATAATTGACAAATAATGAGAGTCATCGAGTGTGGTTACTCACATCTGTTTGTTGCTGTTGATCTACAAGAACTGCTGGTACCACACGCCGACGTGTTCGTTTTTGTGTTGATGATTCTAGAATAGATTTAACGATGATATTCACTCTTATTCCGCGAAAAGATATTTACCAATCAATTGTCGACGTTCGCTATTTAATTCTCTGTAAAAAAAATCAAGAATTACCAAGAAGAAATAAAATTCATTTGAACACACTTGATTTTATCCAGAAGTTTTCGTTGATTTTTTTCTAAAAATGTATTTGCCATTCGCCATCGACTTGCTGCACTCTGTTGTTCGACGAGTTGTCGCTCACATGAACGAATCTATGGTTGAAAATACAGATGCCATTACCAGTCAAATCAAAGTGTGTCTATGAATAGAATCTTTACGGTATCATCGTTTGTACGAATCATTTGCTGTAAACGATCGAGTTCATGTTGGTACAGTTCAAGAATTGACACAAGCCGATGTGGTGGTTTCGATGATTCTTCCAGTTTATGCATCAAATGTTTATCAACCAAATGAAAGAAATCATCAAGTTCAGCTTGACGACACTGCTGTTGTTCTATAAAACAATTCACAGTCAACAAACGAGAGATTGCTTTCGTTTCTATCGAATGATTTACATACCTCGACCAGCGATCAATAGCAGTTGCATTTTACGAAATCTACAAAACGATATTTATGATTATAGGTCAATAATTGAATTCTCACCTCGTATCAAAAACTTGTACATTATCCAAAACGCGTTTTAACAAACTCTTCATGGTTGTCAAACGTTCTTGTTCAAAGTAGCCATCCTCATTTTGTTGGCTTATGAAATATTTACGCAGAGATTTCACTTCATTGATCTAAATGTACAGTTCCACATGATCAAATCTTTCAAACTATTCGATTCCTAACTAGTTCATTCAGTAATGAAAGTGACGATGAAAGTGTTGTTGTTTTTGCTAGAAGTAAGTCCAATTCAATATCATTTGCAGTACCATCAAGACATTTCGTTATTGTGTCATAGGACATCGTTTCCTAACAAAAGTCAAACATAACATAAACCATCCCTAAGCACGAGCGAACATTTACTAATGAGTTAATTTCACTGAAAAGAGAGGATTGACAATTTTCTAAGTGATTATTTTCACAATCAGGTGTATCATCATCATCGTTCATATCGTAGATAAGACATGGCAATGATTCATCGAATTCGTCAAACGATGTGCTTGATGAAGGACAAATCATTTGAACTTCAGCAGCGTGCGTTCGTGCTCTAAGAACTGTAATGAATTCAACGAGAATATTTAAAAAGAGTTTTTACAATCGAAGTTCCTCGCGAAGTGCTTCAGCATTTTGAACGAGAACATAATTTGATTTCACTATTTCTTGTTTTGCTGACAGAATCTCTTCTAAATCGTTTTGTAAACGAAGGATTTGATTTTCATTCTAAAAAGTAAATACACATAAGTAAATGAGAATCTTTCGCAACATCTACCTCTTTTTGACGAAGATTTGTGTTTTGCAATTGAACTTCCAAACATTGCCGATTTTCCTACGAAAGCTATCAATGTCAAAGAGGGTCATTGATGTTTAACCACTGACCTTTTCTGCTTCTACCAAAGATTCCAGTTGCGCACACGTCTCTCGCCATTCTTCTTGTCGATCATGTGCTCCTTTTATCTTAAAAAGAGACATAAATTGAATTTCTCTCGAATAACAAAGTGGATTATTCACTTGTATTTCTAAATCTGAAATGAGATCATTCAACTCGAGTTTTTCCTTATCGCGTAGAATTAATTGACAACGTAGATCTCGACATTCATTTTCTAGTCGTTGAGTGTATACATGAAGATCTACATTAGCTGAGGCATGATGCGATGAACGTTCAAGTTCTTCTTCTAATCTGAAATCATATGACGATTTCCAATCAAGAGAATTCATTTGTACAAATGTTTTCATTTACAATTGTTTCTGTTTTATGAGAAGATCACGTTCTATTTGAATTTGAGCAATATCATCATCTAGTTGTCGATAGTCTCGTTCGAGTAGTTCAATTCGAATGAGTTGCCGTCGATTCGATTCGCGTAGTTCATTCTCTTCAATTAAACATCTAAATTCACTCAATCTTAAATTTCGATACCGAACCGCAATTTTTATATTCACTTATGATGATCATGATCACTATCGTACACTACTGTTTGTCCTGCACCAGTAGTCGATCGGCGACGATTGATCGATGCTAAAAATATATATTAAACGTGATATAACTAATTTTTTTCTTCGAAGTTAATGATTAAGTATACCATAAACACGTGGCGGTGGGATACGGCGAATAGTTGCAGCAGCTGCTGATGTCATGCCTTGAGTGAGAGAAAAGGAATCGAAACGAGATAGTAGAAGACTAATTTAACGAACGAACGAACAAAGTGCATCTGTCTGTTGGATCATTTAAAAGCACTCGAATAGGACAATCTGATTCTCTTAGATACGGATGACATCTGTCGTGAAACAATGAAAACGATCGCATATTTTATTTGATGAGTAGATAGGAAAGGCATAACAGTGTATATTTAACATGATCTTTGACCGTTCGCTAAGATTTATAGGAATTCTCGAAAGAAAAAGTTAAGTTTCTCCGATCAATACATTCCAAGCATCGAAATATTCGGGCATCGATTTGGGAGAACCAGTATGTAACGATGATGTACATATCAATAAATTCAAATTTCTTGAAAATGCAGTCTCACATGTTTCGCTGGCTACTGTATATTGAAATTTATCCGCCATCGTCGCTAAATTACTAATCTGAACCTTTGCTGCATCGCGAAGTATTCCAGTTACAAATGGATCACCTGGATATTCAATCAAGTCGATATCTTGTAAGTTTTCCATAATCCGATCAGCAGCAGTAGCTGTCATAGCATACAATAAACTCATTGCATAATTTATATTGCCACTGGAAGGTGGGATCATGGCGTTGACAAATTTTTGATAATTGCCACGTGGTACACGATGTTCAGTACCAAACCAACCAATGATTATATTCTGATTATAAACAGATTCGATAATTGGGAGGAAATTGTTGACAAGTATTTTCATATTGATAATAACGTCATCTTCGGTTTTGAGATAGAATGAATGTGATGGTAAATAACTTCGTACCCATAGCATGGCAGATAGTTCTTTATAAGCTATGAATGAATACATATCTGGAATTGATACTTGAATAACATCATCGAAAATATTTTGTTCCATACGTATGCGTTCGGTTAAGAGATCATCTGTACCAACGAGAAAAAAGATTTTCAGTCGTAAAGTATTGTTGCGATATGATCGATAAAATCCCCATGTACGACGTATAGCATCACGGACTTCAATATTACACGCTCGAGATAAAACCAGAACAGGAATGATATCCGATGAAAATGAGTTCAAATCCAAATAAGGTGAATTTGAAAATTCGATTGTTGATAATACGCCTGGCCTCTTCAATGATACCAGTGGCAAAGCTGCGGGTTTAGTTTCGACATGTATTGGTATCGCTGGAGCTGTTTCGCGTTTACTATCTAAACAAAGTATGTAGAAAAAAAAAACATTTGTTATTTGTCAAATAATTCTAACCTTGTCGTCGATAGTAGAGTATTAACAGAATGAGAAGACTCAGTAGTAGTAAACATAAATTTTTTAAACGACGCCGACCGTAGTATCCTTCGAACATATTGCGACTCGTCAGTATTCTCTCGGTAAATGCATCCATGTACATCTTCCGTTTTGCTTCATTGCACACTTCTCGTATCTTTTCTTTCTCGATACATATTGACACATACACATGATATTATTTACAAAAGAAATACAATGATTGATACACTAGTCGATGCCATATCGAACAATTTCAAAATGTCATGTCTTATTGATAACTCGAAGACATATGAAAGTCATGTGTTATGAAGAACAGATGAAAATCATGGAATTTTTTTTCAATGATTCTAATTTTTATTGACTGGGAGTACTAGGTCGTTGTTATTGGATGTACAGTATGATGAATACGTTTGAATTTTTGTAATGTGATAGGTTCGCGACGATGTAAGGATTCAACAATAGTTGCAAATAGGGCAAAATCAACAGAATTCACCAATTCATTTTTCATGCACTCATTCGCAACTAAAGGTTAATGTTAGCGATGGTATATAGTATAACCATTGTTTACTTTCGACTATTCGTCGACTAGGTAGATGTAAATTTAAATATCCGATTGCATTTTTCAGTTCATCGATACGCAGATATCCATTTCGCTGACTATCAGCTTGCTCAAATGCTAGTTTGATTTCGTCTCGTGTAAATTCGTGTAATAGTCGATGTTTCATTTCGTCTAAATCAACAAATACATCCAGACGGCCAACAATTGAAGATACTGACTGATATATTCTTCGAAAGATACCCGATCATCCTTATTCATGTCAAATACGGAAATAGTTTCTTTAATGTCGTATTCAGTTAATTCAAATAAATAACTAAGCGTCGTTCGTATTTCATCTCGTGTAAGGAAATTATCTCGATCATGATCAACTCGCCGAAAAGCACTGTGTAATTCGTGAAACTCGTCAATGGTTAACATCTTCATGTTACATTTCACACATGATTTATGCACTGATTGCAATGCAAGTGGTGATTGAACATGCGGCGTTGAAACGGTACTGCTATCAATATCTTTTTCGTGTACTGTTCGATAATCAGATCCATTTTCTGATATTTCATTGCAAGTCATTAAACGAAAAAGCATTTCAGTCATCTGATCAGTAAGTAGAACGAGATATCGTTCAGGAACCAGTTCATCAACGGAATACACACTACTGAATGGTACAGAATCGAAGTTATTCACCGCCGAGCCTTGTTCTTCTGTTGGGTAGTCATGTGTTGCAGTTGGTTTGAATTTTCGTTGAAACCAGGATGAACAACCCATTGTTGCAGACTCTCCAAGCGCGTTTTTCTATATGGCGCTCGCTATCACATAACAATTCTTTCATTTAATGATTGAAATCTGACACTCGTTGTTCGTGCCTCTTCTATTCATAGGTAATAGAATCTTTTCAAAATATATCGTATTTAATTGAATTTTATTGAATGAAAATAAATAATGCATACAAACGAAAAACAATTATTGTAAAAAAAAACAAATCTTTACTTTTCGATCAGAGAGAAAACATCGACGATCAGATTGTGGCTGCAGTTACTCTCGTTGTCATCTCGGCAATATCTTCATGTGGTTTCCATTCTCCTCTATTACATAGAACGTATTGATAAGACACGTCATTAGTCGTTTGAATTCGACCGAGAAGAAAATCTGCATATGTCAGAGTAGTTTGAATTTTGAATAGAAGCATTTGTCGAAATATTCCTTTGCAAGCACGATAAGCCATTGTTGAAGGAGAGAAGTCTAATTGAACCGTCAGATTTGATTGTATAGTTCCCAATGGACGTAAATACATCTGATGGTTGTAGATCTTTTGTGCAGTTGGACCGACTGGTACAAGTTGATGTTCAACAGATGCTGTTAAATTGATTAGACGTATTGGTACCCAATTATCTGAGCGAATAGTTGCTTGATGAATGAATTTCAAACGATAGTATGTTGAATTCCGAAATGAGTCATCAGTTGCGTCGATAACAATCGGATTTGTCAAAGATAAATGTACAGAACGTGGAAGGATAGTTGTAACAACAGCCAAAGCAGCGAGAGTGCAAAAGAAAATTGTTAATATAATCCATAGAAATGTATGTCGTCGTTTCAAACGAACATCATCAACAGGAATTAGAGCAACAAGACCCGACGATGCTGAAACTGAGCCTGTACCTTGACATGTTGGACATCGACGGTTACCGGTAGGAGCTGTTGAATTCTCTGCTACAACAGTATTCAGAAGAGGTTCGTCCTCGTCATTTGACATTGATGCTACTGGTTCCGTCATGTGTGCTGCGTGGTAATCTTTTGTGTGCTTCTGCTACTTTCTGTCGATTCTTTCGTCCTCCTTCCTCTTTCTGCTTCCAGCTTTTTTTTTGTTCTGTACGTGCTTTTTTTCAGTTTTTCTTCCATTCTTTTCCAGCAATACATCAGCCCGACATAGAGCGTTCCTCTTTTTCCTCCTCTTTTTATATTTTTCTTTTGCTGAATTCATCCGAGTATGCTCATTACGCTGTTTTCTTATTGGTTTGAGAAATTGTTTTCTCGTGCACTTTTAACAACGACTCGCTGTTTTACTTGACATAACTCATGACGATGTCTATAATATCCAACTGATCGGATTAAAACATCGTCGCAATGTTGCTGTTCTGTTGTTTAACAAGAAGAATTCAAAAGAATTCTCTGTTAAATCAACTAAAGACGTCTAACTCGCATTCGTATGAAAAAAAAAGAAAACAAAAATTAAAATTAATACCGATGACGTTCATGTTTTCTTTATTAATTGTAATACTGTGTGCTAGATGTCACTTTAGTATACATACCGTAATGAAAATACAACTCTCCAGAGAAACCACCTGGATTTAGAAAAAGTATTCTGACGATCTTTTCCTACGAGCAAAAAGTAGAAAAAAAAACTAATTATATGGTTAGTAGCCTGTTTATCTTAAATGGAAGCGTGACAAAAATAACGTATTTCGCACTTATTTTTCACATGAACAGAAGATATGAATAGTATCTATATCGTGACCTAGATTTTATTTACACAAAATTCGATTAAAATATCGTATTTATTCGTTTTTGGTTCATTGTACATGTGAAAAGAGGAGAATTTCAGATAATCATTGTATTATTTCTTGTTGTTTAAGTAAACAAGCTCGTATGAGACATAAATGTTCAGCTGTTAGTTGGTTGCCCTGTCGAATCATCGTATTCAGTTGATTAAATGATGGAAGACTTGGCATTGAGTCTATAACTACACGAACGACTTATCAATAAGTTTACCAACCCTTACGAAACAACAACTTACTCTTCCAACCTTCGCCATTTCGACCATTGATGGTGGTTTCGAATACAACAAATATACCGTGTGGTTTGAACGTGATTTGTAATTGTTTACCATCTAATCATTGGAAATAGACGAGTCAAACAACGAAAAACAATGTGATTATACCCCGTGATAGATTGAAATCAGCTAGTGATGAATACCGTTGCTTAATTAAGTCAAAGTTATCGATGAGATGCACTTGATTATTATTGATAACCAACGGTGGTGGAATATGACTTTCGTTGTCGGTAGTTTTGAGTTGTTCTAACGCTGCAAAATTCTCATTTTGTTTTTCATTCACATTGTTGATTAACGGCCATTTAACTTGAATGGTTTTCTCTTCTGCGAAAAGAAATAAAGAAGATTCATTTCGGGAATTGGTCGATCTACTAACTGATTAGATTTGCACTGCGCACACGAAGATCTTCGTCGCGATATCGGGCGAGATTTGCTGAAAAACAGAAAAGAAAATTTCTCTACAATCAAAGCTGTATTTCCGCAATAAGCAACTGACCAGCAAATGTATCCTTCATGGTTGTCAAATATTTATGTTTAACCATATGACTATGTGCACTGAGTGCATGTAATTGATTGACGATCGAAGAGTGTTCCTCATCGATCTGAACACGATAAGCTAGTTCAGCGTTTTCTACCGATGCAAACAGACGTTTCAACTCAGACATGTTTCAATCCAGTCAATGCTCTGTCTACTACGGAAAGATTCGTTCTGTGCTTCTTTGTTCCCTCAAAAAGCGCTAATTGACCAATAAGATGAGTCCATATTCGAAAGAAGACGCCACTGGTCATCATTCGTTTTCTTTTATTAGAATAGAAAATAATTCTGAATGAACTTAAACTTGTTCGCTATTCGGAATACATGTGAGAGCACCTCGCTTTTTCAAAGTGTTCCAAATACAGACAATTTCGTGCAGGGCAATGTATTGTTCCTAAAAGAAATATTAATACTTTCCCAGGTCTGTGTAAGTCAATGTGTATACTCACAAGTGAGACCAATGCATTCATTCGTTGTTGACAAATGTGTGTAACGAAATTTTCGATAGCTACACGACCATCAATTAGCAAACGATCGAGAATATTCTGTACGATGCAATAGAATGCTGCTTTAGTACCACCGACACTAGAAGAAAAATTTTCTGCACTAAATCATTCTGTTCAAATAAAATCTAAGTTTCACTTCAACTTAGAGTGTGTAGAAAAAAGTGCGAACGACTGTAACATTGAAATGTCATCGTTTGGCGTCACTTCGCTTACCGATCATGAACAACAAGACCCAGTCGATTTGGATTGATTTTCTTTTGATAGCAAATTGATCGATCGACAAATCGAACAAATTGTTCCAGATTCTTCGGTGTACATTTTCCATCGTCTGTCCATCCACCAGTGAATTCAAAAATTAATATCTCTGATTGTCGTACGAGACCCTTTAGAGAAGAAGAAGAACGGTATCTTTCTATTCTATGAAGTTTTTACAGATCAATCTACTTGGTTAACTTGGATTCTATATAAACGATGATAATTACTAAGTTCATGCTTCGATGGCTTTGTTTGTGAGATATTTACTTGAATTTCCTCTGAACCAACGAATGCTGATGCAGTGTAGTTCGATGGTTGCATCTAGAATCAATTGTAACAAATGCTTGTAGAGAAATAGAATATAAGCATACTTGTTCAGCAACGACTACCATCTTTTTATGTTCTTGTAGTAACATAGCAAAAAATGGCTGTAGGGTTGATTCCGTTGGCTCCTGGGTTAAAATCGTCCCTCTTGTTGTGATCACATTCTGAAATGTTAATAAAATGTTCTTCGCTATATCAACTCAACATTCTGAATCTTACTGGCAGGGTAGATGCATTAAGATACATTGATTCACTAGGTGAATGTAGTATCACACGGTTTTGATCATCTAAACAAGTGAATGTTCCTTCGGCATTAATCAACAATATGAAATCCTACAAGGAAGAAAACGTTCATCTTGATTGTAACTCGGATATTGTCGAGCAGTGGTTATTGTAAAATATGCAGCTGGATGAATGGAATTGTTTCTGTTCTATTACAGAGAGCAACATTATGGAAAGCATATCATCTATGATCGGCAAGTTTACCGTATAATCAGAATGAATATCATCGTTTCTTAACTGTCCTTGTGAAAATGACTTTTTAACATGTTCAATAAATTCATCTACGGGTCGACCATCGCATGGATGTATAGCAACTTCCGCTAAACATCGATAGATATATTCATATTGTGCCTAAAAGAGAGAATACCACATAGATGAAAAGTTCGAATGATGAAACACATACGACTGTTTGAACGAGATGTGGTCGATAAAAACGTATTGTGTCAACTAATTGTTTTACATTTAGCATTTGATGCTTTTCAAAATCACTTATCAAGTAATACAATGCTATAAAAACACCTGTTCGGCCGATTCCTGCGCTAAAAAATAGTATTCTTTGATCATGATTGAAACGCGTAAGTTACAATGAGAGTCAACCTGCAATGAACGAGCATCGATTGTTGCCGGTTATTTTGTTCACGTAATCTCATTACTAGACCAATCATGGAATGGCAATCTGGTGGAGTACCTTTATCAATAAAATGCGGATAGTGAAATTGTTCACATTCGTGAACTTTCTTCGTTAGCTAGAAAGAAAACTCGGTGACATGTAAAGCTTTTGAGTTGCAGCGGATGCTACTTTGGATTTAATCCGTAATCGTCGGCCGATATAACGATAAGCAGGGATGATTAGTGTTGTTCGAATTCGAAAGTGTTCGGTTTCGATAACAGAATTGACTTTGTCCGAAAAGTAAGCTGCATGTTCTTCCTAAATTTGCGATCAAATACAAACATTTCGGAAAGAAAATCAAGTGAACTAACTGCATAAGTACATGTTATGGGATCGTATGTATATGAAAACATGACAATGACGGAAATTTCGTGTTCGAAAATCATTCGAATGAAATCATCAAGTGTATGTTCGGTTGGTCCTAAAATTAAGTATTGATATGCAGACGTGTTTGAGTGATCATTCTGACCTTGAGCTGCGAAAAATATTCGTGAGGTAGTCGTTTTAGAAATATGTTCCTAAACTCGAAATTTCAACTCGAAACTTGCAATCTAGTTCATACCGGACGAATACAACGAACGATTGATGCATTTATGTAATCCGACGATTGATCTGACGCCTCTTCCGAATCGGTTTTTAACCGTACACGACAAAAACCTTCGTCATCTAAAATAGAAGCCATCAAATCGTTTCTTTTTTCGTTCATGCAAGTCGTACATGGATAAACGGATGCATAACGATTCTTAGATTTATTGATTGGATTCGTGGCAATCGTTATTCGATTGGTATCCATCCGACGAAGAGCCTTACACGAAGAAATGCCTAGTTCGCATCACAAATACGATAAACAATATACTTTAAATTCTTGTTCAAGAAGAAGACCATCGTCTTTTGTTAATGCGTGCCATTTACTAACAGCCTCTTCAACTGGAAAATCATATTGATGTTGATATGCCTCCATATCCAGTATTATATTTCAGTGAAAAGAAGAAAATGAAAAGAAACACTCATGACACGATTATAAATCTCCAGCAAACAAACATGTTGATAAGCATATCTTTATTAATACAAGTGAAATAAAGATACATTATATACACGTGTTTCTTATATTTAATCATAGTTTCGTTCAGCTCTATTTCATGACAACTGACTTTTTATTTATTAATGAATATCGGTAGAAACTTTGTTCTGACGCCAAAACAAGTGAAGTGATATTTTGGAATAAGTTCGGGTCCAATAGAATGCAAATAAATAATAAATTTCTGTTTGTTCTGTTTGATGAAAGGGAACTTTTTTCAAACCGATTATTACACGTGAAGTTTTTTTTTGTCAAGAAAAATAAACACGAACACAGTCGGGAAGTTTTTGGTTTGGTAAAGAAATTTCTTCCACACGCTGATTTCATTTATAAATAATCGTCTGTATTGCTCTTGAATCATGCGCGAAACGTACATTCCTTTTCAAATTGAGTAAAGTGAATCAAACTCAGCGTATATACGTTTTTAAAGAGAGAAAAAAAAACAACTCGGTCTCTTTGTTTTACAACTTGGAGGCAATATGCGAACGTGTGTTTTCTCACACTAGAATATTTATATATTTCATTAAGAAACGACTTTCTGACGATGACCTTATTCTCCATTTACTTATTTCTCTCAGTACTTTCTGTCCAATTTAATTCATGTCGTTCATCAAGTATTCATTTGGGTGAGATTTTTCGCTAATTAGTTCGATTTTAATCGTGAAAGCGACATACTTTTCATTTCTATTTGATAGAACCTAAACTAGTTATATTAAACGCCACAGATTCAGTGAATCTCTTCTGCACAAAACAGCAGGACGATGGTTTGATGTTCGAAGTCAGTCTATCGGCGAATATATCTGAGGCTTATGTACGAATATCAATGAACTATTTCAATAATACATCTGTTAAAATCATTCTACGAGCATTTGATTACATTGGCGCATTCACCGTGATTTGTTCGGTTGAAGGAAAACAACATATAAACGCGCGCTCGAATGTTTCTATTGGCAGTAAGAGAGACATGAACCTACATTCATGCGGAACTTGTCTACTTTCAGAACCACCTGGGCTATTGATGCGCCATAAACGTTGCGTTGTGCACTATGATAGATATATTGAATGCACAATCATCGCCCCGGTCTTTGTTCGTGCGTTTACAAATCATTTATCGAGTAGAATAGACTTTTTTGAACGGCCTCTGTTGTACGTAGAGAATTTATTTTTCATACCTAATAAACAGATAGCTTTGTTTTTCGATTGGATTAGTTCCCGACCGAGAATCTATCGACCATCTCCAAAATTAGTGTCAATCGATCTTCTCAATCAAACAATAACATATCGATGGCTTCCTGAATTTTCTTATTATTTTCCATCAAAATTGAAAATGAATGTGACGGCAACTATACAACCTTTCGGTTCATCGACTTACTTGATGGACATGACGCCAAGTATAAGCTATTTTTTCATACGAAACCTCACATTCTATTCTTTTTTTTTAATAAATATAGTCTTTCGAATCACATCGAACTTCAACCTTGTCAACAGTACACCGATCACATTAAAAATAGAATTTACTCATCGAGAATCCCAGTTCGTGTCTTTCTGCTACGGAAATATTACAATGAAAAACAGTGTCAATTCGAATGTAATGATGAAGCAACTTTATTTGTTGACATTTCTGAGTTTCTCTTCGCTGTAGGAAGAAGAAATTCGATTGATTCATGAAACGAATAGCACAAGTCTTGACCTCACTAGTTTATCTCCCGACACTTGGTATCGAATATGTTTTTACTGTTACCGTAAGCAACCAATCGATACAATTAGCGATCTTGTCTGTCATCAGTACAAAACTTCGAAATTGTCTAATATTCTCCAAGATTTTTCTTCCAAAATATTCCATAAAAATTGGGTTTGGCTGATCGCATCATGTGGTCTTCTCCTATGTGTGATACTGATTTATGTCCTCTTCGCGTAAGTATTTTTGCATACAAATGAACTTATTGCAAAACAAATTTTTACTTCTTCTTCTTCTCCTGTAAAGATTCTTCAAAAAGAGAAAATGGAATTGGCTTAAAGGAAATACTAAACAATCATCTATTTGCGTAAGAAAGAAAAAGAGAGGTTGAATTTGTTGACTATTTGATACATATTTAGAGAAAATCTGACAATGTAATTATCGCTCGTCAAAGTTCTGTTCCTCTCATTGTGCCGATGGTAATATTTTTTTGTCAATATGAATTGCACTTTCCTCTAATTCTATTGTAGGTGACTGGCGTAGTTGGTGAATGATCCGTGCTGACAAATAACGATCGTGTCTTCGCATGAAGAAGTCAAATGATTTTATATTTGATTTAGCATAGCTTTCTTCGATGCGTTCAAACTGATTAAAAGACTCTTTTTTTTCCTTTTTTCCAAGGATGTGAAGAAAGAAAGAAAGGAGCCCTTATTCAATTATATTAGTTTCTCTTTTAAATGAGAGAACATTTTCAAGGCTATTAAACTTCTTTACATTGTGAAAGAAGAAACACAGAAAAATCTTCACTCTGATGAATTTGATTACGTAAATTAGTTCTCCTTCTTCTACAAGAAGTATTTCGTTCTTGACGTGTACAATTCATTCAGTCAGGTAATGCACAATGCAAGAGTATCAGTAAAGTAACACGTTCTTGAATAAATGTTATTTTAGAAAAAAATTTGTTTGTTATATGAGTTACGCCTGTGAGATTGACATTAACGTGGACAGGTGTATGTCGGAATAAACTTCGTTCGTGTATACTTTTCTCTTCATTTGAAGTAGAGAGAAATTTTTTTTCTGTTCTGCTCTTCCGTGCCAGGCAAATACCTTACTCATGCTGAGTCTTGGCATGATGTGTGGATAATTTTTTTCTTTTCGCCGATGATAAGAGACTGTTTCGGCGACAATTCAACAACTAATCTTGATAAGATGATTGTTATTCTCTTAATGTACAGTTGCAGTTTAGCTCAACTAGAATTCATTTGAAAAACAAAAAATCAAATCGCACGGCAGTCGTTTTTTCATAGTTCTTTTATTCGTTTTCTATTCACGTTTCATTCTATTCTTCGTACGACTTCCACTAAAAAGTATTGAAGGTAGCTACAGAAGTGCAATGTATGCTTTCATTTTAGTTTCTCTTTCATAAAGAATAATGTCGATTTGGAAGAAACGATCTTATATTCTCCTTATTGTTACTTTGTTCGTTGCCATTCGTTCGAGTCTAGCTCAGATGACGACAACCACAGACTTTCGGCCATCGAATATACAAATAAGTATGATGACTTTGGCCATCATTCCTAAATTTCGGTCTTCTCACCTTTCAGTACCCGATTTCAAAATCATCAACCACACTAGTACGACGAATTTTACATGTTTTAATCATCGACCAAGTGATTCACCATTGGAAGTGAATTTATCAAAAGTAATACCAACTAATGAAATACAATTGTTCACGAGTATCTTGAACCAATCAGCCATTCATATTCGACTCGAATCGAGAAACTACGTCGGCGTCTTTCATTTGTTGTGTTATGCGAAAGGCGAACAGAGTAAAGGCATTCGTGCCGATATTATTGTTACAGGTAAAGAAATGAGAACATTTTTTCACTGATATCATTCTCGCCATAGTGAATATCGCACAGACTTTTCTCTATCTCTCTTTCTCTCCTACATATATATATATATATTTATCTACATGCGATTGTGATAAAAGAAATGCTTCAAACGTATATTACAGCTCCACCAGGTGTGCTTCAGCTCGCCGAAAAATGCCGCGTCTACGATAGACAATATATCAAATGTGTAATTCGAGCATCAACGATTGCACGCGCTGTTCAAAATGATTATCCCGTTAAATTCGAATTTACCGAAATGGCGCATTCGTAAGTTAGAAATATTCACATCGACTTACGACGCATCTTTGTTTCTTCTTCTTTGATAGACCAGATCGTTTAGCCTATCGACCGCGATTCGAATTTTTAAAAAACGAATCTACAAAGGATAATCTGACATTCAAATGGCAACCAACTATTGACGGTGAATTTCCAAACGGAGTCCGGATGCACATGAAAGCATTTCTACCACACATCGAAGATTCGTCCTATTACTTCGACATGACGCCAAGTAATTTACACAGAATTTGGAAATTTCCAAGTTAAGACTGTTTCTATTTAGTCTTCCAAATAACACCGAGATTCAGCTTACAGACTGTATCATCGAACACGATTAGAATGAATGTTGAGCCGATAAATCCCCCAGTATTTTGTGAAAAGAGCGTGATGCAAAATTTAGTTTCCAGTGTAAATCGGGTAAACAAAAGACTTTTCTGCATGAATCAACCATATGTGTTTCGAATTATCTGCATTTAGACATGGACAGTACATGAACCGAATAAGAGTCCATATAATATTGTTAATCTTCGTCCCAAAACAATATATCGTATATGTATGAAATGTCGACAGACACAATCCGATCCTGAAGGTATTGAACAATGTCAAACTATTTCCACGAACAGTCTATTTCGTAAGATACTTCACAAAATCCTCCTTCTCCGTGAAAGGCATTCCTATTTTCATTCCAGATTGGCTTCCTGGTTACGAAATAGTTTCCATCTTTTTCATCTGTGTTCTCGTAATACTCGTAATAACAATTGTTCTTATCATTTTGTGAGTATTTTATCAGTGAACGAACTATGCTCACATTAAATTTATTTCATGTGTAGTTTTAGAAAACGACGACCTCATTATTCTCGGATAAAACACATCTTTACATGCAGACACTCATCGCATTGCAGTAGTTCGGTATCCATTCGATCATCAGACCCCAGTGTTGTTCCGAGCACTTCAACTAGTTCTCGATATCGGTCTATTGCAGATATCCAAAGTGTGATACACCAATGTACTTTACCGGAATTGTCGCCTCTGACAAGCGATTAGGTTTTGTTGTGTTTTCTTTTTCATATGAACTTAGTGTATTAATCTGGTCATACCAATGTACATTTACAGTTAAAAGAATATATTGATTTATTTTCACATAACAATTAGATCGTATTGTATTGATTTCAGACTCATCTATCATCGAGTTTAATCGATGTATCAAATATCTAAAAACACGTAGATTGAAAAAAATCTTTCTTTGTCACAGAAAAAAAATCATATTCATTTTTAAAAGCTAATACATCACGATGATACCGGTCGTATTTCTTCTTCTATATGTAGTTAGCTGTTCTATTCATTGGGTTCGCACTGATCTATCAATTTTATCGTCAAAAGAAAGTCAAGCTTGGCTCGATGCCGTTTCACAAATCAATCAAAGTACTGATGAACCATTCATCACAGTTGTCGAACTAGGCGACTCAATGGAGATTCCTTTATTCAACACTCGAGATGTTAGTACATACCAGAACCGACATATATTTAAACAAAATATAAATAAACGAGTTGATTGTTATCTTTTCGAAAATATCATAATTCCATCGTCATCGGCTAATATCTACGATTCATGCTATGAAGCATTATTAACACGAGAAATTGAATCAAACACGGCAGGGATTTATGTGTATACAGATGACAAATTCAGTTCTGCATTAGGATTGATCATTGTGCGCATAACAAACTCATTTCAATGGTTCAATGGTACGAAACCGTTTTCATTTCGAAAACAACCATCGATCCAAAACGGTACACAACTTTCATTAGCATTCGAAACAACGATTTACTACAATTCTAATAGTGATTTACGATTATATAACCAACATATCGATGGTATTGTTCAACAAGCAAAGATATCGATCGATCATCCAGATCATTCGAATAACGTTCATACGTTTTTCGCTATGGATAAATTATCATGTCAACGACACGAACAAATCGCTGATGATAATCTACGTTTACTGACTTTAGTTTGCTTGACGGAAGTTATATTTCAATGTCCTCTATCATCTGGTTCAACCTGTTGGATTGAAAATAAACGGATGTCAAATATTGTTTTGAATATCAATGGATTGGATTTCGTCAGCGATCGAACAGTTACTGTGCGAATTGATGTTTAATTCCAGCTTTTTTTTCTTGTTTCGAATAAAGAACTCATTTTTGCTGCTGAATATTCAATCAGAATCTCGATCTATTGACATCATGGTAATTCGATACATAGAAGAGACATCTATTTCTCGCTTGATGATTGGGTATGTTCTAGTTGCTTCAGTTTAGTTTGGATGAATCATGATGTGCTGTTCTGTTATGTGGCACTTTCTTTGCTCACATAGTTTTGTTTTCATTGTCTTTGATCCATATCGAGTAGAAGCATTCTCAAAATGTCTTGGCTATTAAAACAAGCAGAAGATATTCTCAATCGAGTCGATCAACAAGCAAATGCAACTATCAATCAGCACGGCGTTCGGTCACAACAATCAAACGACAACCCAGTAATGGACTCTTCGACAGTAAACTTACCGAACAAATCAACTCGAGAAGGTAACTCGTCGACACGATCAACTACTGGCACACGTCGTCCAAAGAAAAATGATGATGTCGATCTCATTGATTACCTGAATAGTTCCACACCAGTGAATAAATCAATCCGTAAAACGACATCAAATAACCTTCTGAGCGAGTCAGCACGTACTGCTAGTACACCTAATTTGATTGCAGATGAAGCATCTGAATCCGCTGAATTGACTTCCTCCAAATCAGCCACCGTTACACCACGATCGACCACACCCGCCGTTTCTTTCCACAACGACGATGATGACAATGAAGATTTAGTTCTTGTAAGTTTAAAGGCGACAAATACCATCGAATTTGATTTGTTTTGTTTTCCTAGAATGTACCCTCGGTAAAAGACGCGTCCAGTGATGATAATAATTCCGCGAATTTCGAAATTAACTCGCATCCATCTTCGAATTTGAAAGACGAAGTGATTGCTTCACTTCAAAGTGAAATTCAAACCTTGATGCGCGATAAAGGAAAGTATGAGCACGATTTGGAAATATACAAACGTCAACAAGTTCAATATCAACATCAAATTGCTGAATCTGATGCACTACTACGCGATTTACGTTCACGTGAGACCGATTCTCATGAAGCGTTAGCTGCAAAAGATTCTCAAATTGCTCTACTTCGCGTTCGTCTAAATGAATCTGACGAAAAAGTCAAAACTAAAACATTGCAATGCGAACAATTACAAAATCAATGTGCACGTATCTTACAAGACCATACGGATGCTTCCGGTATTCAATCTCAAGCATTCGATTCCTTACAATCACGCATAACACACTTCGAACAAGAATTACAACAACGTACAAATGAAAATGAACGTTTAATCGAAGAAAAACAACTTTTCGAAAAACGATCAAGCGATGAACGACAGCAACTTCTGGAACAAATAAAATCGTTGGAGAAACGCTTGAACGATGAACGTTTACAAATTCTTGAACAGCAGCAACAAACAAAACATGCGAAAAATTTAACACATCAAATAGAACAAGATATGAATGAATATAAAGCTAAAGCTCAGCGAATTTTGCAAACAAAAGATAAATTAATCAATAAACTGAAAGAAATCATTCAGCATAAAAACAGTGTACCCACTAGTGGAGATCAACAAGGTAAGCGTTCTTCTCTATTAGTTAGTATTGCCAAGATTTGATTTGTTTCGTAGACATGGACACACTTAATACTAGCGACGATTCTTCTCTCCTGAATGTTAACCTTGTTGGTAGTTCTCCAGGATCGTCATCTGCAACCTCGTCGAACTGGGCGTTCGCTCAATATGAAGAAATCAAAGCTGAAAATGAGTTATTCAAACAAGAATTACAATCACGAGAGTTAATTATCCATACACTGCGAAGTGAACTTCAAGATGCAGAATTACTTATGCACCAAGCTGATGAACAACTGCACGAACAAACAAATCATTTAAATGATCAATTGAAAGAAGAACGTTCGCGTTTAACCTTAGCTGAACAAGATTATCGTCGATTAAAGCAAGAACTGGCTTATACACATGATGAACTACACAAACAAAAGCAAACTCATTCAACACAGTTAAACGAACGTGAACGAGAATTAGAGCGCCTTCGTTTACAACTAACAGCCAAAACTATCAATCATGTCAATGATGATGAATTAGAAAAACGTTTACAAACATTAACCGAATCTTTGATACATAAACAAACAATTATTGAAACATTACAAACAGATAAGAGTTCATTGACGATGCAATTGGAACGATTAGAGAAACGTTTAGATGATTATGAGAAGATTTCTTCAACTACACCGAACTCAATTCATGCTCACCAACAATCATCAAAACGTCATCTCAACACAACAGCGTCCATTGCTATCGACATGGATAATACCGGTATGTATGACAATGAGCACGACGAATCGTTACGTTATCGCATACCGTTGTTACGTGAAACACCGTATGATCCAGATATCGCAAAAAAAGTGAAACGAGCTGCAAATGAACTGGATAAACTAGGAATTCGTCTGGGAATCTTCTTGAAACGTTATCCAGCTGTTCGATTAGGTGTAATTTTCTATGCTATACTACTTCATTTATGGACGTTGATTGTATTATTCACATACACACCAGAAGTTCATGGAAATACGCATCCACATGATATGCCACATAAACCGTAAAACAGTGATATGATATTCAGACTTTCAATTGTTCTTTTTCTTTTTCTTTTTATAAAAGTGTATATTTTTTTTCCGGGAAATAAGGATAAACTAAATAAAGATATGTAGATCGAGTACTTAGTAAGTCTTTGTGATATGAAAAAAAAATTTATATAAGTTTGATAGTGAAAGAATGGTGTGCAATTACATATAAATATTCAGTGAATTCGGATTGAATAGAAGTTATTTCATGCTCCGTAACGAAAGATCTGATATTGACGTCTAAGAAGACGATAGAGCATTTCAACGAACTCCATTATAGATAGAAAACTAACACCGATCCATAATCCTGAAAGGCCGCCAACATTTGAGAGAACATCCGCTGCATTGAGAGATGCTTCTTGAGTATAATTTTCAACTTGAATTGATCCACACATGATCTCAACTGAAATAAAATTCTCTTCAACTTCAGTCATCCAATTCTTCGACCAATTGGTTGGTAATGGTACCGAGCTAGCTTCAACAAATGCCTTAGTAATATAGGCGAAATATGTCGAAGGTGCTTTTGATAGCGATGGTGTAACAAGGTATTCAATCTTCGTACATTCCTGAGTACAATCCGAACAGAATTGATTCCAAAGATCAGTAGAATTGGAAAGTCGAATAGAAGCTTCTGTGTAACAAGGATTTTCCGTTGCACACAGTGAGGCTAGAACAATCCTATTTGTGTCAGGTACAACTACAGAACGGGCAGACCATTCAACAGGACTAACACATCCGCATTCCTGATAACTAACACAAAAGCACATGAGACATCGATAGGTAACCCTACTTACATATAAGCTTGAACACATAGTGTAAAGCACGCAGTTTGAGAATAAGCATAGTAGGCACCTTCATATCGATCAAACATAGCTTTCATAGCTAGAGGGATCTTATCCGTACAGTCTGTATACGGCGCCGATAGGAAATAATTGGCTTTTTTTCTGTAATTCAGCTGATGTTTAAATCCAGGCGCCAGGTTCATGCCACTAACATCAATCTGAGGAAACTGTGTGTTATCATGTATCATTATCACCATTCCAGCAGACACTTCTATTTAAGCACAATGAAACAGAGGGTGTGCTCTAGCGATACAAAGTTTTTCGAAAACAAACCTTCAATTATGTATGGAACATAGAGATGACTATGAGCATACAGACGTAATTTAAGTTGGCCTACACCGCCATTATCGCTTGTGTAGCGAATACCAGTACGAGAAGTATTTTTCAATTTTGCATTGAACGTGTAACAAGACCCATAATGAGAAGATAAAAATGTAATAAAATCGCTTGATGTACATTGCTGATTGTTATAAGTGCAGCTTATCAACATTGAATCGATGCTGAAGAAATATTCAGTTATTGACTGATTAGCATCCAGTTTGTATCGTAGAAATTCTCGTATAGCAATTGCTTGACTTATAGTGAAAGTAGTTGTATCGCTGGTGTTGGTTATGCCGAGAGAATTGGTATAATTAATGGCATCCATGATTAAATAATCATACCGAGCTGGCATATAATTACAAAATGTAACTGCAGGAAATGCTTGCGATCGTTCAACAACATAGGATAAAGTTGTCTGCGTTGGATACGAAAAATAATCTCGGATCGATTGTGTAATAAAAAACGTCATAATACCAAGAAAGATAAAAAATGAAACTGCCCAAAAGAGACAATTATGTTTACTCTCGCTGCGAGCAATACCAGGTAGACCATGTGTTGAGGTATTCAAAGCGAATTCGCGAATAATAGAACGACGTCGAGGTGCTCGTTGTTCAGGTTTCCATGCTTGATGATGAACGGAATCAATTGGAGCTACTTTGTTATTCATCTCTTGAATCATTTAGTAACGATATGAATATGATATTTGAATACGGCGTTTTGTGAAAAGAATATTTTTTAGAACTATGCTGAAAATCATCAGGAAATTGTAGGAAACTGTCACTAGGATGATAGTTGTCACTCATAATTTTGCTATACAGCCTCATTTGCAAATGTGTTCTTTTAAAAAGATTTATTTTTCGGCTGACTGGAGCCTAGTTTTCAACGTAAACGACATTGACGCATGAAGATTTCAAAGTAGTAGATGTACTCTCTAGTGTATAGAAATAATCATTTACTCCGCATATCAGAATATGAGCTGTTCACTTTCTCAAAAGGTACATATAAGCTTATCTGTACGAAAACATCCATGAGAAAACTTAGAAACTGTATTTTGTATGCAAACAAGTTTAGTTACAATGATCACACTAGTACAAAAACACCGCCTAATGTCTGTATAGTCTACGACAGCTGTAGGTTGAAGATCGAGACATTGTTAAAGAGTACCAACGGTATGCCGAGTAATTTCGAAATCACAATAACCGTTCTTGTGATAGACAGCTTTCCAAAGCCTTTAAATTTTGCTCGTTACACTCTCAGCATCTTCAAAGATGTGAACACATAAAACAAGGATCAAATGCACCTACATCATTCATGGATAGAGGAAGTTGGTAACATTCTCGAAGTATTTTTAATGAGAATGACGTTATTAATCATTAATATTTAATCTGTTTGCGATCTTGTCAGTATTCTATGAACTACTTCGCAGATGACGATACTTTCATCTTTGTTCATTTGAATTTTAGCTATAGCTATGAGATATTCATAAGTACAACAGTTGCTTTTTCTTGAAGTCATGCACATATGTAAGTGATATGCCGTTCGATATCATCAACTCGCAGCGTAATATCGCAATTGAGTTGATAACTTCGTAAAACTTGCAGTTTGCTTTTATCATTATCTGATCTCAATTTTTTATATCGAAAAAACTGAAAATGACTGTATTTTTATTTGCTTTTTTTTGCAAAGAAAACAACTGTATACACATAAAATCATCTTCTGCTCGGCTTTTTCTCATGGTAATGATAATGACAATAGAACTAAAGCTTGAAAACAAAATTTATCTCGTAAATCGTAGCATACAGCAACAGAAATAAATGATTTTAGGATATATGGATTACAATTTATTGTTTCTTTGCTGGTCGTTTAATAGAAAATCAACGTTTATCATTATAAGGCAGACATAATTTCTGATGAATACCCGTTGCTGTGACACGCGAAAAGTAGCAGATACGCGGCATTAACACGTTACGTCGTCGAATATCGGGTAATGTTGGTGAGTTATCTTCAATGATCTTGTCCACTGCTTGATCGATGGTCTGGGGCCGAAGGAATATTTTCTTGTCGTCGATGATATCACTCATGGACATGACCGGTAATCCGTTAGTGGAAAGTAGTGTGACATAACAGATCAATAAAGAGAAAGTGATTGAAACTATTGCAGACATTGATAGTGATATAATAGAATCTAACTGTAAGTATTGTTAGAATGAGGCGTTTAAATACAATAAAAATGAATAAATGAGAGCCTCTTTTCTTTCTCCTTCTTTGAAAAACTCATGATTGTCCGTATCAGCCAGGTGTTGTTCGGGAAAGGTTAGTTGTTCTACGCCGTTTTCTTCGGGATCCTAAAGTGCATGAAATTTTAATCACAAATGCGAAGGAATATTTCATACCACTGAAATTATACCATGACTTTAGCGATTATATTTAATACCAACATCTTGATATCTTTAGCGGTTCGCATAGTTATTTATTCATAGGATAACAATACTTTGAAGGCAATATATCGCTTGTCTACTCATGATTCTATCGAGATGGAGTTTCACAAAATCATTTCTTCTATGTATGAATGTTTGATGCGTGTCAATTACAAAATAAGAACAGCTTTCTTTAATGTCTCAATCAGAAAACGAGTGGTCAAAGTGACCGCTTCAGGTATGAAGATGGATGAATGTGTAGTGAAGGATATTGCTTAGTATTAATGTTAATGCAATATTGAACCGAGTACAAAATTTAAGAACTAAAAATATTTTATTCGAAAATTAGACTCTGCATATGAGTAATGTCTCGGTTAATTTATTTATTAAAAGACTTCAGTAAGACTAATAAAGTACAAGTAATGTTTATTTTTAGTCGAATCAACTATTACGGCCACGAGTTTTCTTATTGGTTGTTTTACGACTTGTCGTCGTAACAAGTTTTTTCGTGATAATTGTAGTTATTTTTGTTGCTGATGTAGTCTTTTTCTTTGTAGTTGTTGGTTGTGTACGGATTACTTTTGTTACAGGAAGCGGTTTGGGCGTGGTAGTAATCGGTTTCTGTACTCGAGATTTCGTAGTCGGCGTACTTGTCTTTTCCACATGTTTAGTTGTGATCTTTGGCAACTTCTTTTGTATTGATACAGTAGTAGATTGAATTGTCGTTGTGATGTTTATTTGTTTATGAATTGATTCATTTGTACAATACGATGGTATACAACGACGTGTTGATAATGGTCGTTCGTTTTGGTTGCAGATGGATGAAGAACATGACACTCGTCGTGTTACTGTTGCATTGCTACATGTTCCTGTACACTTCAAAAGACAAAACAAAGATTAAAGGTTAATGCTTAACAAGTTTCATTCTGCGATCTAATGATAGCGAATTTCATGAATTTTGTTAAGTATGCCATACTCATTATCGTGTGGTGAGTAGAGACGTTATGCTGATATAATTTCATAAATAAAACGTGACTTGAGAACATTAAGAAAAGCTATACTCACATTTTCTGACCAATGTGAAACAGTCCATTGACCACATAGAGCGCTACATGGTCGTCGATTAGGTGGTTTTAATTTTTCATCTGCTGTACAAATTGCATTGATATCAGGTGCAACACATGTTACAAGACGATGTTGCATTGCACATGGATTTTTCGAGGAACAGTTCTAGAGAAATTCGTCTTTTGCTTCATCTGCTAATCGTATGCTCATTTACCTTAGTCCATTCGCTAACATCCCACCGATGATACAGTTTCAACGAACTACACTTCGGTATTGCTGATGACATATTTTGAGGACATTCTCTTATCGTTTGAGGAATCGATGACAGCCAATGGAGACATATACTTGTAGGTATTGTGTGTGTTTTATTGTTCGGTATCGTTCGTACACATAGAAGACTCCGTCGTTGTATAGCTTCTTGAGGCCAACAACGTCCTTCACACAGACCCCATGCTCCCACTTGCCAACGTGGAGCGGAAGACATTGCTGTCGAACAGTTCGTAGTTCGACATTTTATCGGTGTAGGTTTCAATTTTGCATCGCATAATTGATCTGAAACCACAATCAGTTCATTCTGCTGTGATTTAAAAACACATTCTGGTTGACGTGTCGTACACGAACATTCATCATATGTTTCAATTTCGAACGTCCAAATATAATATTTATGAAGAGCATTGACCTTGTTTGTCAGCGTATAGTTCACCAATTCCCAATAAGTGAATTTAATGTTCACAACGTCATTGGTGAGAATTAAAAGCATAATATCCACGTGTTCAGTTAGTGGTGATCCACGACCTTCAAGTATTTCTTTCTTCGATGCACGTTCATACCAAATTCGAGTTTGGCCGATTTGAAAGTTTTTATGGCCTATGATCGAATGGTTTCCATTGAGATAGTATCGATCTTAATAGAATTATATGGATGAGTAACTCGATCTGACATTGAAAATAAAACAAACCTTTTATTTTAACTGCCAAAAAACTATTTGACTGAAATGGTTTCTCTACTTGAAATGTACTTATATCCTTGCTGATATTGCCAATTTTAATATAAGATCCTAGTGAAACAGTTTGATTCCTTTTAAATGATATCGTCTTGGTTATTTTATGACAATGACTACGGTTGCCATTACATATTCCACATTCATCTTCCACAGCTTTGGAGTACAACTGATTATCGCAACCTAATTTCTATGAAACAAAACACATTGATATTTACTTCATCTTCGATTTTAAAGAGAAGATTATCGTACTTGACATTGTCCAGTGATGCATATTCCATTGTATGTAATGAAACTATCATCTGAATTTTCAATTGTGCATGGCGTACCATCGCGAAACTTGATCGATTCGATTTTGCCGACTTCGTCATCTGTTAAGGTAATGTTCGAATTGCTTGAAGTCGTAGCATTATTCAAAGACAATGACGAGTGTATTGGTGTACAAAATACCATACATCGTAAGGAACTAAACCATGAAACAGTTTTCCATTTAGTTCCATTGGATTTCGAGTTTAGTTCTTCGCAGTTTAAGTGAGATTCATGCTTATTGTTGTCATTTGGTCGTTTTTTACAGGACTATTTCAATAGAAACAGGTTTCATTGGATAACAGTATGAAAGAAAAGATTATCTTACTGCAAGAGTACATGTTCGAAATCTTTTTCGTGCGCCTAGGCAATGTTTGCCGCCAAGATCTGGCCTAAACGACGGAAAGAAAACGCGTTTTGTTTCTCTAGAAATAAACTGAGATCGTTGTTACTTCGGATTTGTACATGTTCGTTGTTGATATTCCACACCTATTCCACACGTATGTGAACAAGAGCTCCAAGGTGTCCATGGGCTCCAGCCACCATTAATCGGTGGAGTTTCAGCACGGTAATGTATTGGAGTACATCTGCCGTGTAAACACCACTGAAAAATAAGATTGAGCATGCTTTTGAGAGATGATTGTTTTCGGAAATACTTTATTTGAACCACACAGAGTTCCGTCAGCTGGTTGATTTGTCATAGTTGATACGCATACAGATCGTCCCTCATGCATTTTAGTACACATCATTTGATGGCATACATCCTAAATCAATCGTTTACAATTGGGAAGTTTCGAAAGATTTGCTTACAATAGTTGGCTCATCACCAAGAAAACAATAAGTTGAGTGTTGACCTAATGCTAAACGACATTGTTCATCAAGATCGAAGATGACACCAGGCAATATATCATCAAATGGTTGACTGACGATGGGTTTATTATTGAGACATTCACCTGAGCCTTGACTAAATACAACATTCACTTTTGCAAGCAAACTCACTATTCTCTATTATTTTACTCGAAGAATTCTGTCAGATTATCACGACTACATATTGACCACATTCTCACTGGTGCTGTGGAATAACTTGGTACCATGATAGTATCACTATTTGGTAGACCGTCGTCTACTCGACAATGACCTTTATCACCATCATGGCTCATACCCAGACTAAATCAAAGAAATAAAAAGAAAAAAAAAGTCGAGTATTATTACTTATGCCCAATCTCATGCGCTATGGTAAACGCTGAAATCAGACCAAGATCTTGATTGATATTACAACTTCGATTGGCTACACACATACCAGCCGTATGTGCAAGACCAATAGTCGAACAGGGGGAATTCTTATGGCAAAGAGATTTCCTAGAAACGAGCGTAAAGGATGTATACTTAAATAAAGAATCAATCAACCTGGTTAGGAAAACTGCCACGTCATGATTGATCGTCCGATTTTTCTCCTTTGTCTTTTTCAATCGTTCTTGCCATTCGCAGAAGCTATTCAATGTTTCATGTGATTTCGATGCCATTTGAAAATCCGACTAAATGCACACTTTCTCAGATCAACATATATTTTAAATTTTGAACAGGTGTGTTACTTGATTTGTTAGCATTACAATTCGTGTAAGAACGATTTCCACTGGATAACCGAGACTGACGTGTGAGTAGATGGTGTTAACCATATTCATCATAGTCAACAGATACAATTCAGTAATTTGTGGATGTGAAAAGAATTCTGTGACACTTGCATCAGCAACAAGTAAGGTTTCGATAAACCGTTCGCGAATCACTGAACGACGTTTTCGATCAGTAGATGACTGTGAATAATTCAGCGTCGAGGAAGAATTTACTTGACATGTCCAGAGATGGTTTGGATTTGAAAGAATTTTTCTTTGGTATGCAAGAATATACGACTGTCCATTTTCATTATCACTATTAATAACGGGTTCTAAGAAGTAGTTGATTCCATCTTGAATATTGTAAATTAATCCAGCCTAGAAAGACAAAATTTAGCATTTCTTTTTTGTTTGAAATGATACATTCATACTAGGTTAGGGCATGTAGATATTGCAACCATTGACTTAGACTTTTCCCAATGGCGCACTGAACCAGTATAGAACAAACATTCTGTTAAGCCACTCTTGATTGGAATTCGATCGTATTCGATTGGAATATGCGGATTAAAATGTTCATTTAATTTCAGATCGAGAATAAATGATAACGAGGAATTTTCATTTTGTCGATAGATCATATATGAAATGAATTTGTATCGATGATGCCATTGGCCATCATCAATGGGTATGACTTTCACAGGTTCAACAATCCAATCTTTCCTTGTTGAAAATTGTTCTAAATACCGCAAACTTGGATATTTTCACGGAAACAAGAATCATCTTCATTGCTTACCTGCCGAACGAAAAAGTGAAGACAAAACTGCATTCATTGAGCAGATGAAAACAAAGAGAACGCATGCGTAGAACATATTTCCACTCTGCACTCACTTCCCTATCTATCCGTCGAAGTAATGAACACGACAAATCATACATATATTCTCCCGAGAAATACGTGACTGGCGTAGTATTTTTTTAATCATATTTATTCATGATTACAGACAAGCAGATCAGAAGGAACAACAACGAATGCAATTATACATGTATAGAATTCAACGATTATGTAACAATGCGTTACTTTCTAAGAGATTTATGGAAAGAAAACTTCGACAAAACCGTTTGCACATCAGTGTGGGTTCGATATACTTGAACTGCCTGATTCGGATGATGGTTCTAAAGAAAAATTGGCGATGAAAAAGGATATACAAATGAAAAATTGACTGACGTAGTTTGATTGCTAGGATGATGCCAACTATTCCACAAATGAACAGAACGGCGAACACTGCTACACAGATCGCTATATGACATCGAGTGTAAAGCGGTTTACTAAAGTACTTAGAAGCAAATAGGTGATGATAATGACAAATTTTGATTTACTCAGGAACAGATTTGATTTGAGATGGTTTTGTTACGATCTTCTTTGGGTTTTGTGAAACTTTTTTTGGTTTTTCATTTGGTACACTACTTAGCCAACTGTCGACAGACTAGAATGAAAGCATTTAGTTCTCTATCGTTCATTCTTGTTGATACTAACTGATCGAATGGGAGTATCGATATGATCTTGCAACTTGCTTGCAAATTTCGATGGGTTAATAACACGAACAACTTGAATTGAGGGAGCGTTGCTTAGTCTTTTCGAAATTTTCGTCATTTAATCGCGTCTCATTGCACAAAATGTTCTTATTCACGAGAAAAAACACGTTCTTTTATCTTTGAAAAGAAATTCTATTTTCTAATACAGTAAATAATAAGCCATTACAGGTTTCATCTCATTGGTACAAAACAACACAGCAAAAGATTTCTTGTTATTGTGATACAAAAACCTATTTTCTTCTTGCAGACACCAGCTGAATATTTTCGAAAAATTACTCATTTACATTCATGTAATAGTTTTCGTGTACGATGTATGTTTTCAAAGGAATATATTACGGAAAGAAAAGAGAATCCTCATAAAATCAACATTTTCATTCTTAATTAGTTTACTTGTATCAACGAACTGTAGAGTTCGTAAAGATATTTCGCTCGGGACTGACGTTGTTCATAGTGGAATCTATCAAAAGTCTTGAAATATTCTGAAAATTGTCAAACGGCATTTCATGTAAATCTTTCATATCACTAGACTTAAACTCAGATTTTCGAGAGTGGATCCGTCTCTTGAGTGCTTGACGGACGAATATTTGTTCCGCTTTGAGTAACCAATATGAAATCAGATCTGTATAGTTTAGATTCTTATTAGTCTTGTCATATCGGGTAGTCATCAGCGACATATCCTTTTGTCCATTCAGTACGTACATACATTACTCTCGATAAGCCATTCGTGGCTAACACATATATGTATATATGATGACGTGTCCTCGATTGCAATTTTGTGTTTCTTTCTATTCTCTTTGAATCGGATTGTTTTCCGACCTCTACTTCGTTTCTTAATGGATATGAATCACCGTCTACACAATGTTGAACAATCATCGACAGTTTATGTTCATCAAGCTGAAAAGTTCCATGCAGAAGCTACACATGTAAAATCCACTCATTTCGGTTCCATTTCTATATCTGCTCATTTTAGTTATCGTCATTGTTAGAAAAGTCTTTTCTCGAAGCCGAACAATTCATTAATAATCGGATGCAAATTCTAGCATCACAGAATCTTGATGCAAGTCAACAATTAGAAAATGAACAAGCACTCTTAGCTGCGACGCGATCGAAACTTGATACGACACTGACAAAGCTTACTCAATGTCATCAAGAAGCAATACGTTTACAATCGAATACAGATGCACGTTTACGTTTAATGATAAATACGGCTAAAGGTCGTTTAGAACAAGTCGAACGACTTAGAACTAAAATGATACGGTATGAAAATTCACTTGAAATAGCATCACCAATCAGCGAAGACACAGAAATTATTCTATCGAAATCGGAACATTCAACAACACGGAAATTTCAAGTAGTACCAAAAGAATATTTTGTTGTCTTCCGTACATATTGATACTTTCAGGACGAATTGCAACGTGTTACTGATCAATTGAAAAAACTTCTTGATTTAAGTAAAGAAACACGCAATGAAACGCAAATCTTACATGGACAGTACGATACAGATGTCAATCGGCAAATAGCTGCGCTAATGCGACATGACAAGACTGAACGAGAACAATTGAGTATATTAATTGAACATAAGCAAAGTTTAATACGTGAAATCGATTGGATACGTGAACAGAAAAAGATAATCGACAATTTTATAACCAAAATGGCTCCCACACTGGATCAATGTTTATGTGATGGACCGATCAGTCATAACATGAGTCATTCTCTTCGATAATTATACATGTTTTTATCGTTTCTAATAAACACTCATTCAACAAACATCGACCATTCACTGAATTGATACAGGTCAAATCATTCATATAACTTTTTGTTTTGGTCTAGTGAATACTGGTCAGTTGCGTCTATCGTTAGAAGCTTCGATAGATGAATATATCTAAATTTTTCTCGCTGCTGTCAAGGACATGCATGGATAGTAGAATGTGAAAACACGTGTACCAAATCAAGTGTGAAGAGCAAAAAACATGTTTTACAGATTACTGTTTGACAGTAGAATATTTGCTTTTCCGAGAGTCTACTAAAGGCTATTAGGGCATCTAAAAAAATTACCCTCTTTTCATCTGGTAGAACGAATCAGAGTTAGAAAAATTAGTTGACGCGTGTCAAGTGATAAAAGATTGTCGGAGAGATGAATGCAGGATTAATGACTGTGAGTTCAGTTGATGTATTCTGAATACGTAAGCTATTTCTATATAGTTAGGTATATTTTTAGAAAACTATCGCTGCATAATGCCTGTAGATACTATCACGAATAGATATAAAAAAGAAGACGAAGATGCCGACATACGTCTCCTTCACGAAATGGGCTATGTACAAGAACTCTATCGCGGAATGTCACCATTTATGTCTTTTACATTTTGTTTCACTGCCATGCATGTATTAGCATCGATAACATTAGGTTTTACTTCCACGTTGGTTACTGGAGGTTCAGCAGTAGCTTTGTATTCTTGGATAATTGGATCTATATTTACTGTTTTTGTTGGCTTGTCTTTAGCAGAAATTGCATCAGTCTATCCAAGTGCTGGATCGGTCTATCATTGGTAATTGTCATAAGATACTCTATACTTCGAATATATGACTACTGTACTGTTCGATGATTAGGGCTGGACAGTTAGTATCTATTCAACAAGCACCGGTAATGTCTTTTATATGCGGTTGGATCAACTTTCTAGGGAATGTCGCCGGTGAGTATAGATATCAATATTCTTTCTGTCATTCCCTCTTTGTTTTATATTAGGTGATGCTGCATACGCTTCAGGCTTTGCCAATGTCATTAGTTCAGTATTCATTGCTAATGATAAACCTGCACTGAGTAATGGCGTACAAGTAGCCATCGGTATTTTTACTCTGTTTCTCTACGCCGCACAAAATGCTCTTCGTATCGATCAAAATGGATGGATGAATAATATTGCAGCAATTTTTCAAATAGTATCCTCATTGGTAATGGTGTTTGTGCTATATGCAGGAAGTGAACATAAAGTCACTGTTTACGAATTGTTTACATCAACATACAATGGTACAGGCTTTCCATTTGCTTATGTATGCCTTATTGGGATTCTCTCGGCGTTATTTCCATTGTCCGGTTATGAAGGTAACGTACGATGTTTGAGATATAACTGGATTGAAATCATACTTGCTAATATAGGCGGTGCACATCTAGCTGAGGAAACACAGAATGCAAGTCGAGCAGGTTAGTTTTGTCTTGTTTTAGGAAATAAAGTTATGTTTTCAATCATAAGTTTTTCTTAGTTCCAAGAGGCATTGTTGCTACATGCTTGTGTAGCATTGTCTTTGGTGCTATCTATTTATTTGCTTTGCTGTTTGCCATTCCAAATGTTAAAGATTTTATGGCTCATCATGAAGGAGGAAATGGTAAAATGAATTTAGCTGTAGCTACTTATCAATTGGCCGTACCAGGAGTTGGTGCACAGATCTTAATTTTTATTCTCCTGATAAATCTTTATGCCGGCGGAATGTCTTCTATGACAGTTAGCAGTCGAATTGGGTACAGAAAAACTAGTTTCTATTGGAAATTACTAAAGTAATTTTCACATGATCTTTTTTCTATGTAGATTTTCTTTGGCTCGAGATGGTGTGTTTCCTTACTCATCTTATCTACGTCGTGTATATCAAAAAACTAAGACACCATTGGTCAACATCATCTTTGTATTTGTTCTCGATGCATTGTTTGTTTTATCGCAATTATTTTCTACAGGATTATTTTTATGTTTGGTTGCTATCGGGACGATTGGTCTTCAAATATCTTATTTAATGCCGATTTTGTTTCGCTGTACAGTCGCGCGAAAAACATTTGCTAAAGGAGAATTTAATTTAGGGGTATTTGGTATACCCGTTGCAGTCATTTCTTCGATATGGTTGACACTAACGTCGATCATCATGTTTCTTCCAATGAGATATCCGATAACGATTGATAACATGAACTACACTATTGTCGCCTTTGCCGGGGTCTTCATACTTGCAGGAGGCTATTGGTTCTTTGCTGCTCGCCACTGGTTTGTTGGTCCTCGACGAACAGATTATACTATACCTTTGTTACCAGCCGGAGGTGTACATAATGAAGATAAGTTAACAAACGAGTCTATGTTGGTCGAATAAGAAATTTTTCTTGTTGTTGAAAAACATGAATATCCATCACTATGAATCGTTTTTATTTTTACTTTGCTTTCTCTTTATCAAATATTATACTGATTTGTAAGTGAGATTAAAGTATTCTAACACGCTCAAGGATCATTCGTTGATTCCATTTCTTGTCAGTCGAATGTTGCTTTCGCTTTGCATCTATAAAAGTACGTCATGTGACAAGAGCAAACAGAGAACTTTGCCAGTATTTGCAGATATATTTCAACGCAAAAGCATATACTTTTTTTTTGTTTTCTAATATTGATTACCAGAGATTTGTTTTCATATTCTACTGTCCATGACAAACAGAACGAAGGATAAGAGTGAAATCATGATAATACAAGAAAACAAAAGTATTTTTCATATATTCTTTGCTTTCGACAAATCATCGTTATAAACGTCAGTTATTTACTAATTTACTCTTCGCATAGAGTATGACTACTAATGAAAAGAAACCAAAATCACAGCGAGCATTCGAGTAGTGCAAAAAATATCAAAGAAGCGACATATTGAGCATGTTGACAATAACAACGCTTTGATATTTTACAGATTGTAGTATGCCAGTCTCGGAGTCTTTTTCTCATATTGGGTTTCTTTCTTTGCCTTTCAGCATCGTGTGATAATGAAGTCAGTCGTATTATTTCTGATACAGAGTGCTCTATTCGCAATTCAATTTAGCACACTTTCATGTGTCATTTATAACTGTCCAGCGGATGCACCATGCGGATGTTCAGCTAAGTCAGCTGTGGTGACAAAAATTATTAACGGCGAAGCGGCTGCTAGTCTGACATGGGGATGGGCAGCCTCGCTTAGTTCAATATCAATGAATTCACATTTTTGTGGCGGATCAATCATATCGAAATCACATCTTTTGACAGCGGCACACTGTACGATTAAAATACGTTCCCCCTCACAAATACAAGTTTCTGTTGGATCGATCTATTCATATGCATACGCGCAAAGACGAACCATTTCGAAAATATACAACCATCCATCTTATTCTTCAGCGACCCATGAAAATGATATTGCGATATTGAAACTATCATCACCGTTAAATCTTGATGAGGCTGGTGTCGATTTAATCTGTTTACCTAATGTTTCATCAACAATACTTTCTACTGAAGAATATCCTACAGTTGGTACTAATGTAATATAGATCAAATAGTCTTTTTCTTCTTTCGTAAAACTAAGTCCTTTTTTTCTCTATTCGTCATCTACAGCTTGTAGCTATCGGCTGGGGTGTATTAGAAGAGAATAGTCCGATCTCGTCACCTACATTGCAACAGGTGATAATTCAATCGGTTGCTTCGAATAGTACTTATTGTCAAAATAGTCGTCTGAAAGATCCCAAAACTCAGCTTTGTGCTGGTACAATGCCAGAAGGTGGAAAAGGTAACGAACTAGGCTGATTTTTCTCATCCGCTTTACGTTACACAAAAACAAATTCGTTATTTAGATACTTGTCAAGGAGATAGTGGTGGTCCGCTGTTGATGTTCACATCAAACAATGTTTGGGAAGTAATTGGTATTACTTCAACTGGATATGGATGCGCACGAGCTAATTATCCTGGCATCTATACGCGTGTAGCTGCCTTTCAGTCATGGATCAACGAAACAATGAATCATGCTAATCAAATATTTACAACTACACATGTTATATTAATTCTATTGACACATTTACTTATCATAATGGCATGACGTTCTTTTAGTTTGAGTTTTATTCTGAGAAACTTTTGTTTTTCTGCAACATATGTAAATGAATTAATTTAGATCAAAACACGGTTTTTACAACAGAAAACGATACATAAAGAATTATGAAATGAATGATCATTTTTGCATAAGACATCTTTACACTAGAATTTTTTTCGCCATCTGCATTTAGTTGTTTACCTTTCGATGCTGATGCAACATCAGAACGAAGTGTTTCTGTGATAAACGATTGAAAATAAGCAACGCGCGTGTAAACACCAGGGATACCTTCAGCTGCGCAGATTTCCCCGTAACTTGTAATGCCCGCCAGTTCCCATCGTCGATTTTTAAAGAGCATCAATGGACCACCACTGTCTCCGCGACATGTATCTTTTCCACCTTCGGGAAGACCCGCACAAAACTGAACTGTATCATTGTAAATTGTACTTTGACAATTGGAATCTGTTCGCGATATAGCTTGAACAGTAACTTGTCGTAATATTTGTGAAGGTATACTTCCTAAAGCTTCGGTCACACCCCAGCCGATGGCAACAAGTTCAACATTCGCAGGAGGATATTCACTTTCACTGACGTTATAATCTTTCACTGCCGGTAGACATATTGTCGATAAATTTGAGTACATTAAATTCAATGGTTCATCAAGACGTAATATCGCAATATCATTTAAGTACGCTGCAGCATTATATTCAGGATGAATATACATTTTCGAAACATTACGTAACTGACCAATGTATGAGAGATTTGTTATCCCAAAATTCAATGATAAACGTGAGAGTAAAATAATATCATTTACGCAATGTGCAGCTGTTATCACATGTTGTGGAGTTAGGAGAGAAGCACCGCATTGATGGTAACCATCTCGCCGTAAAGAACCTATCCACCCCCATGTATGAGATACATTGACTGGTTCACCACCAATGATTTTCGAAAGGACAATTGTTGATCGTTTTGAACAACCACATGCAGCATGTCGATCGCATGTATATTCGGTGGATGTCGTGACATCCCATGTTATAAACATGAGTACAAGAAAAAAACTTTTCATCTTACTATCAACTGAAATCTTATGACAAAGACAGTATTTTTATTGCTGTTAGTTCTACCTGTCTATCTTTATAGTATTTCGAAGCAACCTTGAAAATTAATTAAGCTCATTATTTTGTTTTCATATTTTCTTCATCTGACATAGTATGTTATTTGTATGACGCCAAAAGGTACTAATCCCATCGGTGTAAGAGGGCAAATGTAGCCGTCAAGGACGTGAGTGATATAATTGAGAAAATAGTAAACAATACATCTTGTCATAGATTTTCGCCTACGTGAGACGTAGTTGTGATATCACAAGGCAAAGAAAAAGTACAATAGCGTCTTTCAAAAATAAAGTCAAGCCTTCTGATACTACAGTGTATTGTTTGAAAACTGTACTTTCGATACAGTACGTATTATTCGTTAGGAAACAATCGATCCAATCGACGTAATATGAGACGCGCGTATAGACACCTGGATAATCTGCTAATGCACAACCGGTACCATAACTCGTTATGCCGACTAACATCCATTGATTATCAGTAAAACTCATCAATGGACCACCGCTATCACCCTGACAAGTATCTGAATGAAACAACAAAAGTCAAACGATAAGTTTTATGGATTTGATCTTTAAATACCTTTTCCTCCTCCTTGCACACCGGCACAAAATTGGACGGTTGCATTATTGACGGATTTTCGACAACTACTTGCTGTTTTTGCCACAGTTTGTAAAGTAACTTGCTGAAGCGTATTCGGGGGTGTTTTATTGTCAGATGATAAAACACCCCAACCTATTGCGACGACCGATATGCCGGCTTGTGGATATTCGACGTTCGCTGTTGCAGCAGTAGATGTTGGTAAACAAATCACTGCAATCGAACGATCGTTCATATCGATGGGCGTTGCTAATTGCATGATCGCAATATCATTAACGAAAGTTGCTGGGTCGTAATTTTTATGTACATATATCTTAGCGACAGATCGTTTTTGACGAAGAACAGATAGATATTTCGATCCGACATTGACACTCAAAGTTGACAATGTTCTTATTGCCGATAAACAATGTGCTGCTGTTATGATAATTGTCGATGATATCAATGAACCGCCACAGATATGATTCGCTCCTATACGTATTGAGACGATCCATCCGAATGTATCTGTACCTGCCTGTTCACCGCCGACAATTTTGGTTAGAACAGCTGAGTTCAATGAACACCCACATGTTGCATTCGATAAACAAGAATAAGTAACTGCTGTAACAGCTGTAAATCCGACTTGAAGAAAAAACAGACGTAGAATGAAGGTCATTACCATTATATGCACACTGGTTCTCTATCGTTGCTACCGATGCCTTTTTATTGACAACAGTGCCATTCGACACACAATGTATATATGTATATATATAATATTTAATGATGACTCTTTTTTTCTACACCCTTCAAGCAGACGAATATGGAATACGAAATGGAGACGAAATAAAAAAAAACTGAAGGCTGTAGTCATCAAATACTGCACATCAAATACTCGAAATCACGATATAGAAAAAGAAATGACATACAACAAAACATTTCTTTCATCCAACGAATCTTTCTTCCTTCAATGAAGTACATCTTGTTACAATATGAAATGTACTTTTTCTATTCAATTATCACGCGACTAGAAAAATCTCTGTTATTTTTGCCATTGATAATCGACTTCTGTGTCAAACTTTTCTATTTGTTGAATTTTCTTTCTCTCGAGAGTTCTTTCCTTTTCAATCGGCTACTATTTGTCGATCACGATAGCTCAATATTTAATTTCTTCAATAAATGTTATCTCTAAAAAGTCCTAAAGTAATGTCATCACAATATTTAAATCAATATTGTCATTTGCACGTGTCGGTCCATTTTGTATCGACGCAAGAAAGAAAGATTTCTAGCTGAAAAATTAACATGACAATAAACGAAAAGAATCAATTCATGATAAATAATAGTTTCATCTCAACAGATGGTTCTCAATATGTTCTTCTTAGAACAGTAAGAAGAAGAAAAAACATGCATATGACTCAGTCTATTCGAATTTATATTTGACTTCCATCTAGACCTAGTTTCTTCGACGTGATCTTTTCAAATTGATGTTATTCTTCAATACTTTCGATGAGAGATACGGGCAATTATTTCTGATCAACTGAAAGTACTCCTGTAACATGTTGCCATACTCATCATCGAAGTGCACAAAGCACTCTTAGGTCCCGTTTTGTAAGTTATACTGTTGATATTATAACTAAAATTTGTAGAGTTACTTTATTCATTTCATATCCGAATCGGATTAATGTCGAAATATGTATTCTAGGTATACCGAACAATAACGAAGAAGAATGACAGCAATTACTGTTAATTTCGTCTTTGTTGTTGATGAAAGACGTATGCGTTGTTATCGAAGTAAAAACATCGCATTATCAATGACGTTCTTTGTTATGTTATAACAATGCAAACACGTACGGCCGAAAACAAATTGCTGTTGCGTCCTGAATGTTTCTTTTATTGAATTTTATTATCGACTTTTGTTTTTTCTAATCTGTTTATATTTACAAGACCGGTTGATCACCGTTCATCATCATCAGAAAATAAAACAGAATAAATAGAAGCGACATAAATGACTTCTTTTTTACTAAGTCTCATATTAATCATTCACACTTGTGCGGCGGATATTCACCATGTCACCGTCCAAAGACCATTCATCAGTCGATTCTAATCGATGCAACAACAATCGTTCAGTGACAATCGAATCACCAATGACGGGTTTTTCTTCTACACGAAACAAGATGGTTGTAGTCAAAAAGATTGATTCAACAATGTTGGTTGTCTGCTACTTTGTATGTTGTAAAACTTGAGAATACAGTGGAAGATTATGCCAGTAAGACATATGATAAGACCAATTATATTGATTCTGTTCAGCTCATTATTGTTGTATTCAACTGCTAAATACAGCATCACGACTTCCTGAAAAGCAGCTCGAAAAGACTATTGATTCAATGAATGAAGAATTTTACTTTGAAGATTCCTGATACACTCAATGTTAAGGAAGATGTATTCGAAACTAAGAGAAATTCACTAAATTCAAGACTAAACGCTAACAAAGCACTAGATCCAAATAGTCCAATAGATGAGCGAATATGTGCAAAGGATTTTTTATTGAGTAAATGTAATTGATATAATAAATGTTGACCTAAGCGAGAGAAATAAAGTAACGAAGAGAAAAAGATAAAACGAAAACAAACCTTCTCTGATGCACGCAAGCGGAATGATTACGGCAAGCATCCACGGTTGAATATAGTACATAGCATCGACCGGATTGCTCAAGCCTATAAAGGAACGAAGAAAAAAAAAGAAAAGGCTTAGTCGGCATTAATTATTTGTTGACCAAGTTAGTTGCTTTGCCCCTTTCTCTCCTCCTCATTTCATTTGTTGTTGATTTTTATGTTGAGACAAACGAAATTATTACAGATGGTCGAATGAATGCACGGTTTGACCATCGTCAAGTCGCTCCTAGTGCGAGTGTTTCTCTTAGCTCACGGACTCGTCTGTTCCTGGCGTGTTATTGACACGAATGACAATCAATACTGTTGGATTATTCTTATAGGTCTCGGTTTTCTGCTTGTCGAAACAGGTGTCGTCATCTGGCTTCGAAATGGACACGAATTCAAAGTGTACGTACTGATTAAAGTCAACTAGACATATTCATAGTGTCCGATGGAATCTTTAGAGTTGCTTTTTGCTTGATATTCTATTTGTCGTGCACAACGCCGTCTTTATGGATAATACATTTCGACACTGCAAATCGAAAGTTATATCGTCTAGCAGAAGATAAACTAAATGCTCGAGCGACTGGTCCATCCGTTCATATGCGGCGTCAACAGTACATTTCGACAAATTCATCTTCAGCACAAACACTATCCACTTCCACATCGCTTATTCAATCGATCGGACAACTCGAGTGTCATGATAAAGCATGGTACTACATGGACGAACAACGCTGGCTCGATGCAATTCAAGAAACAATGCTCATCGTTCTAGCCATATGTCGACTGTTATTAAGTCGAGAACATATGACTGTAGAGAAAAGTGGTATCATTCTACTAATCACTCTTGTGAACGGTGCTGATCTCTTGGCTATGTCACATTCGTTACAATATCATGATGTTATCGTGGAACGCCTTTGGATGTATATAGGATTAGTTTTGTTAACAATTGGCTTGTTTCAGATGGCATTTATCGACACGGATGGTCTAACACCGTCATCAACGCTGAATTCAAAAGGCAAACTCAAGAAACGCATTCATTTTCTACAAGATCAAAATCTATGTCCACTCTTTCGAGTAAAATCTTTCATAGTTGTAAATTTTAAACCTCCTATATCATGCATTTAGACTTTGTTCATTCACGATGGTCTCCTCCTTCTCTATCGAACATTATTAGCCGCTCGAGTCCGATGTAGTAAGCCTACAATCATATTTTATATGGCGAAAAATTTCCTTATGATTGCATTACATTGCTATCGTGCGTACCATACATCCAAAGAAAAGGATCGGAAGAAAGCATTGGCAGCTTTTGAACATTTCATTAATCCATCATCCCTTTCTCGGAAACATCGTCGTCCTTTGTATGGATTAGAACGAACTCGTCTAGGTAATCATCAACAGCAACAACAACAGCAACGATTATTACACCGAACTTTACGCCAACCCTCATCAATAGCGCACCGACGAAAAACCAAAACTCCGCGAGTCATACATACGTTCTCGAATAATTCGATTTCCTATCCATTTGCACGACGCCGAAATGATGGCGGTCGAGCACGAACCGCATTTGCACTCTATGGTCTACCTTTCCGTACAGAACAAGCTCCGCGAGCAGCAACAATATCTTCAGCGGGAAGTCTTGTTGCCAAAGCATTAGTTCATTGAAAATAAATAAAGTAAATAACGCGCTGTACTTTACCGAGTTCATGTTTTTGTGTAACTAATTGTGTAATCGTCCAGCGAAGACCAGATAGAAATGAAGCGATCATAATAAGAAGAAAACCGAATGCATGGAATTCTGTATAATGATATGTAAATAGAAATAAACCAGAGGCAATTAAAATCACAACGCCAACTAGCGAGCAACGCTAAAGATAGATACAAAACGATGCCATATCTCCAATGGGAAACTAACGTACGAAACGCTCAAGGCCAAATATAATGCCAAATAGCAGAATGTAAATGATCACAGTTGACTTACACATGACTAAAAATGACAATGACATCGTTGTCATGTTCATAATAGGTACCAACTTACTATAGAGTGAAATAGTTATATATTGCAAAGACCAATTAGATAAACTGATATCAAGTGCAGCAGTGATACCTGAAAGACAAAATTTCGTTCTGCACCTAACTAAACTGATTTCGCTTACCAGTTGGGGCGATCTTCCGCCATAGAATAGACCATGTTAACTTCACTCTATCTCGTTCATTATTTTGCTGATGTCCACACATAGTTGTACAGCACGAACAGAAACAAAATCGATGTAGAAACCATCGAATAAGAGCAGCCGAGAGAAATTTAATAGCCACATGTAATGTCGTTATAAAAAGTGGAAATTCATAATCACGAAACAAAGTCCGATTGAAGAATGTTAATGTAATTGAGCAACACCAATACAAAGCGATATAACCAAGAACTTTTATTATCGAGAACAATGTATTGAGCTGAGATGATGATGAAGATAAGTATCGATATCCAGTGTGATAATCTACCGTACTCTTTCGAGACATTGCACGTGATATAGGAAAAAGAAATCGAGTCAATTGGAAAGAAAAAAATCAGATGATAAAAGAAAACATAATCTAAAATGAGAAACAGCTGGTTTTAATGATTATACTCTAAAACGAATATGACAAATAGGCGAAGTTTTTCTTCCAAGATTCATTACTTGAGAAAACCCATTGTCAACGTGTCTGAAAATCTAAAACTTGCCCGTCAATTTCATTGATTGTGGAAAGCAAGCCCATTATTTTTCTTTTCTGGATTAAAACTAAAAGCAGGTTTTAAGCTGTTTTTCTTCTAAGCAGAAGCTCCACTTCTCATGCGGTTCGCTCCATCGATTTTCCAAAGCAGAAATGTCGCGAACTTGTTCACGAAACGTGATTGCATTTTTTGGCTTTTCGAATTTGATTTTTTATTTCTCGTTATCTTATTGAATAATGAACGGAAAAAGACATTCACACACACAACACAAATATATGTATATAAGAATGAATAACAAAATGGAAAAAAAATAAAGAATAGAGTGATATACATATTCATTTTTTTTTGTCGTGACTTCGTTTTTTTTCTCAAGTTAAACCAATGTGCGTATAAAGAATGAAAAAACAATCTCGATATCTAAGCAAGAAGGAGAAGCAAAGGTGTGACAAACTAAAAAGTAAGAACAACACACACACACACATACACAAACAAAAACAGAAGAATTTGAGCACCATGAAAACAAATGTAAGAATCAAGCGTAAGCAATTAGAACAAACGACGAAAAGAGAAAATTATAAAAAGATGTAATATTCATATCAAATATTGGTCATTAATGAAGAAATGTGACGCATCAAATTGCATTAGAAAGATGGAAAAGAAGAAGCGAAAGAAGATTCGGAATGCACAAGTCAACAGAATAAATTCACTTGTTCGATTAGTCGTCGATACGTACGAGGTGTATACGGTGGAGTTGATGATGATGAAACTAGAATAGAACAAAACAAAACAAAAATGTTCATTGTGATTGCGAATAATCGTTTGCGGAATAAGAAAGCACACAAATCAAACTAGGCATGGAAAACGAAAGGTGAAACACGCGCTCTTACTTGAAGATGTGAAAGTAAATCTTTTTTTAGAAACCTGGAAGTTAAATTAGGAAGAAAAGAAAAAAAGAAGGTTAGTTCGATCTATTTACTTGTCGTTGTATTAGTAGATGTCAACGTTTTCTTATCGGTCGGTGTCATTGCAGTCAGTGTTGTCGATAGCATACGAGCGCGTTCCTTCACTGGCAATCCTAACAAGAGATGAATATCAGCAAGTGCAATGGAAATAGAAGAACTACATACGTTTGTACTGTTCGGTTTGTTCGTCAGTATGAGATGTTGATAGTGAAGAAGAAGGAACAGTAGGTACATCGACACTGTTACCAGCGTTAGTATCGGATGTATGAGTTGTTTCTGATAAGGATGAAATGACTCCAGCGATTGCTAAAATAATGGAAGTGTTCTTCTCTGAAAAGAAAATGTTGTTGTCTTACGTCTTCTCTCGGATTGAAAATGTCTTAATTTGACTGGTGGTGCATCAGTACTACTAGGATCAGATACAGGAAGTACCCGAGCGCCAAGAGCGATTTTGCCTGTTCGTGTTGAAACTGGTGGAACTGATGACGGAATCGATTCGGTTGAATGAGTGACTTCTTTATGCTCGGAATTAGTCGATGATATGACCGGTGAATATAAACTTGTTGACATTGAAGGCTTGCCTAGTGATGAACTGTTCGATGGATCGAAATTAACTATCTGTGCTGGATCATTATTGACGACAGTCATTGACTTAGACATTGGATTGATTGGTGGGGGACGTGGTTGAGGTACAGGTGTTTTGTTACTTGACGAGATAGTCGACTCATCGTTTGGATTTTTGGAGGTTTTGATTACTGGTTTAAGAATTTTCGCAATCGTTCTAAGACAAAAACAATAATTTAGTTAAACAGTTAAGTTTGAGTATAGTCATGCGAGTTTGGTTAAACGTAGGACTCAAAAAAAAGTTATATACACTGCAAATTCATGCATTTTTATCACAAACTTTTTGAATTTGCTTGATTTTCTATGGTAAATGATAGATTTTTTACGTTTGTGCAAATTCGACGAGTGAAACTTTAGTTAAAAGCTTTGCACTTACGGTGTTGATTCGTTCGTTTGTGTACTGTTTGGAATAGTTGTTGTCACTTCATTCGGCGTTTGAATAGGTGGGTCCGTGACACTCGTGTCATCATTATCATCTGTTAGGAGACCGCCATCGGATGAACTATCATTGTTAGCACCATTTACTGATCGTTTGATCGGTCGTCGAACGTTTGCACGACGAGGGCGATCTTTGCCTAAACGACAAGATGATTTTCGTCAAAATCGAGAGAAAATTAAGTTTGATAGATATACCTGGATGAACTAATTTTGGAGTTGATTCAATATCGACGTCAAGATTATTTTCTTGTCCGTTACTAGTAGTTGTAGCAGTTCGTTTTTTCACAGGCAATGCTGGTGGGGTCTCTTTCATTTGCTCTTTTTGTTCCTCTTCCTTGACTATATCAAGTAGATCATGTTCGATAAGATCACCTTCATCTTCAACGGACGACTCATTGGTCTTAAGTCGTTGTGAAATATGAACATTGCCGTATATTGTTTCTGAAACTGTTGACATAGTTTCCGAGTCAGCTGTATTCACTAGCATTGATTTACGCCAGGCTGATGTGGCAGGTTTAGGTGAGGTGGGTACGGGACCTTTACTATTTTGTGTTGCTGTTGGAATACGATGTTCTGGCTCATTCGGTATGCGAGCTGCTGCTCGAATTGATTTTGGTGAAGGATCTATAGAGAATAATGATTTTCGATAATCATCATCGTTTATTCTCCACAAATAGAAATACCTCTCAGACATTCACTCGATTCAATCGGTTTTATTTGTCGATTACTAGATGTATCATCAGTGGTTTCAACTTGCGGTTGATTATGCCGATGGGCTAAACGTTGTACAACATGATTACCACGATTAACAACACGTTCAAGGGCTATAATTTTCAAAGTGTAATACACATGAAGAAATTTTTTTTTCTTTTGAGGAAAAAAATCATACTTGATGTTGGGGTATGTGGTTGTGCGTCCATTACTAAGGTTCCGTGTTGAGGAGCGTTTGTACGAAACATATCAATTTCCTAAGAAGAAAAAAGCTCAGAACGTTCTTATCAATAGATTTGAACCCTTTTACCATTTGTTTTTGCATGTCGGAAATTGTTTCATTGGTCGTATCGTACGCTCGTTTTTGTAGACATGTTGAGACATTGATATAGCATTCACGAGAGCATTTCATGACTCGATTCGATATTTCTTTAGTCAATAACTGATCAATATTATCATTCGAATGTGCAAAGTATGTTCGAATTTGTTCTTGTAGTTTCTAAAAAAACATTTCATAACCGAAACTAGGATGAAAATGTCAGACTTACATCGTCGTAATTGATAGTTGTTTGTTCTTTGAACAGTTGATAGAATTTTCTCGACAAACGTTCGTTTTTTTCAATAAATTTCTGTTTGAAAACTTTACACAGTTCATTCCATTCGTCTTTCAATTGTTCTTCTTCTTTCACATATTCGTCATATAATTGAGCCGAAATCTTCACAAAACAAGAAAATAGTCACTCTACTCGCAATGTTGTTGGCAATACCTTGCTAATGTTAGCTGTTCGAGTTAAGATTGAATTTAAATCGCTATTAATCGTCGTTGGATGATTGTGATTATTCAATCGATTAGAACAAGATAAAACATAATCAAGTGAGGCTTGATTGCCGATCAATTGCTGCTGATTTTCCCATGCTAAATGAATCTCTCGAGTTAGATTAGCTGCAGTTATTAACAACAGTGAATTTTCCGTAGTGAAATTTTCTTTTTGCTGTTGATTTCGAGTACAAATTGAATCAAGCTAATCATACACAAAGTAAAATAAGAGAAATGAAAGAAATGATCAGTATATTTAACCTTATTCATCAACGATTGAACCTTTTCCATGCGATCTTTTTCAGTAATTTTCATCAGAATAATGTCCGTTATTGGTATAGGTAGATATTGAATAGTATAATTCCTAGAAACAACCAATCAGATATTTCCATTCATGAATAGATTCGCTACATAACTCTTATGTTCAGAAGTTTAAACTGATGATGAAAGGAAGAGTATACTTAAAACTCAGAAATTTCCTCTCTCAAACAGTTATAATTCATGGTAGCGCTATGTATGGGCTGTACGAGGGTGCTCCTCCCCTTATAAGTGGAGTTCTGACTTACTCGTCCATTGAATTGACAATGTCCTCGAAATTGGCCAACGATAATTGATTTCGATCAAAAAGTATCGTGTGTAAATGACGATTCATTTGAAGAATGTGCGTTAGGAGACGAGCGCCTTGATCGCCCATTAAATTTCCTCTATTCACAATGCATTTTTATCGATCAAGAAAATATTTCTCCACATACCGAATATCCAACACTTTCAAAGAAACATTTTGAGTTACGATCGACAGAAAATCGATGGCATTTTCCTTCAATTTCGAATCAGCCATTGAAAAGCATTCCAAATCCTATTCATAGAATCAATTTGTCAACAAATTCATTGGACTTTTCTGTGTATCTTACACTCTCGTTGACAAGATCTTTCATTGCATTGATTGTCCTTTGCATATTTCTATAATAAGAACACAACAACTCAAAAGTCTCCCACGTACAAGAAAACTCAATCTACCTTTGTTTAATATTATTAAAGTTCTTCCCCATATACAATGATTTCAACTTTCGATTCTTCTTCAGTTCATTCAACAATGTTGGAATTTCGTTATCTATATCTAAACGACAAAGAAGGAACCAATTCTATATTAAAAGAGAAAATAAAGCATTGTTCATACCACATCCGCTAATATCTAGTGTCGTTAAATTTGGGATAGTTGCGAATCGAACGGCATATTCGTGTATGAATGTTTCCAATTGGTTTCCACAAAGACGTAGATCGAGTTTGTTTAAATGAACATTCGAATGAAGACCATCACATAACTCTCTACAGGTGAGGAGAAAAAGCAAACAAATGAGAAGATAGTCTTTTCAATATACCTAAGAAATTCATTTGACAGATTGGCATTGGATATTTGTATGACTTCTAATGTTTGATTTTTGGTGAAGAACAACTTCACACCGCCAGTAAACGATGAAGAAACAGTTGATTTCGCCGATGTTATGTATAATCGACGAAGTTTACACGATGTTGTGCCCAAAGTATAGAAAAACTGAAGAAAAACAATAACAAGTTGCGATAAGAAAAAAAGAATGAAAATGAATATTTACGGATTCGAGACTAAATTCTAGATCGCTCAAGTATAAATCTTCGAGAACATTGTCAGAATTTTGAAAGAGTAGCGTTAGACACTAAAAGACAAACATATAGATCTAATTTGTGGAAATTCTTTGTTGTTTACACGTACGTTATCTTCTTTGATTCGATTTCCGAATAGATTTAAAGTTTGAAGGGTTTTCATTAAGTTATTATTCGCAACTAACGCAGTATTAAAAACATGTAGACCCTTATGGGTTATTGAGCATGATTGAAGATTGATGGAAACAAGTGGTAGCTTCCGTTGTTGTAATGTTGAACTCAATGCAATCAAACCTGAAAGATGAAACGACAAGCTCGACGAGACTTTTCGTTTAATTAAACTTTACCTTTATCTTCGATTGCATTGTTTGATAAGTCGATATTCTCAACATGGGTAACGGGTAAGGCATGCGCAAGACGAGTACAAAAATCACTAGAACATACGCATAGAACACACATCTCGATCAAAGCAGAGACCTACTGTCGAAGACCACAATTGATCAAAGATAAACTTCGTATTGTTTTACACAACCGAATAACTGTGCAAAGCTCATCAAGATTTTCTGATGTCTAAAGTATTTCAACAGTAAACCAAAAGAATAGAAGTATATAGACAACGAACTAGTTTGATATTTTCGATGGTAATTTTGGTGAACCATTCATTGTAACGAAGAGCACTGATTATCGGCAGCCAGTCTTTTTGTGTTAAAGCTTCAAATTCTCGAAATGTAAATTCCCGAGATATTCGATGGGCAAATACCGTATCAACAATCTAAGAAAAGTATCGACATACACATTCGAACGCATCTGCATCATCCTACTTACACTCTGTACAGTTCGATTACAGGGTAATTGATAGAAATCGCACGCACATTCATAACGTAGTGAAAATCCTCCACATGGACGTAGTTCAGTCGACATAATATTAACGTCTTGGCAATAATCATTGGATAAGCGTAGTAATTTCTCATATTCATTCTCAGGACGAATCTCCACACTAGAAAGCCACAGAATATGAATTGTTATTAAGTTCACTCGAAGGTACTTACATCGATTGTAATCGATGAGGGAAAACAGCGTGTAAGTTACGTATTAGAACGATGAGGAACGGTTGGAGAGATGATTTATCATGCAGTCCATATAGTGTATGAATTTGTTTTTCATCAGCTTCGATTAAAACCTGCCAAAATGGAAAATTTATTATCGTGATAAAATCAAAATAACAGAGATTAATCATCGTACTTGAGAATCAGATATATGTTCGATCAATTTTATGGAAAGAATGTTAAATTGCGATTCAATCTAAACAAACGATCATCAGTGATACTGTGCATCTATTTCCAGAAACACTCGACATACTTTAACTGGAGTCTTCACTGAGCAAATGTAGACTTTAACCGTGTCCATGCACTAAAATAACACAAACAGCTATCAAGTAGAAATAGTTGTCAGAGTCAAGTTACCAGAAGACGCTCTTCAACTTTTTCACCTTTTGTTCCATAACGAATTCGACCATTAAAATGAAACGAAGAACACTTTGTAACACTCCGAGCACTACCTGTAAAACATTAATTGCTAGGTAAACAAACAAAATATCGTTCATTTCTTACCGACTAACTCGGCAAAATCGTCACGATCATTCATCTAAAGAAGCAAATAAAGAAGAATTCAGTATTATTCTTTTTTTTTATATTGGCTTAAAAGCTTAGAATTAAGATAAAAAAACAAATGTAAGCTTTCACGTACACATCCGACTTTGCACCACATTGAAAACTAACATTCATGACATTTGCAGAAAGAAGAATTGCACCAAAGGAAACAAATATCTGCAAGAGAAAATTAGTATCAGTATGAAATGAATGTCAGAAAAGATTTCCAGAATCATAATATTTAATATACCTGATCGATTAAGTATAAACAGCAATGCAGACAAGTGCTGAAGTCGGTCAACAAATAAACGAAAGAGCTATGGAGCACGAATCATGAGATAGATAAGCAGAGCAGAGTAGAACAAAACAAAACATGTGTGCATATACTTGTATGATGTGATGAGTCATCCACCGACAGGCGTTGGTCAATCAGAAATGAACGAATATATTCCTTAGATGTCACTACATGTTTTCCTTAACATTTGAACTTCAGTTCGATTGTCACTCTGCAGAAAAGTCCTTTCGCATTGACAGATTCGTTTATAAAAACAAATGTATTTATTTCCAGAAAAATCAATTCTTCTATTCTTCTTTACAATATATTATCAAAATGAGATTAAACTTCGTGCGAGAGCTCCGGACTGTACGCAGTCGTTGCTCGTAACAGTCCTACTCGAAGATCAGAATGTTGCCTATCATATTTCAATCTCGAATCAGGTGCTGACTCGGAATATTTTGCAGGCGCTGATAGTTGAGTCATTAGCGTACCTCGAGGCATATCTCCTCGAAAGGCAAAGTACTCCTCTTGAGCACGCAAAGCATCGGTTTCACCATATTTTTTCACGTAAGTCGACCACAATTGTTCAAGAACTTCCTGAACGATGAAATCAGATGCATTCGCTGCTAACAAACGTATGAAGAAATAACCATCAGCTTCGAGATAATCATTTAGAAATGCTTCAACCAGTTTCCTCTGAACATGATCACCGACTTCAGGTGTAACGTATTTATAGTTGAAGCGGAAACGTGGAATTTCAGGTCGCGATGTTCGAGCAAGACGAGAATGAATGAAATCGAATTGTCGAGTGGAAGAAGCAAGCCGCACCGACCAAGATGTCAACGCACATACATTGCATATCAACACGAAAACATACCAAATCCATAGTAATGTAAAAATTTGCTAGAATTAAATGAAAAAAAAAGCACACGCATTACAATCGCATTTGATATTCACAGTCAACAGTTGTGATCATCTAAATGTCATTGTTAACTATGTGCGAACTCTAGCAATATACAAAAGATGCTCAAATGTTAGAGAACAGTGAGACAATAGTTAGAGTTAGTTTATCGCTCTTCCTGAGGAAAATCAGCGACTTTTACGAATAAAGTCTCATTAGACTCCGAGTACTCTTCTGTGAATCACTCGAGACTTGTAGTTTTTGTTTTTCAGTCATACCTGATTGAAAAGATTCACAGTCAAAACACATTGAACAGTAATTCTCTGTAGTGGCTCTCCTCCGCGTAGTGGTTCACGAACGTGAAAATCACAGAAAGTTTCTCGAGGAAAGTACTGCGATTCCGGTTGATTGAGACCATAACGAAATAACTTCACACTTTCAAAACCGAACTTTAAGAAATTCGTACCAAGAAAAAGACCGAGTAACCAGATTTGCAATATAACATTCAATATATAATAAATTCTACGGCAAAAAAAAGAACAGATAAAAGTATTACAAATTCCTTGCTTTGTCCTTCGACATACTTTATAAATATATAAAGAGTAATAAAATAATTCCCCAAGAATTTACCAGTCGTGCAACAGAGTAGTTGAAAGAATTTTTTTATTAATGATGCTTGTCGTTTTTCTGCATAAACTTGTCGACGTGCGTCGTCGACATACATATCGATAGTATCAACTATATATTTGATCAATTCATCGCGATCGTCAAAATCCTTCACTGTTCTGGTTTCACCAGCAGCTTCAATGATATCGAGAAGATCAATACCCGAACGAACACTCAACGATCGCCAGAATAAACGTGGCAAATAAAAGAACAATGCCATTAATAAGATGATAAACGGCGTCCATTGATAATAATTCAATACCCGAGCTTTCCTGTAAACAAAAAGAAAATGCAAATGAATGAGAAGACTTCAGAAGAAATTCGAATTCAAACTACGAAATAATCTTTGGTAGAGAAATAACCTGTCATTTATAGAGTTTGGTATTGATTCATTAAAACCTAATCGATAGACATGTGTAGTAAAACAGATATAATTCGTGTAGGTAATATAAGCGGAAGGAAAGTTCGCTCGGTTCCAACAAGATATTAACGACGAGATATTATTGGAAAATAATCGTGAACCTGCGATAACGGAAAGTGCAATGAGAAGATAGACCGTAAATTTGCGATTTAGACGATCAATATCATCATCATCCGAAGATTGTGAACGAAATAAGATTGTAATACAAAATGTAAACATATACAAATGATGATCCATGTTTCCGTTTGTCAAACACAATTTCAAAATAAAAGAATAAACCAGACAAGTAAGATATATACGATAGCACCAGATGGAAACTTCTTTCTGCTCTGTTACTCTTTGTATTTATATTTTATCCAACGATAATATTTATGTGTAAGTGCAACATTGCAAAGAATTGATCAATTGGGACCAGAGGAAAGAAATAGAGAAAAGACAAGAGAGGGTGGGAGTAAACTTCAGCAACATACAACTCAAGGACAACCTATATCAAATAAGTTTGCTACTAACAAAAGTACATAAGCTTCAAAGATAGACGTGTTTAAAGTAAAATTTTTTCCTACTCATGACAAATCTACGTATTCATTCGATAAATGCTATCAGAGGAAAAGAAAACGATGTAAATGATCAACTCTAATAGATTAAGTCAATGCATACGTTTCATTTGGGTGGGAAATTAAACGAGTTTTCCTTCAAATAATATGTACTCTACGAACAACGCAATCTACTTCGTTCTGCTCAAGTATTTTATATGGAACTTCGCCGTTGCTAATGCACGAGCGACTAAGGGTAGATACTATCTTACTCAAGAATCGGAGTGTAAGAAGAAATTCTGATAGGATGGAACGATAAAGTCATTTTACTCAAGATACAAAAAGAATGAACCTCAGTTTGAAGAGTTCATCTCGAAAATATCGCTAATAACAGTTGTTAAAATTTGATGAGGGTAGATTTTCATGTGGAAGTGTCTAACTAGTCCTAGAATACAAATAAACTCTTGTATTTCCAAGTAGACATATGTAGACAGGTATTGATTTTAAGACGAATGAAAGTAATTATGACAATGAAGAGTTAATTATCCAAGTTGGAGTAGATGCGAATCAACAAATATGTTCCATCTTCAACAAAACAGACAACTTTCTGATTTAGCACAAGTCTCATCCGACCGTCTCTCACCGCAATATAAACAAAATCTTGTTCGTATTTTCTTGATAAAAAAAATCCTCGAGAAAGTCTCCAAGGTACATTTAGAACGTATCATATGTCATTCTTATACATTAGTGATTTCAATCTCATCTGATTAGTATACTATCACAATAAGCCCAAGAGTATTGTAACGAAATACATTTTATCTTGAACTATAAAAAAATATTATATTTGCTTTTTCTTGTCTTTTCGACACAATGCTTGCCATCAAAACCAATAAACAGACAAAGCATCGGTAATTCGATGCATTCATTCCCTTTCTCTTCCATTTTGTGAGCAGCTGTTTTGATTAAGTTCAAGGATGAAATTAATACTGAGCATTTGAAATGTATCAGCAAAAAAAAGGAAAATTATCTGTTTATCCACCACACACCACTATTAATATAAGAGAAAAACGCGTATTTAACATGGAACAACGCATAGGATCTTTTTTCATGCGTATCGAATTTCTTTCTACTCATTTACATTGAAAATTCAGTCCGATCCTATAGGCACGTGAGTGAATAAGAATGAATTGGACCAATAGTTTCAAATCTGACACACAATGATAACTGTTTCAAAAATAGACAATGTATTGTATTTATATTCTATATGTCACGTACATGTTTAGCCTCATAGCAATGAATTATATGCATCAATGAGAACAATTTCTGTCAAAATATAATTCACGAGAAATAAATGACATTTTCTCATTCAAGTTTTCCTTACCGATCTTCAACATTGGTCGGGATGGTTTTGTTCCGATCAACATAGTACGTTGACGATATATAACAGATCTGATTTGTGTATTCAATATATGGTTTAATAAAATTCGCTCGATTCCAGCATTCGATTCGATCATCGTCAAACTGCTTCGTTGCCGTTATCGTTGAAAAGAGTATTAGTAAAGCAACAGTATATTTGTAATTGATCATGTCATAACCATCATCGTCTGAACGTAATGTCGACAGGAGAACTGTTGGTACGAGTGTGATTAAATACAACAGATCAACCATGGTCTTCGTTCAGTGTTGCAAGCGAAAGACGCCTTCTAATACAATATCAATCTAAAGCCAAAATGAAAAACAAGTGCGACATATCAGTTTGTATCATGGTTATGTGTAAAGAACATGAGAACATAGTAAAAATGAAGCATAAAAAAAGCGGTAAAGATCTTTTTCTTGCGGTTCTGTTAAGTAGTACTTGACTATAACATTTATCGACAAGTGAATCAATATTATTTTAGTCTTCTGAAATCGAAATATCATGAGAAGAAAAAAAGTCACCTTACTGTTCACTTCTTTTTCAGTTTGAAAACAGTAAAAACGCAGAATTTGTGGTTAATTATATCTCTAACGTCTGTTATAGAATAAAACAACAAATACACATACATATATTCAGCTTGCGTGTTATTAATACTTCTGGCTTTGCCATCTATCTGAGGCGTCCGTTTTTCAGTATAAGAAAGAAACGCATTGGTACGGAGGAGAGAGAAAAAGAAGAAAAAAAGAAAAAAAAACGAAGAGAGAAAGAGACCGCTGTTCCTTTTTGCTATTGTATTGTGCTGTAGCTAAGCATGTCTTACTGTTATATGTATGTCTATTCTTGTTTTATAGAGGACATAATCAAAGAAAGGAGGAAAGAAAACGATCGAGGAGTAACGAGCAGGAAATGAGTAAGGATATGTCATGTACGTACTTATGAACTGACAGTGAGCTAAACCTTTCCTATGCTTGATGAGAATGAGATTCGTTAAAATGGAGTTATGATAACCGAATTGATTCAAATACTAATATAAAGCATAAGTTGTAGCGCGGCCGCAAACGATTACTTCTATTTTTAGTAACTCGAGCGAATATAGAAGTATTACTCATGGACGCATGATGAAACCATAATCGTTTGTTAATTAAAGGAGATTTCAGAAGAGGAAGTCTGTCGATCATAATGTCTCCTTAAATAGATTGTTTTTCTTCTGAACAAAGCAAATAAGCGAACCGGATATTGATTCGCAAGGAATCATTTCATCTCTTCGTTCGTCAACGCAACAAATGAATTGACTTAAATATTCCTGCCACATTTTCTCTCATCTAATCTTAATATAATTCCTGCAGTTACATCACTTTCTGTATATGTATTTCTGCTCTAAACGCAAATATTCCCATCTGTGTGACATAATCATTTCTTCGATTGTTCTTGGCAATTGATGACCACATACATTTTGACAGTAGATGTAAAATTCTCCGGCTAGATGAGAGCGGGAAACCAACATAGAAAAGAAAATGATTAATGGGCTTTATTCATGAACTTCGCAACATCTTAATCGAATGGAAAACAAATAAAACTCTCATGTATGAAGTAGTTACTGATAAAAATAGTTTCTCGCCAATTTAGATGTCTTTTATTCATTGAACATATGAGATTCATAATAAGTAAGAAACAAAACAAGAGAAAAAAAACTAAGTTACAACTGAAATATGAAAAAAAGACAAAAAAAAAAGAAAGTGCATGACATGACAGACAACAACAACCAAAAGAAAACGCAAGGCATTCGTTCATCGATTCATTCATTGCTCGATTGATTTATTTATTACAAAGAACGTACAATAATGTCACTGTGACTGTCTCCCATGAATTCATTACTCGTTGTATCGTCAATTAAACGCAATTGATAAGGTGACGCTAGTCGATTTGAATGATGATGCAATTGTGAGTTGCTTTCGGTCATTGATGAAAAACAACCTGATGTTGATGAGCGACATTCACCTGCGTCGGAACCTTCAAATGATATGGATGTTGGCGGTTCAATATGACTCAAAACACCATTGACAACTTGACGAGCCTAGACAACAACATAAACTATTGAAAGAAAATTAACGTTCTAAAAGAGATTTACTGTTTCTGAAGATGTTTCATAGGAAAACCACGTTGCTGGTTGTTCTTTCTGTTTATCCAATTCAATTTCATTCAGACGAGAATGAACATCTCGAAAATTCAGCCGATTTTCTGGGATATAATGCCAACATGTTATCATTAATTCATATCTAGGAAAGAAAAAAAAACAAAATCACTTTCAATACGAAATTTTCGTCAATAGTAAATAACCTTCTTACACCAAACAAAAAAATGCTGAATACATTAATAATACATCCCTCCAGCCATCTTATTAGTCTACTCTTTCATTCGATAAAAGTTTTATGTACACTATACTCAATCTGTATTTTGAATGTATTTGTGAAGGTCGTGTACAACTTATAACTATGCTGTCAACTTCGAACCTATCGAATAATGACGAATATTTATTTCCATTTCTAGAAATCAAGGACTCATAAACTGTACGAAAATATTGCTGTGATAATGTTCCTACAATCGTGCTCGAATACGTACAAAGTTTGAGTGCATTGTGTTGGCTTCTGTAATGTTCCTCGCGTGGTAGTTACTAACGATATAACTTGTTGATTATTCAATGGTGAATATGGCACTTGGCCTAATGTGATAATCTCCCACATGACAATTCCAAACGACCTAAAATCAGCGTTTTACATTTTTCTTAATTTTCAATCGATTGATCTGCTTACCATATATCTGAATGCGAGGTGAATAGAGCATCAAGCAAAGATTCAGGTGCCATCCATCGTACAGGTAAAAGTGCTTCACCTGTCTTTCGATAATAATCTTGTTGACTCAACATTCTTGCTAAACCGAAATCTCCGATTTTAACAACCATGTTTCCATTTTCTGATGTTGAAACAAGACAATTTCGTGCCGCTAAATCTCTACAAAAGAAAACATTGTCTCGAAATTCAATTTTAACTCGTCTGCATACCGATGCACGTATGAATGTTGTTCAAGATAGCAAGCACCATCAGCGATCTGTTTGGCAATGTCTAAACAATCTTCGTACGATAATTGACATTGATAATTATTCTCTTTTGTTGGTCTTGAACGTCGCAAATAATTCTGTAAATCTCCTCGATTCATTAATTCAAGAACGAGAAACTGCGGTTGATTATCATTTTGAAAGCAAACACCTAATAAATGTATGATATGCTCATGACTAAATTGATTCATAATGATTGCTTCTTTCAAAAAATCCACGCGCTGCGAGGATGAAGCAGTACTAAGCAACGTCTAGAAAATGCCAAGAGAACACATACAGAATTCTTCTCTATTTCAAAAGATTGAATTTTACCTTGACCGCCACTGGTTGCTTTGACAGCATCGTCCCAGCATAAACTTCACCTAGAGAGAGAGAGAGAAACAGGAAAAGATAGAAGAACGTTTTTGACAACAATGTTTTTCTACACAAACCAAATGCTCCTTTGCCAATCAATCGATCAAGTTTAATCAAAGCACGTTCAATTGTTGGTAGTTTGTTCAAATCACCATTCGTTGGTGTGTGACTACAATAGAAGCAATTCGAAAATGAATTCCACACAAATCTAGATAACACACTTCCAGGTATAGAGAATATTATCTTTCAATCCAGTTGGATGAGTCAGCGATCGAAGATGTTCCAGTTCCTTATCCGATATTTCCCCATTTTGGTAATACTTCTTTTTGAGTTTACCATAGAGTTTTTTATTTCGCACTAGAATGAACGCATTCTTTAGCGAAAATCGATCGTTGTCAACTTACGATAGAATCCAAAACATAGAAAGCCGAAAAGAAGTAGAAGTAAAAATAATATTAAAAGTGTAAAAGAAACAATTTGATTGTTTGTATACGAAGGACGAACAGCTAAAATAACAAAGAAACGAATATATGGATTGCCATTGGGAAAGGTTTCTCGAACAAACCATTAATATGTATGTCAATTTGTGAGTAATTCTTTTCCTGTCGTCCGAACCGATTGCCCACATACAATCGGAAAGTAAGATTAGTCCTGTCAATTAACGTCTTGTTCAATTGATAAAATGTTTCATTTCCCTGGTAGATCAATGTCCAATTCTGATTTAATCTAAAGAAGAAAGAAAATCAATTGAACATTCCATATTGTAATAAGACAGAAAAGAATGTTCGAGATATTTCATAGACAATGTCTGTCTACGATGAAGGATGGAAGATTAGAGGTGATGATAAGTACCAGTCGTCTTCTTTTTTGACATTGTCACATAGTTTAGTCCTAACTCAATGTCATTAGAGGATACACAATGACAGAAATTCCTTCCTTGTCTGTTTATATTTGAATATGTACATTATTTGACAAAGTTTGCTTCGTTTTTTTCAATTAGTTACAACGAACAATTTCCGGCTCAAAGCTAAACCAACATCAAATCTATTCCCCATTGGCATACTTCTGTTCCTTGTGCAAAGGTCAACAATCTCTTGTTACATCGTTATACTAGAATCACTAGATGCACATCGAACGGAAATCGTTTATAAATTCCATCTAGCTTTCTCGTGAATTAAACATTAATAAAATCAATTTACTTGATCAATAATTGATAGTAATAATCAGGACCAAAATAAGACATGTTTGATGATGGTTCCTTCCATGATATTGTTCGATTAGTTTGAGAAAATGATAATAGGAATGATCTGTCATCTGGTAAACCGCTTGTTGTTTGAAATGGAAAGACACGCGCACGATCATAAAAGACATATGATGCTCCTGATGAGGTTGTTATCGGACATGTTGTGCGAATTGATAGTGAATAGTTTTGTTCAGGTTGAAGTTTATCAAACATTAAAGAACACTGTCCATTGACAATGGCCTCGAGAGAATTGTCTTTCTTATTAATATCACATTGACCACGAGAGATAATTTCCTAGAAGAAAACCATGGAAATCACACAGCCTATGGCACCTGTATTCTCTACGTACTGAATTTTGGTAAACAGTTACTTTTACTTCGATGTATGATAAACATAAATGGTGTATTGATACACGCATCGATCGAGTGGAAAGAGAAATGAATTCCATCGTTATCGGTTGAGGTGATTCGATGATAACAGGATGATCAACAATCGAGTGTCGTTGATCGTTTGAAAGAAATAATTGAATGAAACTTGTGTATTCTATTGAAGTCTTATTTTCATATGGCAATTCAAGCGAAAACGCGATTGTTTTTGTTGTCAGCCGACCAAGATGTGAAATAACATTATTATCTAATGGTTTGACAAGCTGATGATACTGATATTGTCGTCCTATTACATCGAAAACGATAATTTAATAACTAAAGCAAATGACTTGTTGTTTTCAATAACTACTTACGATTGTGAAAATAAGAAAGAGTAATATTCGCCAGAATGCTTGCTCGACGCATTTGCGGTGGTAATGTAACGATGTAAAGAAGTGTGTGTGGAAGTACAAATGCTTCGATATGTTCAATTGATAAGAGATCTTCATTGGTCAAAGTTTCAGCTGAAATCAAAATTGTTTTTAGGAGAGTACGTTCATCTTCTTCAGTCTCTCACTTTGTTGACTTGCGAATGGAAGCGTTTGGAAGACGTGTGCTGGTAAAATACGTGTATCTATTTCATTGGATATTTTGACGGTGATTGAATAATTTTCATTGGGAAATAATTGATCGATTCGAACGGTGCTCGTTTGGATGTTCTGTGAGAAAAACAAGAGAACATGAAAGAGAATTTCATCAGCTTTGTTAGATTTACTTCAATTGTTCGTTCGAGTTTATTTGTTTGAAGATTTGTTATGGCAACATCGACACGTACCGATGGACATGTGACCTCGGAAAAAATATTTTTCAAGCGAATATTGATGGATGTAGATGTTAGTTGGACACGTTCGAATTGGCTGAATCCTTGTCGGTGAATCGAACATAATGATGAGGAAGACAAACGAGAATCTAAATCGATGATGAGGTTTCCTCACGTCGAAGTTAAGGGTTATTCAATATTACCTGTTTGAACAAGTTGTTCTTCGCTATGAACAAGTTCAAAGAGGATAAAAGTTGCTAAAAAGAATTTTATGAAGGTAAAAACGAAGATTTCTCAGGTGAAACGTACCGAAAACGAGAAAATAACGTGTCATTATTTGTATTGTTGATTGCCTAAAACAAGAAAGCATCGAATTTTCAATCGGTATGTTCGTTCGTGACACTCACTCAATTCTCTTCACTCTTACACTACTGCTCTTTTGTACGGCACCACATTCATTCATTTAATCGAGTGAATGAAAAGGCTTCACTCCACCACTTATGGTGATTATGAAACAATAACGACACGATCGAACATATACTACATATACTAAACAGACGCCATGTTCTCTCTATTTTCTTTTCTTCTTCTTCTTCTCTTTCTCTCTCGTCACTGTCGAGTGGAAACATGTAAAGAACCATAAAATACGTATGCATACACACACCTCAAACGTTGACTAACATTATCACTTCGATTTTCTACGTCTTTCTGTTCTTCTTCATCTTTTTTTTCTTCGTCTTATATAGTTATAAAGATAATCAGTTGCATATTGAGAATGATGCTACTAGTATACTAATGTTGTTATGTGTGTGTGTGTAGATATGTTTATACACTAAGCACTGCTTCTTTCCCAATACGTCATTAACGCCGTTTTTTCTCAAGTACGATTCAACGACTGTTATTGTTGGTTTTTTTTCTTCTCTTATGAAGGAAATATGTATATCAATTACAGATTGTCTGTATAATGAATTCGCGAAGAAAGACACAAAAGTTCATCGTCGAAAAACCCTACTCTCTCGATTTGAATCTGTTGTGAGAAGAAAAACATTGGATCGAGACGAATGAATTCTTTTCAATTAGCAACAACTACTTTGCCAATTGATCGAATCATGTAAATGAGACATAGATCGATGTTGTTGATGTATACGTGCATACAAATAGACACTAGTATCCTAGCACTGTGGGTGCCGTTATGGCAATCGAGGAAGTATCTGTGCGAGTAGCAGTAACGCAAAGCCAATTAACAAGAAGAAAAAAGACACACCATCTGGCAGTATCCCAATGATGAGAACAGGAGGATCATGTTATGATGATATATGAGCAAACAACAACTTTTATCATTTCTTAAAAGCACGAAGATCAAGTGGAGAAAAGAAAGAATACGTCAAGTCATTATCAACAATAGAAGGGTTAGAAAAGCATCGTATAGTCTGGGAAATAGAGAAGTAATTCGAGATATCGAACTTGCCGATTGAACATATGTGTTTACTTGTTCAATAACTCGTCTCAAACATTATACAATATCTACATACCATAAATGAAGAATGACATATATGATAGCGGCAAGAAAAGATTTTACTAATCGACTCTGACAAGTACTAGGAGTATTCGTCGTGGATATAGTTCTACTCTATCCATCCATTCATCATTCAACACAATGACTGTTCATTACAAGCTCTTTCCTCTCTCTCTCTCTCTCTCTCTCTCTCTCTCTCTCTCTCCCTTTTCTCGATGTCTTTGTATGACGTGTCTATGTGTAAACAAGCATCGATGATCTGTATCTGTCTTTTTATGTTAGAAGAAGTAGAGAATCAATGCAAGAAAAAGTAGCTCAACCTTGGTACGTATACAGAAAAAGAGGCAGCAGTAACAGTGCCCAGTAGCACACATACACACACATATTGATACAATCCTCATGTGTGACATTTTGTCAATTACAACATACTTTACAGTTTAGTACATAGATCTATCTAACTAAGAAGAAAGTAGACAAGGATTCTGTTAATAACTTTGATAATAGAGTCGTTTTAGTAAATTAGGAAAAAAACCAATTAAATAGATGGATAATAAATCATATACAGATGGAGTTTGATCTAATTCTTTTCTGTTTTCATTCGAGCAAGAAAATTGACACGATTACCTTGAACGTAGTCGATCGCCGATCGGATCGATATGATAGAATTAGCCAAATAACAGCACGAGTGTCAACATGCAATACAAAACCAAAGTGTCACTGGATGGTGAGATACGAGAAGACACGATTGTTAAAGAGAGAAAATGATATAAAGACAAAACCCCGCCCGTTCGGAAAAGAAATAACCAAAGCGTCGTTTCCACAAGAGAAGAAGAGACAGAGCAGTTGCACTCTATCAACATCAACAAGAAAGAAATATAACAACTGCTGTTCTCTCTCTCTCTTGTTTGTGCTCTCTTTCCGATTGTCTTCTTCTTCTTCTAACTAACTAACTAGCAAACTACCAGCATATGCGCCTATATCAAAACGAGACGAAAGATTGATCACTTTGAGTACTCAGCAGGATATCTACAACTGATGATCATTATAAATCGAAGTTAGAAATGAAAACAAGCATAACATTGATCGAAACGTTTATTGTTCATCAACTATCTTTGCAGCACAAAAGAAAAACAATTTACTGTTGCTCTCGATGATGATAATGATGTATCAACAGATTGAATTGCTGATGATTTATCTAAAATTAGTACTGATGAGCTTTTTCTCAGCTCTTATTCAGCTATACTGCAAAGAAATCACATTTGTTTATTATTTTCTTGTCAAACTTGCTTTCTTTCACTTCTCAACCAATGAAATATAATCGCATCTCGATTAAAGATATCATTATCAATAAAGTTTATAGATGATTTCACAAAGAACATAATCAGCTCATTGAAAAGCAAACAATTATCATTTCTTATCGAATAAAACCTGCGGAATTTATTTCTTCTTAATGTACTGCTTTGATGAGATCAATTCATTACAGATATTTAAAAACTATATGACAAAAAACAATTATTCAATCAGGATCGAACAGCCGTTGTGCAACATCATTCACAAGCCAATCGATGCCTTCTAAAAGATTCTGTCCAGTTAACGCCGAGCAAGGCATTACAGTCCAATGATGTTTATGTATCGAATCAAGTTCTAATAGTGTCCGAATCTCTTGTAATGAACATGCACCAACTACATCTTGTTTATTTGCAAAGACGAGAAGTGATGAGCCCATTAGACGTTCTTCTTTGAGCAAATCATGTAGTTCGGAACGACATTCACCCAATCGCATTTTATCCACACTATCAACAACCCAAATAATTGCTTCGGTTGCTTCGAAATAGTTACGCCAATACGATCGAAGTGATTTCTGTCCACCTACAAACACAAAAACCAAAACATCATGGACATCGACTTAGAGAAATCTTTCTACCTACCGACATCCCATACATTGAGTACATAGTCTGCAAAATTAAAAGTTTTTATGTTGAAGCCAAGGGTCGGTGCGACCGAGTCGATTTCTTCACCATTAATTCGTGATAAAATAGTTGACTTGCCAGCGTTATCGAGTCCGACAAGTAATAAACGCATTTCTTTTTCTTTTCGACGTAGTTTTTTCAATATACTCAAGAGTACCATCTTTTTCTTTTACGTTAATTAACGCAATTGATCTACAGTCACACGTATAATTAAGGAAAAGAAGGCAAACATTCAAAGAAAATTAATTATTATTATTATTATTATTACCGAACGAAAGAGAGATAGATAGAAAGATCCTTACAAACACACAAATAAAACTTTTTTTTTTTATTGAAAGAGTAAAAGAAAAAACAAGCCATAGAGATCGAATTGCTGCCGAATATTTAACGGAAGGAGAATAGAAGCCATTAATATCTAAAACAAACGAATACAGAGAATGAACAATGTATGCCAACGGAAACTAAACCTGTAATAGTTCGGTTTGAACGGTCCTGCTTTGTTGATACCTAGATACTTGCATTGCTCATCGGTTAATTCAGTTAAATGAGCGTCGAAGGCTGGTAAATGAAGACTTGCGACATATTCATCTAAAACAAAACAGATGACAACGTGCGATATTGAAAATCAACTAATGAATCGTACCCATTTTTTTTGGCAATAGATAAACATCACATTTATATCGATTAGGTGGAGCGGTGTAGAGTTCAATCAAAGCTAATGCCTGAAGATAGAGAACAAAAAAAAATTAATAGTCAAATTCGATCGTGTTGATGGTTTTATACTTGTGTTGCAGCGGTTATGGAAACAACGAATGATGGTACACTTGAACAGCACAAGTTCATAATTCTTCCCTAAAAATTTCCATGAAAGAATGATCAAAATCGACGTTTGTGTTTTCAACTTACTTCGGCTATTAGAACAATTCGTTTTCCATTTGGCCAAATAACATGGTCTACATTTGTTCGGACACGTTCAACTTGTAAGTCGCTCGATGATGAACCACGCAAAAAGCTCTAGGAAACGAAAAGACATATCATGTTTACATGTTTAGTTTGTCTTCTAGAAACACATACAACATCGATTTCTGTATTTGAATGTCCCATGTTACAAATTATGGCACCATTTTTCAGTTTATCTAACGATTCCCTGGTGATCGTGTTTTTACTTCCAGATGCAGTAACAACAATATCGACTTGTTTAATAACTTCTTCAAGACGAACAACTTTGTAACCCTCCATACTAGAATTGAAAAATTCAATCAATTGTCTTCTAGAATTTTCAAATTACCATGCTTGTAAAGCACAGATTGGATCAATTTCAGTTACATAAACAAAACAGCCCATTCCACGTAAAGCTGAACAACATCCTTTGCCAACTTCACCTAGAATACAAATCACCAAGACTTATATTTCCACTCCAAACTAGGAAAAACAAGCCTTAGACTATTAATAACATTGGAAAAGAAATCTATTTTGTAGTCTGACAGTATCGCCTGATAGCATGTGCAATCATACCAAATTAAATTAATCATCATACATGATTATCACGTTATGAACTTCATCCGATATGTTATTCAAATTCAACTCTCATTAGACTGACATTCAAACACTGATGCTCGGTGTAAAGTAAATAAACATACCATATCCACAAACAACGACTTGTTTTCCTCCAAACATAATATCAGTACATCGTTTAATTGCATCAATAATCGATTCTCGACATAGATATAAATTGTCAAATTTCGTTTTCGTAACACTATCATTAACATTCATAGCGGGTACGGTTAATGTTTGTGTACGGCACATTTGATATAAACGATGGACGCCGGTAACTGATTCCTCAACGATACCTTTGATGGTTGAAAACAATGTTGAATAATGTTTGTGACAGTAATGTGTCAAATCTCCTCCGTCGTCGAGAATCATATTTGGTTGCCAACCTTGATCGCCTCCGATGGCTTTTTTGATGCACCACCAAAAATCATCGTCAGTTTCACCTTTCCAAGCGAATATCGAAATCGATTCTTCGGCGAGAGCTGCCGCTACTTCATTCTACAAAGTTCACAATCAGATCGAACGAACTAATTTCGAAAATATATAACTCACTTGAGTAGAAAATATATTACAAGCACACCATCGTACTTGCGCTCCCAGTCGAACCAATGTTTCAATCAAAACCTTGACCGATGTAATCCGATGAGAAAGAACAAAGACAACGAAGAAAATCAAGTCTTACCGCTGTTTGAGCAGTTATATGAGTGCAACCGACAATTTTCGCTCCTTGTAAAGGTTTATCACTTTCCGCTCGACGACGTAAAGCCATAAGACCAGGCATTTCTAGAAAAGAACAAAGAATAATCTCAATCATTTCCGTATTTGGAAATCAACAAAAGAGGCCTACTCCCGAAGGACCTGTTTAGAGAACTAATCACAAAAGTCTCTTCTCCACGATCGATAGAAAGAAAGGAAAACTATTTGCCTTGAAAGTCTTTCAATTTTCTATAAGTTAATATTTATCGAACAATCAATGTTAATCAGTTTATTGTATTTCTATTAGTTCAAAGCGAAAAAGAAGTTTTTGCCGTCTACAGAACAGATAATAATATGGTTTTCTCTCCTAAAAAAGGAAACTCCTTCTTTTGAATTCAACTAATAAGAATAATGATAGAATGAGATAGAAAAAAAGGATGCTCTCCGTTTCAAATGAATTATTCCACCCACCTTGTTCAGCAATTTCAATTTCACGCCGACCGTATTGAGCATGTTTAATACGTCGAACCGCAAAATCATTGAAGTTCGCCGTATTTTTCTGCAAAAGAAAGAGAAAGAGTGAAGTGATTAAACGATCATTCGGATGAATAATTGTCACTGACATGTTGCATTTCTCGTATATTAGGGCCGGCACCATCTTCGGCGTCGCTATCAGTATCACTGGCAGTTGCTGAAAAGAGAAAATAAAAGAACATTAGTATCGAGTTTTTCGATATGTTGTTATGTTGATCATATTTTCTCACTGAAAACTAAGAACAACTACTAATGATTTCTGTTTTCTTTTTTCTTGCGAGTCTTCTCAATCCTCACAGTCGTGTTTGTGTTCTTCAACTTCAGCCGCTTCGACTTCATCATGAGAATCAATTGATGCTAAACGAGTTGGTTGTTGAGATTGTGTTATTGTTTGTTGTTTTTCGAGACCACCCGATCGTCGACGAATAAGATTTTTATCGATAAATTGTACAGATGGCCGGCGATTCCGACGAACTTCGGCTTTCTCGTGGTCGCTTCTAATTTCTGCATCATCGTTATCAAATTCGCTCGTTGACATTTGTCAAAATAAGGAAATAGTAAAGGGACAAAATATCTGCTGAGAAAACAAATATGACAATAACAATGCTATTCAAGAGTACACATCGCGATCGAACGAAACAGATGAAGAGAGAATGTCGATGATGAGAAAGGGGTGTTTTGTGATGTATGGATGTCGTTTTTGTGCGTCTACGAGAACGACGAACAGCAACACACACAGAAATATATATATATAAGAGTATAACTCTTCCATGCATCTTTGTATTGGCCGCTTTTTTCTTGTTCCTTAGAGTTCTTTTTTCCATTCTCTTTTCCTTATTCTTCCTCTTCTTGTTCTTTCGATGGATTTTTTTAAAGACATGAATAGAACCAAGGCAAGAAAGAAAATCGCGACAAAACAAGTCATTATAACTCACAGTCTGATACGTTTCCTCTGGTATAAGATTCATTGTTTCCGATGAACGATGATGTCATCTGGCTTGGTAGTAATTGAATAAATTTTTTATCAAGAATCTGAACGGAAGAACGTCGACGAGTACGATGTTGATCTTCTCTCGCATATCCTGGAGTACTTGGAGTAGAAAATGATTCTACTGAATTCTGTTGCTCGGTTATACTAGGAAGTTTCTGTAATTTTGTCAAGCGATTTACATTATTTTCATTAGGCATCTTTTCATCTAGTTCGATTGTCACTTGAGAATTCGAATTCTGTGACTCTTCTTGTTCGAAATGCGATGTAGTAGACGGGACACGTTCCAGCGACATGTTTGTTGCAATCGAGCTTAGACGTAAATGTCAAAAAAGTCAAAAAAAGTGAAAATGCGTTATTTGCGAGAGTAAATATACTCTTTCACAACACTACAAACAAAATTCTTTCTCGTTCCTTCGATTGCAATAGATTTGCTTTTCTTTCTCGACATCGTTACTAGCACATGAGAGAGTCAACAATAGCTAATACGACGACAATTATAGTTTCGAGTTCTTCCATTCCTATGCGCATTACACATCTATGTCTTCAGTACAATATTCATTCAAAATATCATTTTCAACGCTGACAATGTGTAAACAGACAAACAAGGCGGTAATTTCATTGCTTACAACAAGATCGTAAGACAGCAGATGAGATAATCAATGGCGAATTCGGAGAAACGGATGGGTCGGTGGGTAAATCATACTAAATTCGATTACTCACATATGATTTCGGGAATTATCGGTGGCGCTTCAACATTTGAAAAACGTCTCTCGATTATATTAGAATTTGTGCGTGATCGATAATTGTATGCGTGAGGTGATTCAACTGTTAATTGATGTTGTTGAACTTGTTTCTTCAACGGATGATATGTTGTTGTGATATCCATTTGATCAACATTGACTAATGAAGTCGAATAGATACCCGGTTCAGTTTTTCTCGATGTGTTTTTTTCCATGGAATACGATCGAACACGAAGGAATCAGATATAAACCACACACCAATAAGAAGACTAATCTGATCGTAAAATAACACTGATCATCCAAACATTGGAATGAATGACATTCAACAATAGCAATGTGCATTGCTTCAAGCATTTTTCTCACTTTTTCTCTTCTTTATCTTTCATCATTCCAAGCGCACTGGTCTCGTACCTGCCTTGGCATTACATTTCTCGCTCTTTCTCTTTGCCTTTCGACTTCAGCGATGGGTAGGCGAAAGGAATTATGATGATTTATGATCCATTCAATAACAAGAGAAGGAGAGAGCGTGCACGCAAAGAAAATACAAGCAAGAATTTTTATACATTTACAAAATACCATCTGCTGTTTATTCTGATTCTTTTTTAGTTTTATAATTTACTTACTGCCTTCGGACAAGACGGAACTTTGAGAATAGGAGTATTGTCGGCGAGTTGTTGGATCAAGACAGATGCGGTGCTAGAAAAGAAAAGGCAGAAATAAAAAAAATTGAAAAGACAATATCTGTCGGACGTGTGCGGATTTGCACTTTCAGCCCAAAAGAAATTTGAGTACATTTTCATCCTTAACCAAATGGTAGCTGAAGAGTTCACGACGATAAACTAATTTAGAAAGTACAGCTCGAATAGTATTCTTTTTTCACGTTTCTCAATCATCAAGAAGTACTCCAGAATAGAATTAAGTACTGTTGAAAAAACGTTTTGTTTTTAAGTCAATTATATCTAAATGTAATTGATATATTTTAATGGAATAATACAGAAATTTCAAGAGTAAACATCATTTTCATCAACAGTTGTCGTTTCAAGATGCTTTGCTACTGATATTGCGGAGAACAAACTTCTACGTCTTCTTTTTCACATCGTACAGCCTGCACGTCGAAAAGTAAATTTCACTTTTAGATATATCGCATGACGTCAACAGATTATCTCGCAGGTCATTCGAGTGCAAAGCCCTCATCAGATAAGATAGTTATTTTGAAATTTTCTCAACGATAATGTGTATTCATTCCGTCGAAATATATGATTCATAAATCTTTCCGACATGTCTACCTCGTTCTTATCGACTTAATTCTCGATCTTGAAAAGCGATTCTGTTTCTGAATGGTAAATATTTAACTGAAGAAAAACAAAATCTCTCTGACATTTTCAATACAGAACAATAGATTACTCTTGTCAAAAAAAAGAAACTTCCTCCTTCGATATCAATCAATGATGACTGGAAATCTGACAAGTGAAATTATTTTCTTTCGTGAAAATAACATTCATATAGCATTCTAACCATATTTTATATTCATCTTCTTAGATGTAATATAATTATCTCCGTTATCTTTTTTGCTAGTCAGATTAGAACGATGAACACGTATTGATTATGTCGTATCTCGTTTTTCTAGTTATTAGAATTGACGAACGTCAACACTGAATCAATACACATCACAATTTATAACAATTGCGAAATACCATCTGACACTTGGATGAATGCTTGTGTTCTAGCTCTTTCCTCTGCTTTTGCACATTCGATTACATTACGCACTACTAGACGTATAAAAATGATTGGGTGGATACAGAGAAAAATAAATTGCAAAAAAGAAGAAGAAGAAAAGTTGATGTCCGCAAATATAAAAGTCCAGGAAAGAAAGAGAAAATGGTTCGCGTTCGAACAGACTGACTATATTGGAATAATTGTCGATTTGAAATGAATAAGAAAAAAAGGGAACCTATAAAGAGTGATGTCGTTATTATGCGAATATAATCATAATTGTCAAGGAAGAAAAAAACGAGAAATTTTATGAGAAGAGAATATTTTTTGTTCGTGTTCATCCTTACGCATGCGTGCATACTAAGTTAGAGGAAAAGGCTAACGAAATGACTGAAAAAATATCTTCATCATCAGAATGATTATCATGAAAAATATACTGCGTTTCTGCTTTTAATGAGGGAATCATATGAAGGTTAAGTATAATTCAAAAAGATCATGTATACACCCACCGGTTGCCGATTTGTTTCAGTGTTGGAAGTTGTTGCATTCGCTGTTAAATCGGTTTCTGATGTTTCAGATTGCATCGGATTAGGTGCATCTCGCCCATCGAGACTTAACACTGGTAAAATACCGTGAGATTTGTTTTGTGGAAGAGGAGCGATTTGTGAAACGCTTGGCACATTGTAAAGAATTTTGTTTTCATTGGACTTGATGATGGGTGGTGGAGTTGTCTTCGCTGATTTTCGCGCCTTACTCAATTTTTTGATTCCAAACATTGTTTGGCTTTGAGTTCAAGAATATTCGGGAAGATTTCTACAAAATTACTAAGGACGAGATGGATAGGCTCGACACATCTTGATTCGTCTGATCATCATCATTACAATCTCATACACGCCTCTCTCGCACACATTCATATACAAACGTACAGCATAGGCACGCGCGTCCGTTATGTCAACTCTTTTCTTTCTCTCTTTTTCTCTGCTCTAGGTTTAGTACTGTCTGCGTGGCATGTATCAAACAACGAGCGGTCGTTTGCTCGATGACGACGGAAGAGAGTAAAAAAAGAGAAAGAAATTGCATAGAGCGAGAGAAATGACGAAGAAATAGCTTACATGAGGTCGCGTAATAACTACAGGGAAGAGAAAAAGGCAGAACGCGCATACAGAACAACTGTTAACGTCAAAGGCAGCTGAGCTAAAATGGACTGAATAAAATAACTGAAATAGCATCTTATTCTCCTATCACTGATCGATTTCGATCTGTTCTTACAACTGCACTTTTATTTTTTCTTGTGATTTCAAACAATTTTGCACTCCGATTACGTCGAAAAAAATACTTAGAGGAGAAAACAGCTGCACAGAGAAAATTTAACATGTAAAAGTACGCAAAACTATTATGCGTATGTGTACAGCTGATAAGAGAATCTTTAAACGCGAGCATACGTCCATTTATTCTTCTGATGTGTCGAATGAATACGAAATCGAGAATCAACGAACGCAAGACACCTGATGAAATAACTTCACGTTAAAGCGTGATACAAAACGTGATGAAATCGAATGAAATGATGAGTCAATAGAAGGACGATATCTTACTTCAGTTGTTGTTGCTGCTGATGTTGTTGTTGTGCCTGTCGTCGCTGTTTGTTTCGATGCCGTTTTTCGGCCAGATAAAGATTTAATTGAGTGTCTAGTCGGTGCCCGACGACGTATATGCGCTTGATGATCATCATTCGATTCATCATCCAAGAATATATCATCATCACCAATTTCCTTAGTCGTTTTCGATGTCTGTTGACTAGAAACCAGTTGCTGAGATTCTTCACCAGGCGCTGTTCGCAAACGATTCATTCCCCTATTGAAACACAATAGCAATAATAAAATAATAGCAAAAGAAAAATAGAACCATATTTTACTACAATATAAATTAACTCACTCACTCACTCCTTCTCTCTCTCTCTCTTTTTAAAGCACTTCTCCCAGACAAATATGACTAGACCTGTTAGTCGTTGGCAGGCTTAGAATTTTTTCTACAAAAAAATGATGAACATTTACTTTATTATAAGCGAACAGGAAGAAAAACTACCCAGAAAAAGATTCCTTTGTGCATTGTAACGGAAATAGTAGTTTTTAAAAGCATAAACAACTAATAAATATGCAAAAAGATCAAAGTTAATTAATATTGTGGATAATTTGCTTTTTTCATCTTCCCAACTCAATTCAATCTATAGAGCACGTTTTTCCACTTTGTTCTCGAACGTTTTTCTCTCTCACCAAAGTGAAATCACCTTCAGCTTCTCCTCATACGTTCTATATTAGCTACAATATGAAGCAATTAGACAAGATATATTGCACGCGAGTGCTAAGGAGAAATGTGAGCAGTATTGAAGACTCGAGACAAAGGATATATAACTGATTAATCACGCAGGGTGAGCAGTAAAAACATTAAACAGCAGCAGCGACAGCGTTGGTTTAATTAGAGTTACTTCTCCGGATAGATTTATTAGAATGGCAAATATGTTTTTTTTCTTGGTCGTTTTTTTTACATATAGTCTCATCGAAAAAATCTACCAATGATATATGATGGAGAAAAATATTGCTTGCGGAAAAAAAGCAAAAGGAAAACTAGGTCTGTCGATCAAAGTCGCCAAAGGAAATGATGTCTCATTCATTTTCTTTTTATCAAGGAGCCGCGGATGCCAAAGAGATGAGTCCATCTTTGACTAGACCCATTTCATCTGCGTCCAGGATACCTAGAAGAATCATCAGAGTAGACTTTGTTTAGGAAAACTTATTCCTCTTCGTCTTTATCATCTGTCTCGAGAGAAATCAATCACTTTGGTTTACCTCGTTGGTTACAGTCACGAAAAAAGGTTACTGCCGCTTCTTTGATAAGTCGACTTTGCATCGTCGCGCCATTTGGATTGTTGTTCACGTTCATGATCTCCTCGACTTGAGAAAGATTCAAACTAAGCTTTAATTACATTGAACAAAAGGAGATTTTCTTCATACCTGCATGTATCATCGAGTTTTCAGATGGAGTCTCTATACTTCGGTTTTTATTATCTAGATTGAAAAAAAAACCTTTAGGAAACCGAATGTCATTCCATTTTCAGAACTACCTGCCGAGAAACTTCGAGCGACAAGCAATTGCGCAGTTGTTCGTTTAGCACGATCGTTTTTCATCATAGAACATAGACGATAATGTGTATCCTAAATCAAGAATGAAAATCATATTTTTGAGACATAAAACGATCTTGTTCAAGGATAACAGAACTATATTTGTCATTTTCTAATCGGGAACTACAAAGAAAACATCGACTCTACTAATGTTAACTCATCAATCATTTTTGCAGAAAATCGAGAATTCTCGCAGTTTTTAATGATCGAAAGTATAAAATTCAGAGTGTTAGGATCAACACTACCGTTTGTTTTTTGTTTTACACAGTTGTTTATCATAAGCCGTGAAAGGTAAGAATGTAATAAATTGGTGTCATTAGTGCCACCAATATGATTTATAGACGTCGTTTTCAATCGATTTCCGGTGTTTATTCATAACAAGAATCTATTCTTATCTGAAAAAGTCATATCGATCGTAGATTTTCTTGCTCTAGAAAGTCAACGACAGTGAGAACGTTAATGGTACAAAGCAGAGAGTTTTTGTTTCAAAATAATCATTTGTGATGCACATAAATAAAACATAAGTAGTTAATAATGTATGAGTTACTTTTCTCATTGCGCATAACTTCCTTATTATTTTCAAGTATGAATGCACTATGTCGGAAACATCTTTTTAATAAATTCTTCGAATATTATTACTACGCATTCTCGTAGAACAACGCTCAGATGAATTACGACTTGTTCACACACAAGTTTTTCTGCTATCTATTTAATACTATTGATTATTAGATATATATGCCGATGTACATTAATCAAAAGGGATATCCGTTTTGCTTTGTGAACTTTACAGACAGGAAATCTCTTACCGAGTTCTTGTTTGGTAACATAAGAATTAGTTGTTCTTTGATTGTGTAAGATTTCTGATCGTTGTCTAATTCTAAACGCAAATATTGAAGAATTTTCAAGAGAAGTTCGTGGTGTTCTTCTACCGAGAATGACACGTTTCACAAATTCTTCTGTCAATGTCAGAATGTTCTGATCAATAGCCATGACGAATCGATCGAATGGCATGACTCGAAACGATATTTCCAGTAGAGTTCGTTGAAGTTCTATTCACAATAAAGTAAAGAAAACTTCATTAAGGTCAACGATAGTGTCATATTTACCATCTGTCGGCGAAAATCCCAATTCAACCACTGCTATGTATAGTTTTTCAATGATGACAAGTAAAGATTTGTATTTTTCTGACGCTGATCTACATTATAAGATACAATGTAAACAAAATTTCAAGGAATATTTTTGTACGGATGGTCATCGTCAACCAATAATTGTGCACTTTTGTATCCTGCTAATTGGGTGAATAGATCGATAAGACGATTGCATTGACTTTGCTAAAATTTAACATCGAAATAGTTGGACGAAATGTTAGAGTGATTCTTACCGTTGCTTGTACATATTCATAAGCTAATTCTTTTATACGGCCTTGGTCCCAACTTGGATGTAAGCGTTGTAATTCATATGAGATATTGTTAAACACCTTAAAAAACGAATGAAATCATTTGATTTAGTTCGCGAAAATGTCATACTTACATTTTCGTTCTTGGTATCTAACAATAGTACTGCCTTCGGATTATCGTTTGTGTTCGAATTAATTGAAGTTGTTGATTGCTTTCTAGAAGAGAATTTGTTTTGATTTGAAAAGAGCGTCGCTGAGACAAAAGTCTTTCCTACCGTTGTCGATCGAAAAAGGAGAATCGTGATGACAGCTGTCCACCTGGCGAAAATGTTGGTGACGTAAGTGCTCCTGTTGATGCACGACGACTTGTACCGGAATCATCGATAGCATCATTGCCAAAATCAGTGCTATCCGATTTACTCACTATCGGATGTGCACACGGCGCTTTGTGACGGAATCGACGAGATGAATCAAACGATGATCGGAGTTTATCATAGTATTCTTTATCGATATTGTTCGTTCCACTAGGTTCAGGTCCATGATCCCGATGATGAATGACTGGTTCGATGGATATCTAAAATTATCTGATTTCATTTTCATAATTCGAGTAAATCCTGTATGCTTACACCCGTATAGGTCATTTGTCGTGGATTGACCATCGTCGCAGGAAAAACTAAGACGTATTTATCATGATGAATACGTTTAGAAAGACGCATGAAAATTAAGCCTGAAAAAAAAAACATTCGATGAAAGGAGTAATTCGCAAATCTTCCTATCTACCTGTTAGTATTTCTTTCAAATATGTCTTTGTATTTAAATCATTGTACATTTGAAATAGAATTTTTTCCAATATTTGTGCTGGCATATTGACATCCTTCGATGCTACTAATGCATACGCAATAGTGGATTCAATATTGATCGGTGATATAATTTTCATCAATTCCGCAGTATTCACTTCAATATTGTACGTAAAAAGATTCCTCTTTTCGTAGAGAAGAGTGTACGTTCGATTGACAAGACCACGTTGGGTAGTGTACTTTGTATCATATGGTAAAGTAGTTCCATTGTGTGGAAAAAATAGATGATTGGTAAAATTCATCCGTATGTTAAAATTTAATAAATGAACAAATTCACCACGTAGCACAGCGAAAACATAATCACCCTCTGTAAAAAGCACCATGTCGCTACCAAGATGCAAGAAAACGCTCTAAAGTTGAGTGCTTACCAATTAGACCAAAATGTATTCTACGCGATTGAAAGATTTCCCCACTCTCGTGGCTTAATATTTTTGAAATGTAGAGACTACGGCCTTAAAAAGAAGAATTTCATTTTGGAAATATGTTTTGAAAAGTTGAACTTACCATGGCCAAGGGAAACAATTGCATATTCCACTTTATTAGTGTCTTCCTAGTTTACAGAAAGAAAACAAATCGATATGCGAAATGTCACATTTCAGAACAATTACTTTCATCATTCCTTGGCAACAGAGAAATAGACTGGAATCGTTGGAAATAATTTCGAAACTAAATTGACTTGTTGCCAGTGCTAAATTACAAATAAATCATTATAAAAAAACATGAGATTTCGCGAAGACTTACTCGGTAGTTTCAAATCGAAATGAACTTTCATCTACAAAGATATAAAGTTCAAAGATCCCTCTTATAAAAATGGGACTTACAACAATATCGAATTTTCCTTTAGCGTTGATAGTATAAGCTACGTATATCAACGAATCATAACCATTTGGTGGAATAATTTTTGTCGAAGACACTATACGTTTTTGAATGATATGTAAACGCTGTTGAAGTGTATCCCATTGATAGTATACACATTCATTTATCTGTGCTTCTTTGTCCACAGCAATGGATTTGTCCTATTTCAATCATTCGAGGATATTTTTAGGACAAAGGGGCAAAAGTCTTACTACAGAAGTGCCTCCACCGTTAGGCATTCGGAAGAGTGTGACAGCTGAAATACGATGAAAGAGTACACAATTGAAATTCTCTAGTCAATTGATAACATACTATCGCGATAGAGAATTAGAATAGTATCATGAGGAGCTAAATATGCTCGTATCGAACTTTGACTTGAAAATTTCAATGAAAATAATCGACTGGAGTTGAGTAAGCCAATCTCAGCAACAAATACATCATAGTTTGATGATTCTATAATATAAGACAATAATCATGATGTGTAGCAAAGTGCATTTCTATCAAGATTTCAGCAATCGAGCAAATGCTGACCTGTACGTGTTACAAAGCCTAATGATTTTATTAGTAATGGTAGAGATGAACTAGAATATTGATGAAATAGTTCAACTTACAGCACAATGTTCGTGCTGAATTCAAACTGGCATGTGTAATTTTGGCCACTGATGAATGACGATAATAAATCTTGAGAATAGTGAAAAATAGTCAATACATTCCCTTGATCAAATCACATGACAAGGTACCTTCTGATCGCCATCGCTCAACTGAACACCGCCAATGACAGCTCGAGGTGTCGTTGAATTCTAATCATTGACATATTAATTAAAAACAAAATTTCACGACAAAGAAGTGAATTACTTTCGAAAGACTTTTACTAATTGCAGAAAAAAGTAAAATGCAGCCTTGTTCTAAACCCAATACTGACAAATTGTCCACATCATTCAGTAGGACAGCTTTATAAACAGAAAACAAACTTAGTTTCATATAAACATTAATAGATTTTCGAAGAATTTACATTGTTCGATTTGTTTTGTCGCAATGAGAGCCATTTCTTATTTCGTTATCACAACAAACTAACTCATTCACAAATGTTTCGACGTTTTTATACATATGAATCATGTCACACTATACTATGACTGGCTTTCTTTTCCTTTCCGTTGATATGTCAACACTTCTACAGATGTCACGCATGTGCTTGAAACGAAATATTCGATTCAACCAAATCAGAAACTTCCCTGTTTTCTGTTCGTATCATTAATCAAAAGTAGAATATCAATACTTTTTCTTGTTTTGTTTACAGTCATTCGATCGTATTCATACACATTTTCGACATTAGACTTATTCTCCCACTAATGATTCTATTTGATGTGAAAATAATTATCTGTTTTACAACACTTTTTCACTGTCTTAAAAAAAGAGAGAAAAAAGGTGAGAATATGTACTTTTCGCTTACATTCGACAAGTTTTGATCGCAACGAACTTCGATCACGTACATTCTCGAGATGAAAGATCTTCTATCTCTCGTTTTATCGATAACATATGTAGCTTTTGTTGACACATCATCTTCATCTACTTCATCGAATACTACAAATACTCGTCCACATTTTCCAGTTGTAACAGTGATATTCGATCATGTTTCAAACGTATTCGGTATATGCCTGTGGATTTTACTTGGTCTTCTGGCTAAGATCGGTATGAGTACAATTGAATAACTTGTTTGTTTGTTCTTTTCATTCATATAATTGTTCATTAGTATTTCATTTATCACACCGTTTAACAAAAAAATTTCCCGAAAATTGTCTTCTCATTATTCTGGGTATTATTGTTGGTGTTCTTCTTTACGTAACGCATCTGGACGAAGAGAAACGTATTTATGTTTTGAACAATGATGTTTTCTTCCTATTTCTTCTACCACCCATCGTGCTCGAAACAGGCTATTTCCTACCAAAACGAGCCTTCTTCGATAATCTTGGCACTATACTTCTCTTAGCCGTGCTTAATAAATTATTTAATACGATGTGCATCGGCTTGACAATATGGGCATTTGGGAAAACGGCTCTTCTCGGTTCTACAACATTCTCGTTACTCGAATGTTTTCTCTTTGCCTCATTTATTACAGCAGTCGACCCAATAGCCGTCCTGGCCACATTCGTAGAGATTCGTGTGAATGACACGCTGTACATTGTTGTTTTTGGCGAATCTCTCCTCAATGATGCGGTCTCGATTGTGAGTCGAAGATTTGTCGAGGAAACATTGATGAATATCTTCTTTTCAAGGTACTCTATCGTATGTTTGAAAGTTTCCTCCAGATTGGTCAAGAAAATCTCGTCGCCCAAGATTTCTTACTTGGTTTCGTATCATTTTTTGTCGTTACCATCGGTGGAATCTTAATTGGCATTGTATTTGGTTTCATGGCTGTTTTCATGACGAAATTTACCGAAAGAACACCAGTACTCGAACCATTGATCGTATTCATGTATGCATATATTGCATATCTCACTGCGGATATGTTCGGCCTATCTGGAATCTTATCGTAAGTTTGTTTACAAAGTCAATGCATGACGTATCTGGTTTGTTTTCATTCTGTAGTATCACAATCTGTGGAATGGTAAGTGATTCTTTGCTCTTTGCATTGAACGAGATAAAGTTATTCGATTGACTCGACTAGATGATGAAGCAATATGTAGAATACAATATAACAAAGAAATCGATGGCAACTATTGAATATGTATTAAAAATGGCATCGAGCATAATGGAAACGATTATATTCATGTTTTTGGGCTTAACGACAGTCTCCGAACAACAAACATGGAACACTGGCTTTGTTATAGTTACACTTCTCTCGTGCCTTATATATCGGGCAATCGGTATGTACCAAAGATGACTTTCTTTTCAAGATAAAATAATTTGAAATTAATATATAGGTGTAGCGTTATTTGCTAATCTTGCTAATATTCGTCGCCTACTGGAATTAACTCGGATTGATATGTTAATTATGTCGTATGGTGGTCTTAGAGGTGCATTAGCTTTTGCTCTGGCATTAGTTTTAAATGAAAATTTAGTTCCAAGAAAGAAAGAATTTATCACTGCAGCAACAGTTGTTATTCTATTCACTGTTTTTGTTCAAGTAAGGCGTCCGGAATATGATTTCACTTCTTTCAATTCTTCATCTAGGGTACAACACTAGGTCCTCTAGTGGAGTTGCTGAATGTCCGACGTAAGCAAATGGAAGAGCCAACTATGAGTGCAACCCTAACAAACCGCGTAAGGTTTATCTCGAAAAAAGTCACCTTGCTACTTTTTCTTTGTTTTCAATCAGATGATGGATCATATTATGACTTGTCTCGAAGATATCGCCGGTATTAATGGTGCGAATTCGTTACGTAATAAGTCAGTACAATAAACTGTTGAACTATACGTACACATTACAATCCTTCTTTAGATACAATAAATTTGATCATAATTATATGAAGAAATGGTTATTACGTGAACAACCACAAGAGAAATTAGATCTACGTCTATGGCAAACATTTCGTAATATTGACTTGCAGACAGCTATCAAGTTACACGAAGAACATCCTGTCAATAAATTGATTGCAGCGACGACTAATACAGCAGTCACACCTGGTGAATCATCCCAAGCATTACTTGCTGTTGTCAATCCGGCAAATACTCGAAAAGCGAGCATTGTACCTGTCATGTTTGTTGTTTTATCTTGTTTTGTAATTCATACTCATTCATGATTTCATTTCAGTATAACTAAAGGGAACGATGTTGTTATATTACCATCAAAGGAAAACTCATCATTAGCACCGAAAACATCCGATAGTATGAAAGATCTGCTTTATTCAACGATGCGTCACGCTCACAGACGTGTAAGATATAACGAATATCTCGTCGCAGATTTTATTTGATTTGCTTTACATAGCCAACGATATATACTCGTAGTCAAGATGAAATTGAATCTGAAGATGAATTAGATTCAGCAACAATACATATTTTACAACCAACGCCATTTGCTGATTCCTCGACATATTCAACAGAAGATTGGTTGAATGGTATTCCACGGCAAAGACAAGTCCGACATGGTTTGATACGAAGAAGAGTTTCAGCGAGAATAATGTCATCAACTTTCCTTTTTCTCTAGATTCAACAGCAACGAATGTTTCATCAGTAATCAGCATGAATGTACATCGTTTTTAGCTACTTCCTTTTATTACTTTTCATGAAATTAATCGTCGTTCGAGATAAAACTAGATTTTCTTATTAATCACCGAATAAGTAAGAAACTTCCCTAACAGATTATCCAATACTTTCTCATTTATTATTCCAATTCTGTCGATAAATACAAATAAATCATTATGATAGCGCAACTTTGATTATACCTATCAGTATTAATCGGAACACGATTGATTATTTTATTACGTCTTTATCAAAAAAAAAAATCTCAAATGAATGTAATACAGTTCTATGTACGCATATGCCAATAGACAAAACAGAAAGAAAACAAATACGTTTTTTCATACCGAATGTCTTTTCACAAAGAGAAAGAGAAAAAAAAACCTGTACAAATGAGAATAAAGATAGATATATTTATATGAGTGAATACGGATGCCTGATTTGACTAGATGAACACGCTTAAAACTCTTTCGGTTTTCATACAGCACTTTTCTTTGTAGAAGATATTAGAGAATATGCATTAGCATTGGTTGTACTGAGAGAATTGGTAGCTGTGGCATTATTGTTGTTGTTGCTATTTTCATGAATGGTTGAATTCATTGACATATTCCATAATGAATTATCATTAACGACAGGTGTTTGGTGTTCATCTCCATCTTGATCAATATCGAAGAATTCGTCTGTTTCGTCAAACATTGGAGCTGGCCGTCTTCCAACAATTAAGACCAATTGATCGGGTGATGTCGATAGTAGAGGTACAACTTGATTGCATTCCATACGTGTTACATCTATATTATTTACCTAGAAAAAGAACACGTGGCGTGAATAGGCATTCGATGTGAACTTATTTTGAACGTACTTTATAAATTCTCATACATGGCATCAATGTTCCTTCTAATTCTGCTGGACCATTTGGGCGTATCTTATTCACATACACACCTGTACCATAGAGTCGATCCGAAATCGAAAATCCAAAATCTAGTACGCGTTTATCACGAGTAAGTACTAAGGTAACCGTGTCGTATTTGGGTCGACTGGCTGACGATGAACAATTATCATATTTTGTATCATAAAAGTTCCCATTCGTTCTTGATGGTTTATCATTAAGTACAGATGAAAACTGAACATCAGCACCGTGTATACTATCGCCACTGTCGGAGTGACGAATAGCTTCAAGTGGACGACCGTTCGTTGGTGGTGTTCGAAAACCTGCTGTTGGTGTAACCATACTGATTGAACGATTTGAATGTATAGTTATCGGTACTGAATGTGTTTGATGAGGTTTGAGAACAAAATCACCTAGAGAAAGAAAAAACAACACGATCGAGATATGTACGCGAGTGAATCATTCGATATTTACTTCGGGATACGTGAACTATTGATGACGGATCTTGATAGTTGGAGTATTGTTGATGATCATTAACAATAATTTCTTTTGTTGCTTCACTATTATCGCTAAAACGATGATCTGTGTTCGAACTGTCCCATGATTCCATGGCAGAATCAACAGATGGAGTATAATCGTCTGGATGATGAAATGAACGAGACAATTCTATTGCAGAGAAAACAATCGTATGAATTCATAGAACAATAGATTTGTTTCGTTTACTTTGTTGAGGATTGATTATTCGAGAAATTTTCAAAGTTATCTCATCACTGCTTGCTTGTAGCAATTTGATCGCTTCGTTGAGACCTTTACCACGTAGAGTAACATCGTTGATCGCTAGAATTCGATCACCAATATGAATAGCGTTTGTTCTAAAGATGATAAATCGTATTTTCAAGGACAATGTCAGGTTATCATTACTTACTTATCTGCTAAGCCGCCCTCACATAAATCTGAGACGACGATTGGCTCAAAAACATCTTCACTACCGGAAATTGTTAAACCAAGTGGTCCACTGTAGAGAAAGAAGAAAACAGAACGATACGTTTCGATTTAGCTCTGGTTTTCTTCTATATTCGATTTTACCCTTGTCGATGTAATTGCACTTTGTAAACGACGACATTTTCGGAAAGATTATCTTCCGCATAAATGTCATCTTTCTTTATTTTCAATCGCACGATATCATCGCAATTTTTCAGTAATGTAACTATTTCATTTAGACTTTTTCCACGCAATGAATGCGAATCGATGGATAACAAACGATCTCCTGGTTGAATCATTCCACAACGATAAGCAATACTACCCCGTTTAACATCACTGATCAATGGAACTTCATCCGTTCGTGTTGAACGAGAATCTAAAAGAAATCAATTGACAATACAGAAAAAGAAAAGAAAATCTCCTTCGTACAAGTCACCGAAAGACCAAGATCGAGATTTTTTCGTAAAATTTTTACTTGACATGTACCCGACGAGAGCATGACCGAATCTGAACACAAAAAAAGCACAATAGAAAGAACTCGATTTAAAAAAAACCCGAATATTTACCAACAACATCGAATTCAATTTCCAGAAATATCTGATTATTTGATTCTTTAATAATCGATCGAGCATCTTCCAACGTCATGCCTTCTAACTGCTGACCATTGATAGCTACAACACGATCTCCTGGTTGGAGTATACTCGATCTAAGCAATTAATGCTTTCGAAATGACATTCAATTATAAATAAATTCTCTACCTTTCAGCGACACCACCAGGCTCTAAGTAGCCGATAATCGGTGGTTGCATTAAGACATCCGATGCAAATGAAGCACCTTGAAGTGTAAAACCAAAATTGCCTACGGTTTCACCATCCGAACTATTTCCATTTTGCGACGATGAATCAAGTTTAAGGACACATTCCATTACTTCTGTATGGCACATTTGATTGCTTAATACTGTCTGATAACATGAATTCAATGAACCTATTCAGAAAAACAACGACTCAATGTGTACCATTACGTATCGTTCATTTCTTTTTTTTTTCTTGTTAAAAAAATAGCCAAGTGAAGATAATGATTATGAATGAATGAATTTAAAAAAAAACCAGACAGAACCATAATGGCTGTAAGCAGGTAAAATGCATGATCATGTCACAAAAAGAGGACAAGATTATCCGTTTCAAAGCTGAGCAAAACATGAGATGTACATGGCATACGGATATGCAGTCGCGAGAGCAGAAGAAACATTCCAAAAATAAGTATATTTGAGCGTATTATGGTGGATCAAGTAGAATCTCTTTTGAGCAATTTACCTAACTCACGAAGATTATACATTTTCATTACTGATGGAGAAGTTTTGTTGTTTGTAGAAGTAGAAGTAGACAATCTATCCAATGATCTGAGACCTATAGATGGATGAGACGAGGTATTTTGTTAAAGTTTACCAATATTGACATCAAAGTTCAATATTTGCTTATTAAATGAGGTACGACGGAGAAAATTGTATGTAGTAATTCGTTAAACTTACTCATGGAATTATGACGTGTCTTCGTCATTGATTTTCTCGGAAGATTCTGATAACTATTTCTCATTGACCAATTCGAGTTGGATGTCGATGATGATAGGGGATTGCCTGAGGGTGTTCGATAGAAAGCTTGACGAGAATTTTCATTCAGAAACGATCGACCAACAGGCGAATTGATTTGTATATCATTGACTTGTTCAAGGATAATATTCGACGGTGTGACTTCAATTCGACAGAAATCACCTGTACAAGAACGAAGGATCGAATTTGCTTCGGACAAAGACATTCCATCGAACGATTTCTGATCGATAGCATTGATTTGATCACCACAATGCAAAGCTCCACAACTGTATTAGATCGAGCAAATAGTCTTTTCTCGGTTGTGTTGGAGAAATGAAAACTTACCGATCAGCAATACTGGCTGGTTTTATTTGATCAATAACGATCAGCGAACGATTACTTCGTGTCCATTTTTGTGTTAGACTGATTCCAATCGTTGAACCAGGAGACTTTTCAATTTCAATTAATAACGATCCTGTCGCATGCTTAACACTTTCTACATTTGATAGATAAATGCACGATAATTATCAATCAAAACGTTAATTATATCTTACCAACAACAGCAACATCGTATTCAATCAAAAATAACGTCGTTCCTCGACATTGTCTCATCAAATTGTATGCATCTTGTAAGGTTGCTCCTCCGACACTAATTCCATTGATTGCTAGGATTCGATCGCCAATCTTAATTGTACCTTCTCTGAATGACGAAAGAAAAAAAAAGCAATCTCATCTATTTGTTAAATATTAAATTCGTACTTATCAGCTGGTCCTTGCGGACGTATCTTTGTAATAATAAGTGGTCTTGTTTTAACCTTGTCATCCGAAGCTCCACCACGTAAAATAAAACCATAACTTTGTCCTTCTTTTTCCAATTGTATTTGAATCGTTTTTGTATGTACTGTATTAATTGCATGTATAGCTACATATACACATATATATAATTAGATTCGAATAAAGACTCGGCAAGAAAAAAAAAGAGAGAGAAATCCAAATTGGTGATTATACATACGCCATTTAGGTAGATCATATTCGATATCTAATGTCAGTTGATCGCCCGTTTGCTTAATTAAATCGATAACTTGTTCGTGTTTGAGGCCAGCTGTTTTGATATTATTGACACTGAGGACAACATCACCAATTTCTAAAATGTCTGCTTTCTGTGCGACGGAGCCTGGCTTCAATTGAGCAACGCGTGGTTTGCCATCTTTGTCACTTCCACCGGATATCGTTAGGCCAAGTGGACAGTTTTCTCGTTTGATTAATTCGACTGTTGTTCGAGCTCGTATTGCTAAAGTAAAAGTTCAGAATAAACATCAGCTGAGAAGCTCATACGCTTTCAAGTATAGAAATCTAAGCAATTAACAATGCGTACCACGCGGTGAAAGTAATGGACTAGGCGCAGTCCATTTACATCTTGTTATAGCTCGTTTTAGATCCCACAACGAGCCATTACCTTCATTACCCATCCCTGCTGTTCTTCCGTTAAATATATGTATATATTTATATACAAGCGTAATGCAGCAGAATGATGGAAGGTAAGCGCAATTCACTGGTGTAGAGACAAAGAGGAGAACAAGTGTCACTTCACTCTCTTTTCTCTTGTCTTTTAGTATTGGCATCGAGTGTTTTCTTTTACCCTCCCATTTCTCTCTTGCGCTCTTTCTCTCATTTTCCTGTCTTTGAACTCTGCAATTGCGGACGTCTATACCGCTGTGTTCGATAATACACTTCTTACACACACTCATGTGTGTATTCGACACCATATCAATCGCATTGTCATGTCCCTCATCATCAAGTGTTACTACTACCATCAGCATTGTTAAGATGTGTTTGTACACATGCATTGGCATGCAAACGAAGAAAGAGAGAATTGATCTTTCGAGAGCGCACACAGTAATTCTGAATCATCACATCGTACAGCAATCGATTGATTACAAAAGTAATAATCTAACAAATCTCAAGGTGATTTCTTTTCTCTCTCTCTCTCTCTTTACATAAACCTTCTAGTAATAATCTTCTAATCAATTCTACAACAAAGATCATAGACGTACATATTATTTATCTTATGTTATTCTTCTAACACAGTTATTATCATTATCCTTGTCAACACTATCGAGCAATGATTAACTTTTTCACATAAATAACAATCGGCATAATCTTCAATTATTTCAACAGAAAATCTTCTTGGATTTTACTTTCGATATTTAACTGTCACACTCAGTTCTTTCTTTTCAAATCATTCTGTCATTGAACTAGAAGAGACCTATTACACAAGAAGAACGTCATTCATTTTTAACTGACATATACAAAAGAAAGGCGCTCTTCTTTTCAATTATAAAAAGCGCAAGAAAGAAAGAATTTTAATGAACACTTTTTTCGTCATGTCTATAATTGATTTAAATTTTACTTCATCAATCAATTAATATGTACATCACCGTATCAGGACATACAAGTCTTCTTGTTTACAATGACATCAACGAGAGTTTAACGCTTTCGATAATAAAATTAGCAACACAAACAGAAATGTTACGACAACCGACGGAGAAGGCTGCTTGAATACTGTCAATAGATAAATAGTATCCTCCAAGGACAAGGTACAAGATATTCCGACTGCTTTTCTTTCTGTCGAACGCAAAGAGTCCAGATGTGTTCTTTGTGTTAGTTCATCCACGAAAATCCTTTTCTTTTCTTCACGATACTCTAAACGGCATCGACATGCAAATATTTATTGAAATTTATTCGAGTATTGTTTTTTTTCTAAGCTTCAAACTAGCATTTATTCGTCGATGTGTACTTGAAAATTTCAAGTTCGAAAGTAAACTGAAAAGAAAAGGCTTCATACTACTAGTTCTATATGAACAGAAGAGATAGATGAAATGTCAAATGTGTATATATCTTACAATCAAAATTTTAATCTCTCTCGTCTATCTGACTCTGTTGAATCAAGGATTTAGACTATCGAAGGAATCTAGACGAGATTGAACGTTTGACTTCCTGACGATTGGCTAAGACACTCACCCTTATGATGAAAATCTGTTCTACGTTTGATTCTCCAATCAACTTTCTTTTTCGACTTAGTCGTTGACGAGGATTTTCGCGACGAACCACATAACATGTTGAAATTGAGTACCATTTAACAATTGTCGTTGATGCGTACGATGCGACAATAATGACAATGAATGAAGAAAAAAATGTTCATGTCTTTTAGTACTTATGTGTGATGCTGATCAATTGATCAATATCAGTATTCATTGAGCACGACGAGAAGAAGAGGAGAACGAGAGTGAGAACAAGTGAAAAAAAAAGAAGAACAAGAAGGCGGAGTAAAGGTCATTGTCAATACAATCTCCGCCTAAAGTATATAAAGGTACATATGAATAGAAATAAGTAAGAAAAAAAGGAGAGAAAAAGAGTAAGAAGTGAAGACGAAAGAAGCCAAATTGTAGATATATGCGCTTCTTTACACTTAATATGAGTCCTTCGACAATCGTGATCGATTGTCGAACTAACGATCAAGACATCGATTACATCTTGTTTCTGTANAAACTAATTGAACATCAATCATTGTCGACATTAACGATGGTAAACAGATTTGTTGTCCATACTATCAACATATACATGTATAGATTGAAGTTTATCCTTCGATTTTTCTTATCTACTTTCACTGATCTATGTCGGGTAGTCGATTATCATACTAGATATTTCTTTATGCATGTATGTGTCTTAAAAGAGAACAACAAGAACCAGTACGATCCTAACAAATAAACTCGTCTACCGAACTCAGCTGTTGCCCATCCATCGTCTTTTTTTGTTTCTTTCCTAGTTGATAATACTGTCACATCAACACGCACATTTTTCAGTTATTGATAATAATCACAGAAGCAAGGAAGGAAAAAAAACCGGTAGAACGTTTCATAAATATTTAAAACTTACGAATTGGTGAATAAGGACGATATCGCTGCTTTTGATCGCGACGACTGAGAGTTGTTGGGCTCGAAGGTAAACTATGAATATCGATTGCTGTTATCGTTTCTGCCGTGTCTTTGAAAAAAAAAAGAAAGTAAATCATGTAAACATATTATTTGACAATTAATTATTCAATCAAGAAAGTTTTTCCCTTGGGACTAGAGGACAACACTTATTACATTCACATGAATATCAATTGTCGAGAATGAGACAGCTCAAAGTAGGCGGTATTAAGGTTAATCGATTGTTGTTCAAGTAGACTTGAACTCAAAACAATAATTAGATGAGTTACGACTATCAAAGACGAAAGCTTCGTTAAGAAGACGATCGCTATCTCAGTTTTCGCCGTCGTCTTTTTTGTTGGTTGATATGACTGTATGAGTAATTGTAATTGATAGAAAAACGATGAAATCTGAGACGTTAGTTATACCTGCATTGTCATGTTCGATAGATGATAGAATTGAATCAAGTTGATTCGATTCATTGATGGTGTTGGTTGGTAAAGTGGAGAGATTTCCGTGATCTTCACTTTTCAAACAATTGATTTTCCAACTTGGCATTAAAGTCGATGAAGCTGAATAATACGGAAAGAAAGACGACGACTGCTTTCACGTTCGATTTATCTGTGATATTCTATTTGACAAATAATACAATCGACTAACGATTACCACCATCCACCCACGCACACTCTAGTGGATACTATATATAATGTTGATGCAGAGAGAAGTAAAAACGAGAGATTGAGACGATGACAACGACGATAGAGTATGGTCTAATGTATACATCTATTGCTGTGTGTTGTGCGTGTGTGTATGTGTAAAAAGGCCAGTCGATGTCGCGTCGATAGTTGATGGATAGAAACGAGCTAGAGCAGGCTTGTATATGTATGTGCACGAAATGTACGTACAATGATTAGATGTTGTCTAGAGAGTTTATACGAATGTGTTGAATGTCGAAATATCAAACCAATCTTGATCATATGTAAAAGCTTGACATATATATACACACATCCTTTTCGTTTTCTTTCAAGTTTTTTTAGCAAATACAATACTATTGCGACAGCGAGGGTAATAATGAAATGAATTAAAAATTGACGCTGAAGCAAAGAAGGAAGAAAGAACGAAAGAAAGAAAAGAGGGAGAAAAATGTGTTGAGAAGAAAGAAAATCGTCTTATAATTACCAATAGAAAGATCAAGACTGTAATGAGAACAACGGAAGTCGTCTTCAATTCACATTGAAAATGCAAGTGTAATCTCTCGTTGCTTTGTTGTCAATTGAATTCCAATTTGAATGTCGACAGTTTCTTCACTGATCGATTAGACTTTGATTTTTTTTTCTATTTGACAAATAGAATTTCGACCGAAATCATCGACAGGTAATGGAGAATTTGTTCGAAATTGCATCATTATTACCAAGGCTTCAGTTATAACTATGAAGCCTTAGAATCCATCTACACGATGTATCTTCAGCTTCTTTTTTTCTTTTCGATATCTCATCTAATCTAAAAAACGGACAAAGTAGTTCTAAAATCATAGAGATGTGATAGGAAAATATTTACTTATACTTCAACACTTCTTTCTCAACGCTTTCATATCAACTTAAACGAAAATGTTTTCTCCATTGATTTCTGAATGACTAAGCCATAAATTTCATCGAAACGAATGTGTAAGGTTCGATTTCAACGGTATTTATAACGATCGTAAAGATATAAAATCTAGTCAGTACCATCCAACATGGTGGATGTTGTTTTCATCCGAAGATATCGATGCCGTTAAGCGATGTTGATCGCACCCGACGACGGATTTCCACCGATGTTTCATTAGACGATGTGAAATTCGTATTCTATTCGTATAACGAGTCCTATTTCGAAGAAAAAACATTTCATTCGGTTCATGAGCTTATATTCGTTTTGGAGAATCAAATTAAGAACGGTCATTCCAACAAAGACAGATACCATTGGATTGAAGTTATCAATTTCAGCTCGATTGCTCTTCCGACCAGTATCAGACTTCTCTGTCGACATTTTAACATTCATCCATTAACAGTCGAAGATATCACAACACTAGCTTCATACACAAAATTAGATTTATTTCATCAGAACGGTGCACTTTATCTTTTAATGAAGCTTTTAACATGGAATGGTTCTCGAGTTGAACAACAGCAGATATCGTTCTATTTACACTGTTCAAAGAATATGTTAATTACATTTCAAGAACAATCGAAAGATCATCATCAATCGTTTTTTCAAACTATTCGAAATCGTCTCCGGCGACAACAGTCTTATTCGACGACTAGCGAAGATTTTCAACAATATCAATCATCTCGTTTGCGACAATTAAACGTTGATTATTTGTTCTGCTGTTTGTTGGATGATATCATTGACAGGTAGGAATGAAAAACTCTTTTATACGATGGTTTTGAAGCGATTTATAATATAGATACACATTTGTCATGGAAGAAATAGCAGATCGTATTGCTTATTACGATCAAATTCTGATGGCCGATCGACAATCGAGAACAATGTCGATTCTCTATTCGATCTATCGTCTGAAACATGATTTACTTCATTTACGTATTTTATTTAACCCATTAAAAGAAATCATAGCTCGTCTGCAGCGTGTAACATCCGATGATCCATTCTTGTCTTTTCCACGCACCGATCCCGCATTACGATTAGGTTTAAAACATCACATTGTTCGTCGGCAAGCTAAAACAAATCGTTTTATATCCAACTCTTCATCTAAAAAGAACAAATTCTCATCAATTTATCTGAACGACTATATCTATGTCTATTTAAACGATTTAAATCACCATATTGACCAATTAATCGATTCATTAGAAATTCAACGTGAAAGCGTATCGATTCTGATTTCATTTTGGATTACATTGAATAGTAATGAAATACAGGAGATACTTCAAATCCTCATGTTGATCACTGTTCTATTTATGCCATGTACATTGTTAACTGGTATGAATTCAACAAATTTCTATTTTCAAGCATTCTTAGAATACCACTATGGATATTATATCATTTTATCTGCATTGGCACTCATTTTTCTGGGTATGGTCACATGGTACAAAGTTAAAAAATGGATCTAATTATTTGCAAACATATGTTTTCATTGTTCTCATAGAATGCGTGCATTATATGCAATTTTTTGCTTGATCTTTCATTGATACTAATAGACTGCATTGTCGATGCATAGACATTGCGAAACGTACTGATACGTTCTTTAATTATTATTGCTTCCGTGGGAACTATCATCGAATCAGTGAACGATTCATCTGAGACTGGATGATTACATATGAGTCAATCCCAATCGAATAGTGATTTGACAATTGTTAGGATGTAAGAAAAAAACTGATGAGTGTCGATCGGAGGTACATATTTGGTAAACGTTGTCCAGTGATAGTCAGGAAGACATGATAGATGGATATTCAAAATCAGAATTCAAGATCACGCCATGTCGTCATAATACGTGCATATTGATGATTGAGCTCCCTTTTTCAATAATTGATTATCGATTGTTTTCAAGTATGAGAAACTTTAATTTTTTGAATGAGGAGAAACAAACAAACAAACAAGAAGCTGCACAATCAAACATTCGTTTGCTTAGTAGTTGTATTAGATACATTAGAATTCGAGCATAGCACTTCTTTCAGTTCGGACATAATGGTTGCTCGGTACTTTTTCTCTAACGATACCATGTATTCGATTACATTACGCATTGAAAATCCTTGTATTTGATGACACTACGAAAAACAATGGAATTGAAATCATGTTAGATTCAGTGTTTGCACATGTAGATATTTACTTTGAGAAATGGTAAGAGATTTCTTGATGAATGTTGGTAGACAATGTCGTCTTTCAGATGACGAAGAAGTGCAACGCAGAAATACACTTGATAATCAATACCATAGAGTATACATACACAAATATATGTAACAAGCTCTGGCCAGTCTAATATCGACCAAAAGCATTGTTTAGTCCAGTGTACAATTACCTAGTAAAACCGATTTCATGTGATTAGAACTAATTGGGTACTTTCTTACATGAGAAACTGCTAAGCCAGACATACGAAAAGCAGCAAATGTAGGTGGCATCTCTTGTTCAACAATTAATTCAACACAATGACCTATTCCAGTGTAGACAGGATGGAGACCGTTTATGTTCATCTCGTTACAAATAAACGGCTGAAGAAACAAAAACGAATTCATGTCGTTCGTGTTTTCTAGTTTGAAATTCACAAAGTATACGTACTGTATTGAAGAGACGGGCATGCCAGAGAAAGCCAGACGGCAAGAGTAACGAAAATGTACGTAACCAACGCCACGAACGAATATCATCGCAACCCATCAGAAGAAAGATAGTTGCCGAAAACCAATCGAAACCAGGATATGCATCCGATGAACAAGTATAGTCTATATTTTGAAAGTAAACATTAAAGTTCAACAAATATACTGAGTACAGCAATGTAGTTAGACATACTTGATCTATTTCCACCGATATCACCCAATGCTGAAGCAGATAGAAGGTTTGAAAAGGAGGAATTGGCTGATGTCGTTCCACTAAGTCTACTGCCGCTACTAGTATTTGAAGACGAAATAACGGATTTTTGTTTTAAATGCGTTTTAAGTGCTTTCAATAATCGACTGAGATTTTGTTGACTAATTGATTGATCTTGAACGAGGCCGATGCGGGCACCATAACTAGAAGAATTTTTTATAAGCATTTCAATAGATCTTCTGGAATATAGTCATACCTCAAGACTTTGGTCACGCCAAGTTCTTGTAATGGTGTGAGTACACTTGTCGATGAGAGCTTCATTAGCGCATCCTCTGTTTTATTGTCAAAAGAAAAGATTATTTCAAGAGCGAATAGTTCACTGGTAAGAAACCTACTTTGAACTGTTACAGAGGAAGATGAAGAAGAGTCTCGCGATGGATTGAAAACAACTTCCATATGGAGTTTATCGTGAATATCTACAACAGCATCTAACAGATCGGCCATGACTAAAATAAAGATGATCGATCGAAATGAGCGGATTCTTAAGTTTTGTTTTCGCATACGAGAAAGTGGGACAGTTTCGTGCGTGGATTGGCGAAGTGCAGTCATGAATAAATGTCTACATTTGACCAACCAACGATCATCAAGTCGATCTGGTCGAGAACTTCGAATAAATCGATGCAATTCGTTTTCTTCTGCAATAGATTCGTTACAGCTGTCAAATTGAGTTGGGCATCAAAGAGTCTTACCTGTTTTTGTATTGCTCAAACTACCGTACATGACTTTACCTATGTAAACACTTGGAAGCGGCATGGATCCAGCAAATAACGGTAGTGATCTTAGTTCTGTCAAATCATTTTCATTCAATGTCCATGGCGGCACATTTTTCTCTTGGATTCCTCCAATCAATTCTGCATTGACCAGAACATGATTCCGTGCCAGACTTAACTGATCTATGATAATATTGTCTCCATGTTCGATTTCTCCTTGTGCTTCCCGTAATTTTTCGATATAATTATACTTAATTTCGAGTAATAATTGAACATCTAAATCTGATTGCATTAGTGTTAATAATCTAAAATTGAAGACGATGAATACATTTCTTTTGTACAATGTTTTGTCAAACCTTAATCCAGTAGTATGCGTATGTTCGTAGGAGAGCAGTTTTCGAACTGCATTGTCATCGTTAACAAATGAGATTCGTTTGAGTAATTGCTGCAATGATCAAAGCACAAAATCAAATTTGATTTCTTTTAGAGCAAAGTCTTACCGAGAGTGTGCACGGTTTCGGATATTCGTCGTTGAAATGTGGAGTCATTGGTTCATCATCGTCAATTGACAATAATTCATAAGCAGCAGGGAATGAACAAACCACTGAGCAAAGGCTCAATAGAGGCTAGAAGCATTGAGAGAGTTAAAGATTAAATTCGAACAAAAGTTTCACTTTTAGAGCATGCCGACTAATTGGTTCGGATGGAAACCGTCGTGGAAAGACAGTCGTTAAATCATTAGAAACATATTCTAATTCATTCCAAAGTTGATCAATTAAATATTCAATGAATCCTAAATGTACAAAATTCTATACAAAATAAGTATTTCACAGAGTCGGAACAAACCTGATTCATATAATCGCAAAATTACAGATGGTGTGTTCCCCATTTCAGACAGTAAATATCCATAACCGTAGTTCTCTAGTTTACCTACTTGCCCAGATGTGCGCAAACGTTCATCGATATAAATAACGCACTCAGATAAATAACCAGTTTGAGTCAACAGATGCATACCTAATTTGCAAATAGAGGATGACTCTGTATTGCACATTGTAAAAATTTACCTTTCGGTGTAGACCCGAATAACAGTAGATTATCTAATAGCGTTTCCTTCCAGGACATGGTACTTTTATTCATTTGTTCCACGGATTCCGCTGATGGACTTACATACAAAGACGGTGTATCTGCTGTTTCTATCTAAATCGTACGAAAAGATTGAAATACACGCTGTATATTAACGCAGTCTTACTTCGATTTTATATGCGTCCGCTAGTGCTTTATGCAGATTTGTTCGTTTGATTGTTAGTAAACCTGCTGTTCGAGAATAAATCAAACGACAGACATAGATAAATTCGGATAATAATCTTGTAGGTATAGCTGAATGTGATGTCGGTAACGATAAATCCGGTGTCATGAAACCAGAACGGTTGTTAGTATATTGAGAGAGAACACGTTTGACATACGAAACGATTAACAATGCTGGTGAATTTCTAGAATAGATGATTACGAGAAATCTATTGATTTCATGTCAATATCATACGAGTTTGGCGTTGCTGAAGTTCGTATAAGAAATTGATAACCGATATCATTTGAAGCCATGGCAGCAAACAGATTGGCAAGATTTATCAGACTATTCTCAGCCAAGACATTTTGATTAGATCTTAAGTAATCATTAAATGATTTCTTCGTCGAAAGGAATTGTCTTATCGGACGACATAATACATCGAAAAGATCATCGCTACACATCAATGGACCACAGGTTTCCGACTCGAGACAGACTCGATTTAACAATTGACAACAAAGATTGGAGGCAGCTTCTAGAAATCAAAAACAAACATCACTAAAATAGTTGTATCACTCAATAGAATTCTTACTTCCACTACCAGCAGCAAACATGATTTGAACGAATATTCGTAAAATTTCTTTCGCGTTCACTTTTGTAAATATAGAGCAAAATATTTATGAAAAAATTTCTCTGCAAACTCATTTACCTCGTTTGTCATTGTTGATTATTAGTGGGAAAAGAGTTTCACGTGCTTGTTTTGAACAAATCACATATTCAAAGAGAGCAACCGAATGGACGAAATGTACATTGGACAACTCGGTTCGTGTATAGTGCAACAAACTTCCCGGAAGTGTCGTGGGTGGAGCCGTCTGTGCCGCAGGAGGAATCGATGGACTGGTTATCAGACTGGAAAGAAATGAAGGAGCCATTGATGGCCCGCTCGATGGTGCCACTGTTGTTCGAGCATTACCATCCAATGAACCTGTTGCTAAACGAAATTATTACCTATACTCCAGATAGACAGGAGAATGAAAATGTGTATTACTGTTTGATCTTTTGCGAGCACCAGACGGATGCATCGTATTGTCGTGTCCATCAGCTCCACTATTGAGTGGTTGAGAGTGAGTACTGGCATAATTAAGAACAGATTGATACGCGTTTATCAACTAAATTCGCATATCCACATCATTGACTTTGCCTGTAAAATTAGTTTCACTTTCAACTTACGAAACTCTTGTTATTTGTTAATGCACGTAGGACATACACTCGACTGTATGTTGCATGCTACGATGAAATAAAACATGCACATATTTGAAAGTGAAAAAGTCACTTCAATCTATGACAATTTTCGTTCACTTACCATCCATGTTCGAAACCAATTTGCTTCTGGATCCAATAGTGCAATGAAATGCAGTGGGAGTATTCGACCTCTATTTGCTTCTGGAGGTATGATACCCAACGCAAGAAGACGTATTGTTTCATTGATGATATGTTCCACATGACTAAATAGAACACGTAGAAGTTTAAAACATTCGTTTAAAATGCAACACACTTTTCTGAATATCTCATCCAATATTTAGTCGTTTCTTGTAGAAAGTCGAGAATCAGACGAATCTACGCGAATCAAAGATTGAGAGTGAACCAAGAATGAAATATCATGTTATTTTTACTTGTTTGAATTGAATTTCAATTATTGGATCAGAGGTATCGATGGAAGTAGCTGTTGGTTGTAATTCGTCGATGTTCGATGACGAAAACCATCGAATCAAATGTTCAACTAGAAGAATCGAACATGAAACCTCTTTTAATCCCCAAACAAAATTTTTACCGAGATTAGTCAATGTTTCACAAACGACACTCATATTCGCTGCGGCTAACAAACGAGAATGTAATGTTAAACAAGCCATCTGTAAAACAAACGATTGAAAATCATTATTATCCTATACATCATATATTTATCTTACTGCTATATCTAAATTTGTATCTCCCAATGCAAACATTAGATGCGGACAGAGAATTTTCCAACTTCCAATGGAAATAACTTCATTTGGAGCGTAATTCAGTACATCGTTCAATGCACGAAGGCGAACCTGTCATGAAAAAACATGTTTGCAGAGGAGAAAGTCATGTGAAAACTCTTACTTTTTCCGATTTACTCGGTGATAAATTATCAGCCACTGTACGCAAGTGATTATCATCAAAGAACATCAAACTCTTCTAAACAATACATCGACTTAGATCGTCTACTCATTTATATATTCATTCAAAACATACATGACGACCAATTGAACCATTCACGTACGAATTATCCGAATCACTTTCATAGCTAACATTATAAGCTGATGATCCACCGCCATAACCATGTGTACCTGATGGATGATTTTCTCCAATATCACTTAATGCAATGGAAGTTCCAGCAATAACATTATTATCGATCAGCAATGTGTCAGATGCTATTCCAAGAGCTGTTGATGATGTTGATGATGCACCAGGAAATTCTTCATCGAAATTTTCCACTAAATCAACTAATATCGATTGGAGACGCTTGACAATATCATTGCGGAATGCAGCAAAATCTCGTGAATCACTGATCGTTTGACTAATTGCTGATGCTCCTTCATGTTCTAATTTACTTTTATTCAATTGTTGTTTTTGCTTTCTCATAGATGTATTCGATAACAAAGAACGTTCGATTTCTTTATCGATTATATCACCAAATGCATCGTCAATAATGTAGTGTAAATTCCCTAGTAGCTCCGAGCTAGAAAAAGTTGACAAGAGAAAAAAAGATCGTGTATAGAAAGGTAATGGTGAATGAAATATTTTCACAAACTTTTGTGCAACATCGTGAATGGATGACGAGAGCGAACTACTCAGTTGTTCATCGGTAAATGTGGTGTTTGATGAGCCACGTCGTACTGCTTTTAATAGAACGGGATCAAGTGATTTAAGAAATTTTTTTATCAAATTTTGAAATACATCATCAGATACATTTTCTAAAACGTTTTTTGCGGTCGTCATTGGCATGAAATCTAAAAACATCTTTTAACTTTATATTGCCTATTGATTTTTCTATCAATCGCATATGCACATGCGCATACAATGATGAATAGGAACCATTCTTGATGACGTTGCTCCGACAACTAGGCACACCTCGCGTTCTTTTGCTTTTCAGCATCTATTGACTACGTCATTCATTGGTCGGTTGAAGAAACTTATTCGCATTCTCAGACAAGATTGTTCTGCTTGCACATTCGAACATCAATAAGTGAGTGTGATGAATTGTTGGTTAAAAGATCAATCAATTAGGGATTCTAATCACTATTTGAGAATTGATTTACATTATACGTCAACAAATAATATTGTTTCCAAAATATATTGTATTGTTTAATTATCCTAATAATATGACTTTTCGTCAGGAATAAATCGAAATCTAAAGATCAATGTGTTTGATTTTCGACAAAGAATTGTTGACTAATAATTTACTAAGTAATGAACACAATACAACCTGCTAATAAAATGTTGTGTTAGTAAACGATACAGAACTCCGATTCGTGCATCAGTTAATACATGAATTGTTCATCATAAGCTCCATAACGATCAGATTGATGCTAAACTGTTGAGGAATACAATCTAGGTAACTATTCTTTCAAGGTGAGGATGAACATGGGTAAATCGTGTCGCTGAGAATCAGCATTAGTTCTATAATTTATTCGTTCTAATAGATGATCTGATTTCAACATGATAGAAAATAAAGACATCATCATCAAGCACATACGAGACCCGATGACCAATTTTGTTTCACTCAAGATGGTTTCTCTTTCTAATTCCATTTACGAATTGAACACATTAGACTATATAATTAAGTGTTAGAAGGATTCGTAATTTGACTTAGACTATCAGGAATAACCGATACACATTGCTAAAAAACATTTGCTTTATAGAACTAATGCTTTGAGTATGAAAAAAAATGGTACTCGCTGATAAAACTTGAAGTATTGGCAGCAGGAAAAACAATTGTAATAAAAGAATGTGATCGTTACCCACAAAATAACGACAACGCGATGTTCTTCCACTACAATTGATAACTATTCAAACTTAAATATTTATTTTCCTTGTATAGGAAACGATACTTCCTATCTGAATCAGTTAAGAAGGTATCTTTGTTAATGTTTAGAATTGTTGCGTAGGACTCATTGCTAAGTCAAAATATAACTTTTAATATTTTTCCAAATTTTCGTGTGTATCCAAAGATCGCGATAAAGTTGTTTTTTTTTATATGTTTCTCACACTGGACTATACTCATTTCCTTATCAATAGAATTGTTCTATTCCATAATTTTAATTTGAAATGGAGATTGATATAGTGAGCGATGATCTTCCTTCTTCTCTGTCTTGATTCTCGATATTTTGGGTATAAGATAAGAATGTGAAGAATCTAAAACGACATAAGACAAACTCATCCATTATCATTCGATAAGTGCACTAGATCTATTACGGATTATAAATAGTTTATTTACGATTTACCGACTTTTTTCATATTGAACAACAATTTACACAAAGAACAATGTATGTCTGCGTTATATAATTCATATTGTATATGTTGGGACAGCCCATTACCTTTGTCGTCTTATACCACGAGTTACTGCATCTACATCCGTTTGTGTATCATCCGTCTTATCATCTGACATGTTGGCTTTTATGGGCTTACGTAGATTAAGTACTTTTCGAGGATAATATGTCACTCTTTGAACAAAAACTCGTCGAAATAAACCACTAGATAATGTGTATATATAGAATGATTTACAGTAATTAGCATAGTACACTTGTGTTGTGAATGACATCAGAAATGATCCCACCAATTTATCGTAACCTGTCAATGATGGACCCAGCACATAGTATGCATAGTAGATCATTCGAGTCATTATTAATATGAAACTTAATCCGACTTGAACAAGCATCATCTACAAGCAAAACGTCCATATATGCAATTGCTCACTTCCCTCTTTCTTATATTCGCACTTACCATCATCAATTGTGCGTCTGTCTTCTGTTTACGACACTTCTGTCGCTGATTTGGTGCATTAACATTCGTGCTTGGTTTTGCTGCAACCCGCTGTCTCGTTCGTCGAACGTTCATCAATGTCAGGAAACCAAACAATAACATCAGTACATGAGGAATCACACCTAGCCAGAACACCACAAACATACTGTCATACATGGCGAATGCACCTGGCAATGCTGCACACCGTGGTCGAAGGTCATATCCGATCAAAATGTGAAGACCTGAAACAAAAGCCAGAAGAATTGCCACCGCACTCGCAACATATGCCACTTTCATTTGACCAAACAGTCGAAGACGAGCACTGACTGATGATGACAAGCATCGATCGATGGATGAGAGCAGAATCATGTAGGTAGCGATGAGTGGCAAGATGGAGACGAGATAAGCGCGAAGTTTACAGTATGCTCGATCCGTGTTGATGAGCGTACTGCCAAGATGATCGGCAGCAAATCGCGATATGAGACCAAAGGTAACACCAAATAGCTCAAAAATGCTTGAAAGAAGAAAGTAGAATGCGCATGATGATTTTCGAAGCTGAGGTGAAGTGAAGGTGATAAAGTTGCAGAGGCAGCTGATGATGCCAACGATGAGAAGAACGATGGGACTGTAGTAGGTCATTTCAGTAGTGGCAATTCTGATGGATGCTTGAGTAGTCGTTGAAAGCGGTGCAAGCATATTGTTTTCCACCATCGTTTTATGATGTTTGGTGTTTATCGGAATAAGATGGTATAGAAAAATGAAGATATTCTAGATAGAGAAATAATTGTGCGTACTTCAACAATAATGAAATAGTATAATTGCTATGAAGTACCAGTAAGACGGGTTCTATTTCCGTTTTTATGATGTACTTCACAAGAAAGAAAAACTTTTATCCGAATGAATGCTTAAGGACAATACCGAAATAATCTTGCTAATGTTTTTTTCACTCTTAAGCATCTCGTTCTTTCTTTGTTACTGGCATATTATCGAGATGATTTATTTTTCCCGTTGAACTCTAAGAAGAATTACTTGAATATGTTGGATTTTGTGAAGCCAAATATAAATCGATGTCGTACACTTCTTTGAATCATGTGAATCTAAAAACGAATATTATTGATATCTGTCTGACGCTTTTCTCACAAACAACTATCGCATCTGTTCTGATTCTCGAATCGTATACGTCAGTTTTTACTATTCTAAGTTAGTCTTTGTTTTCATTTGTGTCCCATAAAAACGATTTACAATATATTGGAGAAATGTCTCTCGACTTTGGTAACTGGGGTGTCCAATGAAAAACATATCATTCACAATCATGATCGTGCTTCGATAGAATTCTAATCAACTCCATTCTATTGTATTCTATTCACTCCATTTTCTTAAATATTTTTCACAGATTCTTACAATTTAGCGACATACACATCACGATAAGCGTAGACTTTATTTTTCAAGTTAATAAATATGTATCCTACAGAGAAACATTACAGAATAACTAGATCACTTTATTCTGTCAGCATATCACTGTCTAGCTTTGCGTTTAGGCCGAACTGTAATAGTTGTTTCCATAGTTTTTGCCGTATGTTCACCATATCCTGTTGGTGTCGTTCTACAAAATAATTTAAGAATGCCGATCTTAACTCGGTTGATAAATATTGTTCGAAATAAGCTGCTTGATAGTGTGTATATATAGAATGATTTACAATAATTCGCGTAGTATACTTGTGTTGTGAATGACATCAGAAATGATCCCACCAATTTATCGTAACCTGTCAATGATGGACCCAGCACATAGTATGCATAGTAGATCATTCGAGTCATTATTAATATGAAACTTAATCCGACTTGAACAAGCATCATCTACAAGCAAAACGTCCATATATGCAATTGCTCACTTCCCTCTTTCTTATATTCGCACTTACCATCATCAATTGTGCGTCTGTCTTCTGTTTATGACCTTCTTGCTGTTGATCTGATATGTTCGCATTCTTTGCAGGTTTTACTGCTATACGCTGTTTCGTTCGTCGAACGTTCATCAACGTCAGGAAACCAAACAATAACATCAGTACATGAGGAATCACACCTAGCCAGAACACCACAAACATACTGTCATACATGGCGAATACACCTGGCAATGCTGCACACCGCGGTCGAAGATCATATCCGATCAAAATGTGAAGACCTGAAACAAAAGCCAGAAGAATTGCCACCGCACTCGCAACATATGCCACTTTCATTTGGCCAAACAGTCGAAGACGAGCACTGACTGATGATGACAAGCATCGATCGATGGATGAGAGCAGGATCATGTAGGTAGCGATGAGTGGCAAGATGGAGACGAGATAAGCGCGAAGTTTACAGTATGCTCGATCCGTGTTGATGAGCGTACTGCCAAGATGATCGGCAGCAAATCGCGATATGAGACCAAAGGTAACAACAAATAGCTCAAAAATACTTGAGAGAAGAAAGTAGAATGCGCATGATGATTTTCGAAGCTGAGGTGAAGTGAAGGTGATAAAGTTGCAGAGGCAGCTGATGATGCCAACGATGAGAAGAATGATGGGACTATAGAATGTCATTTGAGTAGTGGCAATTTGTATGAGTGGCGCAGTAGTAGTTGTGATCGATGTCGACATTGTGTTTATTTTTCAACGGATTTTTAGTGTATTCCTGAAAGTATTTGAGTGCAATATATCTTGTGGGGATTTTATCTGCAGTTTAAATAGAAAACAGTCGTGACGTATCAGCGTGTGAAAAAATATATGCCATAAATGTCAGATTATATTATGTTTAATACTGCACGCTCGTACAGAGATGTCTCTGTTGGCGATAACATCTTTTGCTGAAAAAATTGAAATTTCTCAAGCAGAAATATAAGGCATGCTCTTTTCAAACATTAAAAGAAAACATAGAAGTACTCTTTTATGTGGGACATAAATTGGATGTTTTAATTAGAAATAAAGGAACAGACCTAATTCTTATCTCTGCAGCATTATTTTCAACACGCAGTTCTTTAACATTGAGATCTTTCGATGCAGATTTACTTTGATAGATTGAATCATGGTCACGATCTGGTTTGCAAGAAACTAGTTTTAGAAAAGAATCAATAAGAACGTTGAAATGGAAACTAAAATAATTTTACTTCATGTGTAACACATGCCTTCCATTAGGATAGTTTCAAATTTATAGATAACTAATCAGTATGAACTTTGATCCTGTTTACTTGATACGCCCACTTTCGTTTTGATGTTCTTTTATGAAATGAACTACTAGCACATATGTCACTCATTTATGCATGATATGAATTCGTGATGGAGACCTTAATGTTTTGTTTTGTCATATTAGAATCAATGCTTCTTCTGATATTCATGTAGAAGTGTATCTGGATACTTCTTGAAAGTATGAGAAAAGTTCGAATAAATTCTCACTTAGAAATTACGTACTTTTTTACCGTCAAAACTGAATGTCGTCTATCGTGCATAATTAATGGAAATTTACGTTCTAGATAAAACTCATGTGTACAGTATTCAAAGTTTCTTTGAGAAACCATCAGCGCAAATAAATTTAGCATGTGCGATTAATACAAAGAACGGCTAGTCCTTTTCGTGACAGCACCTATTGGCGTGTGCCTTGCGTCAAATGATATGACTAGGCCAAAAATCATGCGTATGAGATATTTGATTCTATTGACAAACACCGACCGAAAGAAATGACTTGTTAATGTATATAAATAGAATGACTTTGCAAAACTAGCATAACATAAAATAATAGTAAATGATACAAGAAAGACATCGACTAACCGCTCATGTCCGGTAGCTGTTGGCTTAAGAATACAATAAGCATAAGAAATAATTCGAGCCACTATTAATATGCAACGTAATCCAATTTGAATAAACATCATCTAAACAAAACCAATTTATCAATAAAGTGTTTTACTGAAGAAATCAGTATTCGCACCACAATGAGCTGTGTGTCGGTGTTCTGATTTTGATGTCCATATGATTACTTTGTTGCATCTATATCCGAAGCGTGTTTTCCTGCTATACACTGTTTCGTTCGTCGAACGTTCATCAATGTTAGGAAGTCAAACAATAACATTAGTACATGAGATGATCGGCAGCAAATCGAGAGACGAGATCAGAGGTAACATCAAATAACTCAAAAATGCTTGAGAGAAGAAAGTAGAATGCGCATGATGATTTTCGAAGCTGAATTACAGTAAAGGTGATGAAGTTGCAGAGACAACCGAGCGTGCCAAATATTAATACAATAATAGGACCGTAATAACTAACTCCACTGCTTGCAATCTCTATTCCTATGAGGACTGTAGTAGTCATAACAGATAATGATGTACTGGTGATCACTGACATGAGTAATTAATGACTGTACTAGAGACACAATTTTGTAGATACACGAAGATAGAAAAACAGCGAGAATTTGCCGTGTTTTTCCAACATATACGAAAATGCTAATTTAGATTGATTGAAAGAAATCCGATATTTTTTTCTTATATCACACATATATAGAAGTTCGATGAATGCATAGCATAATTAATGCTCTTCAAATTAGATTTATTAGGCTATGAAAAGTTTCTTCATCAATTTTGTATTATGTGCATGTATAGGAAAAGTAATTGATACTAGAGTTCTTATTCAAGAACATCACGAGCATTACATATTAAATTAAGAATAAGGATGGATCATACATACTTTCCAAAATGCAAAGTTCAACTTATTGAATATATATATACTTTTAGTGCATGGTAATTTTAAGTGAAGAGTTTATATCTTCAAATAGAATAGTCTCAACAATTTGTGGATCGATGTATAATTGTTGTAGACTTCTCTCGTGTGCTTGATGTCAACAATAGTTAAAGCTTTCTAGGTCTTTTACATAATTGCATCGATTAAAATAAAATTCTATTTCGTGCCACAGACGGCTAGAGATAAGGATTGAATGACAATTGATTTCAAAATCTTGTGCCTAAACAAACACGACATCGCTTAATGTTCTAGGTCACACTTTTTTTGTAACATTGACGATATAGAGATGTGTTCTACAGAATTACCATCACTCTATCTTTACTGATATCGACTGGTTCGTAAATATATCCAATCGAATTGAACTCAAACAAACGAAACAATTACCGATAAAAATTAAGATTCAAGACAAGAAATACATTTTTGTAAATATTTCAAATGAATTCCATTCGTATCATTCACAAATTTTTACCAAAAATTTACTGTGTACGAAAATCATCATCGACGATCACAATTCCTGCTCTAGTCGATTCTTATCCCATTGAAGCTACTTTCTTCGAAGCGACATTACCATCTTCTGTGTCAAGCCCAATTTGTGTTGTTATATCCGGAGCAACCGGTAGTCGACGTCAATTTTACCATCCTTTTGCAAAATATCTGAATGAACAACATCATTTCCACGTCGTTACTTACGATTACCGTGGAACACACGAACGAAAATCAACTCCATGGACTCTTCTCGAACATTGGGCATGGCGTGATTGTGCTGGTGTGCTATCGTATTTCTCCCAAAAATATCCTCAGGTGGTTCATGTTGGCCATAGCTTAGGAGGAAACATGCATGCACTCTTACCAGCAGCAATCAATGAACAAGTTTCACGAATACTTCTGATATCATCTGCAAATTCGTATTTAATGTACCATAAATGGAATCTTGCGTTTCTTCATACATGTTTGGCACTTCTCGTGTTACGTGAACCATTGCTATGGGCGTATGGATACTATCCGATGCGTAGTTTTTTTCGAACTGGTGTTGATCTACCATCGGATATTATTCGTCAATGGGCTCGTTGGAGTTTACATCGTGAATGCTTCGTTGATGATAACGGACAATTGATGACAGCGGGTTTTAATTCAGTTAAATGTCCAGTTTTAGCTTTAAATTTTGTTGATGATGAATTTTATACACAACAAGCATTTGATATCTTTACCAAACAATTTCATCGGTCAACTCATGTTCAAACTTGGCATTTACCCAAAGGTGGTCATTTTCATTTCTTTAAAGAGAATCAATCGCTCGAGCTGTGGAAAGAAAGTGTACGATTTTTGAAAACAGGTGACACTACTCCGCCTACCCTATCGAAATAAATCTTCTAATAATTATTATATCCGACTTTCTTTTCGAGAAACAAAAATAGTCTTAAAACTTGAATAATACAAAAATTTTAAAAGACAAGAAAGTCATCTTGTGTCCGATTGACACATGTAGTTAGTTAGTTGTGGCACGTACTATTCGAATAGATGCCTGACGTTCAATGGCACAATCTATCATATGATCAAGATAGGAATCTTTCGTTGGAAAACATCGACAACATAACTGACATTTGAAGAATATCTAAACAAACAAACAGAAGCCGTTTAGTCAATAGATTGAAGTGAAATATATCTACTTTTGACGTAAAGGAATTGTTCATCATTGATTGTCTAGTAAATTTCGACGAATTGAAAAGTCGGGAATAATCATTGTGTAAATAAAACTTCTTTTTCCGGGAATTACTCTCTTGTTCAAGGCGTTTTCGTTTTTTTATCAACGGTTGAATGAATTTCGCACTAAGAAAAGCGACATGACGATCCCGGTGAGAACGATGACCATTATTTTACCTGTTTTGAATGATTAGTTCTGTCGTTTCTTGGTCCGTTTGTACGGTTGATATTCGATTGAATAGTTGACCCATTGGCTATGAATGTATTTTTGACAAAAGACTAATATCATATGATTAAATATATATATGGACAGAGAGAATGGCTGTAGAAGAGAGGAAAAGGACACGATTTGTCGTTATCAGACTAAAAGGGTCAACACACAATGAATTCATTGTCATAAATGAAAAGAAAAGAAAACAAACTGACCTGAGGATTATACTTTAATATTACAAGAAGAATAGAATTGATCGGGTTGATTTCTTTTCTCTTTCAGTAATGAATGCAAAGATAAACTTTGGTCAATTGGTAGTCAATACGAAATTCACACAGAAGGATCAATCTCGTGCTTGGTCGACTAATATCATAACAATCATCTGAACTTTACAAGAGCAAATGAATTCACTTGTATTAGTACAATACGTACTTCACAGTTGGTGAAAAAAAACACACTTACCATAAGATTATGACTTTCTTCTACATGAATTGTTGGAATCGAAACAATTCATCATTGACCGAAAGATCAATTTACGAATCGGTGATGAGGGTTAGTCCGCTGTACATATCGTGTCGACTAGAAACAATTGAAAGTTAAGCAGTTCGTATCATCGTTCGAAGTTAAATCGATTGTCAACATTGTGCGAACTCTTTATGTCAAACTTGATTCTTGAATATAATTTGTTTGAACTTTTTTCCTTTTCTTCCAATCAAATCGTCGATACTTTCTGTCTCTCTCTCGCTCTTCAACATAGAATAGTAATTGTAACCATCGACTCCAGCCTCGAACGATCGAATACAATGTTGCATCAATGTTAATATGTTCTAACGAATACTTGAATTTGATTCTTTTGCTGGTAGAAATGTGAAATTTGAAGCACTGACTTACTGCTGTTATTCGTCCTTCAAAGCAAAGTCCAAGGGCATTATAAACATCGTTTAATACAGTTGTTCGAAAGTACAATTTGATTTCATAGTAATTATGACAAACTAAGCATGCTCGAAACCGTTAGTAAATACTTTTCACTCTTAGTTATGTCATTTAAAGCTCGTCAGTGATACGAAAATCAACATTTTGTTGATGTTTGTTCTAAATTCACTATCAAATATCAATATTAAACATGACCAGTCGTTTTATCACTGTTAGATATGAGGATTGTATGTTTTGTGTTTATTTAGATGAGCACATTTTCTAGTTATTCATCGAGTGTATTAACAATCAAGAATTTTCCATTGATATTTAATGATTGTGATCGACAGGAGTTTTTAGAACATTTTGGTGCTACTCGTGTACGTTGTTTACCTCGCATTAAAAACATTGTCAATGCGATTATTGCGGATTTTGGCTCTAAACCACAAGCTTCTCAGGCACTTCAACGTCTGCATCAACTGGAAATCTTAAATCGTCGATTGAGTGTTGAATACTGTCCATTGGAATTAGTCCATTTAGTATTTTCAAAGACTTTATCGTTAGAAGACGATCCTTTATTAAATGGGATCTCACCAGGTAAAAACCAACTCCGTTATTCATTACCATCCGATAGACTATCGTACTCATATCCACCAATTAACGAGACAATCTTAACAAATATTAATAATGCTCTTCTATCTGTACCTGCTTTTTATACGCAAGTTCTTCATCTTATGAACAAAATGTCTCTTCCATGTCCGATGGTTGCCGGTAGGAATCGTTTGAGAATTGACATATCGTCTTCAGTATTTTATGTGTAGATTCGGCAAAGAAAGTTCGAAGTTCATCAGCGTCGAACATTACATATGAAACAGGAGAGCCGAATGAAATTGTTGATATGGATACGGATGGCGATGAAAGTGAAATTGATGACGGAGAAGAAGAAAAACGAGTCAGACGTCGATTTCATCATGAAGATATTCCGCCAAAGTCAACTGCGGAAGAAACTGAGCCTGTCAAACAAAGCAGCGTAACGAATGACGCTGAGAAAAAGAAAAAACCAATAATTGAGCTTATCTTACCACAATCACTTCGACAAACTCGAGTAAATTCAGTTCTAAATACGAGACGTCTGTTCAACTCACAATCTCATTTTAGAAAGAAGAAAGCGTACCAATATCGACAAGTCATGGTTTCGGTCGATTAGAACTAACGAAATCAACAACTTCATCAGCGAATGTTGCTTCAGAAATCGTCGAGCAACTTCCAGCACTTCCACTCATACCTCTCGACGAAATAATCAAAAATCGTTTCAATGAAGATCAATTACGATTAATCGATAATGGTCGTCTATATCGAAATTACGAACGTGGTCAGCCTTCCCGACGGCTCTATATAAAGAATATCGCTACAAAACATGTTGATGAACGTGTTTTGCATTCTATATACGATCGTTATAGAGGAAATTCTTCGGAAATTGATATTCGTCTTATGCGCGAAGGAAAAATGAAAGGTCAAGCATTTGTGACATTCGATAGTGAAGATTTGGCTTTGAATGCATTGAATGATACGAATGGATTTATTTTACACGAAAAACCACTGATTGTCCAGTTCGCTCGAACAGCCAAGCCAAAAGAAACTGTTTAGGATCATTTTTATCTTCTTGTATATAGATATCATTCCGTATCGATGTAGATTAGTAAACTATGAACATTGATTTCATTGTGATGATTCTTCTTCTATTAATTTTTTTAATGAATATGAAATCTTCGTTGCAGAAAAAAACAGAAATGACACATATGAACTGGATTAATGGTCTTGTTGGCGGTCTTTTAATATCATCCTGTTGTGTCATACAATTATTGCTGAATCTATTCGGAATTGGTTGCGCAGGATTGAACACATTTCTATTACCATATCGACCGATATTTATTTCACTAACAATTATATCTTTAACTTATTCATTCTATCGTTATCGTCCATCGAAAAAACACTTTACAATGATTGTACTTGTAACAGTACTTCTATCGTTATCACCAGAACTTTTACGAATGTACAATAATCAATTCGCAAGAAATGATTTCAATCATACTGCAGGCGTCGTTATTACGTATTGGCAGATCGTCGGAATGCATTGCGAAGGTTGCCGTTCAGCGGTTATTCAAGCACTACGGAAACTTGAGGGTGTACTTAGTGTACATGTTAATCTGGAAACTGGACAAGCGAAGTTAATCACAAAAAATGTGATAGACACGAGTTTGGTCGTGAAAACTGTTCATGCAGCTGGTTTTCAAGCAAAGAAACTTGACTAGATTTAAAATATGTGTTGAATTGATTTTGATGATTGTAATTTTTATAGAATGGACGGCCAAGGAAAGGTTTCTCGTCAATGACATCGACAAAAAAAAGTCAATAGAGTCAAACAAGAATAGTTATTGCAATTGTAAATAAACTCTCCAATTAATATTAACGAGAAAAACATAATCTAAGTTGACAGTGAAAGAATGCAGAAAAAGAGTATAATACGAATGTCAAAAAAGTAACGATTGTACTTCATTGATTGACGAAACAAAATCTGATCATTAGTGACCTCTTTTATTGGCATCGTACAGTCCCTCTCGTCATAGTTGCTATTTGTGTATTCTGAATACCATTCGTCTCGCGTCATTGTACATACATATGATTAATAGATTTCTGTCGCCCCCGCTTATGCATTTCACCTTGTGTTTTTTCTTGCGAAATATAAACTATTTCGCGACATGACTAGTCGTGGGACAAAGAATAACAATCATTAGGATAGTTTTTGAAAGAAAACATAAAATTGTGCTGGTAGCTATCGATGCATACATGTATGTATGATTACATCTTGGAAAGCTGTTGCATTGTAAAAGAAATAGTTGACTTCAATCACAGCTGTTACTTTTTACTGATGTTGATTTTTCTATTAATTTTTGTTTTTTTTTCTTTTCTCTTTCGTCTTTTTTTCATACTCTGGACTATTGCCAAGCGAACATTAATATGTTTCAGATTATGTTATTCTACTCATTCTTCTCCCGTTTTTTATTTTGATATCTTTCAAACTTTTACTGATTGGGTGAGGCACTTACATCATTCATCGACTATTGTTTTCGTGCTGTTATACACAAGCAATGAAAATCACACTCTAGTATCAATAACAATCTTTGATATTAGATAGCAATGATACACTTGATCATGGCACGTGTTTTTTCATCGGTTATTCTCCTTCTTTTACTTAGTAGTCATCTCCTGTTAACGAAACACAATTCATGTTTGGCTCTCCGTTACGTGGGTGGTACGTACACTCTTATTTAGCTACATGTCAGTATCTATCTGATCGCATTTTCATCTATTTTTCACTCATGTCCAAGTGAGAAAACAAAGCGAAAGCTATGATTATCGACACTAACATGTCTCGTAGAGTGAAATCACTCATCGCCACTAATACAGACTCTTCGTCAAATGTCCCACTGCTATGTCGTTATTTTTTCCGGTCGTTATGTAGAACATATATTTGAATAGTAGAAATTAGACGACATCAACCCATCCGTATGTTTTTTTTCATGATACGATCGGTACGCGTGGGTTGCACGAAGCGAGTGGTCCACAAACGTTTCAAAAAGTAATTTATTGATTGACACATTCTTCAATTTATAATGGCTAGAGACTGTCAGAGAAAACCAGGCTTTATGTCCCTATGGGTACTAGTGGGTTAATTGTATTTACAAATGAAATTGACGAAGAATTCGAACAAAAACCTAGAACGTAACAGTTATACATTGAACATGACGTCTAATTGAATTGAATTTTGTTTCTGATTATTGTATGATGTCATCGTCGATCGGCTGATAATTTCATCTGGTTGTCTCGTACTAACGTCATCGTTAAATGTTGAGTGTCATTGTCTTTAAGTAGAAGATAGTGTCGATAGAGAATCTTTTCTTTTTTTTTCTCTCTTGCTACATTCCCTATGCATTTTTCAGAAAGAGGAATTTCTTGTTTGAACGACATCAGTAATGTTGCGAAGGGAAAAAAGAGAAAGAGAAAAAGAAAGGCGAGAAATTCTGATAGAACTTCAAGAAGAAAGTCGCACAAAAACAAGAACACTATCATAATTGGCATCCATTCAAATGCTAGTGATGCCAGTCGGATGTTATATACGCATATGAAACTATATCTACGCATGTAATAACACTAGTGTACGTCATTTGAGTATCTATGAAAGTGAAGTACATGTGAGAAACAATGTCCAGATTTGTAATTCGTTTTCTCGTTCTGGTTTTCGTTGTGACAACAATTACAATTGATGCTGGACGGATATTCTATCTTCCTTTACCGAAAATTCATTCATCTGAGCATGAAGTGAAAACAACACCCGCTGCATTCGAACCAACAGAACATTCTTACAAAGAACGATCTATTAGTAATGAATATCTACCATTGTTCGTTATGGAAAATGGCATGTTGAACAATGGAAATGAAATTGAAAGTAATTGATCGATGTTGTTATGTTTCGTGTTGTATTTCGTAAAATTTAAATGTGTTGTTTTCTTGTTTACTCATTCGGTATAGAGTTCTATATGAAATAAGGCAGCATAAGTGAAACATCATTTATAATGTTAAGTTTCTTCTTTTGTTATCATTGTGTTTTGTTAACCATCTAGAGCAAATTCTTTTAATTTTTATTAGAACGGGGCAACTTCGATTGGGAAGCATTGGTGGATACAGAAGCATCATCAAGTATATTATTCCCTTTAAAGACAAAAGAATGTTTTATCACTACATCTATTATTAATAGATCGACGAGAATTTGATTATTTATCAGCATTGGACCAAGACACACGAGTTTCACATGAAGCTCGTAGATTTTCTCATGACAGCGATGAGCCGTGGTCCTTAGATACAGCAAAAAGTGAAGCAGCACGTCTACAATCTGATACTTCCGATCAAGCACAACGACGAAATGACACCATATTTCTTTGTAAGTTCACACTAAGTTTAGCTCAAATGAACATCGTCACGACTTTTGAATAACCTGAGAAAGATAGTTAACAAAATTCTCGTCATCATCAGATGTGTCAATTACAATAATGATTGCATTATATCGAAAATTTTATGTTTTTTTTTCTCTCTGTTAGTGATCGTCGGCATTTGCAGTTTAGTGGGCGTCCTGGGACTTGTTGCTGCCGCTGTCTTCTGGTACAGGTACGTGTAAGGATTCTTATTCAATGAATCTACGCAAATCTTAAGGATAGATCAGATACGTTGATATTCGAAAGAACATATGCAATTATTTCCTTTGTGTTAAATTTTGATAGAAAATAGTATGGAAAAAAGGAAACGTCTGTTGCTTTTCCTGTGCTAGCTAGATCCGGTTTAGTGTGCACGAATGTCATGATTTAGTTGAACTTTTCTTTTTATATTAGTATTCAGATTTGATTAATATTTTAGTTTTTCTGTCTGAATTCATGATAATTTGCGTGAATCAAATGATATTTTCAGAGAACAAAGATTATATCATGAATGTTAATGGAAGACAATAATAATCTGAGTATTTCGCTTAGTAGCACGAGCGAACACAATCTGACCTTGATAGATGATGAAATATCAGCTACTCGTTTTTTTCTTCTCCATAGGAAGAATGTTCTGCTGAGTGAAGATTAATTTTTTATATTTTCACCTGACATATCTTCCATTAAAGTAATAGTAGAGGAGACTTTCAATTTAATTCTTTTGTTTTCCTTGGATAACAGAATTCAAAAACGAGCTGAAGCAGCAATCGACTCTGATTATCCATCGTACGGTGTCACGGGATCGAAAGGCAATGGTAGTAAAATCTCACCAAGTGCAACAATATCTGATCGAAAATTAGCTCAAAGTGCTCAAATGTTTCATTATCAACAACAACGGCAACAAATGATGGCACAAGAAAAGTATGTGGACGAACTTGTGTAATCTTAGCAGGCATCTTCGCTTTTAGAGCTCATCTGGATGCGAAACCTGTTCATTCTGATGATTCAGATGATGAAGCACCAACGAACGGAGATTACACTGTTTATGAATGTCCTGGTCTTGCTCCAGTACGTTAACTGAACTTTGACTTGCTCGTGTTCACATTGATCTATATATTTTAGACGGGTGAGATGGAAGTTCGCAATCCGCTCTTCACTGAACCAGAATCATCTTCTCCAACCTCACATCCAACAACTAATAATCACTACCCTCAATTGTCAAATGCACTTCCAGCAGCAGCAGCATCGTCAACGCAAGAAAAATCATCGTCATAAGAATGATGTATCACATCAATATTCTCAGCATCTTCTTTGGTGATTGGTCATCTTATTTTATTTCACTCCTTTTCTTTTTTTCTCTTTTCTCATCTGCAAGTTTACAGAAATGTATATGGATGAAAGTCTCACATAATCATCATTATTTTTCGTTTATCAATCATTGAAAACAGTGACGTCAATTTCTCCTTCTCTAAGACAAACAATAATAAAGTGGCATAGTCTATCGGGAAAACATCAATGATTTGATTGAATACCATTTAAATTATAGTCTATCCATTGGCTGAATAAATTAGTTATACCAGACGCAGTCTTTTCGCTCAAACGAAAACCATTCAGAAGAAACATGTGAAATTCATCTAATGTATCATGTATAAGACAACGGCCGAGTAGATCTTGAATTGTATGCACATTCATCGATTTTAATCGATCGATATCGTGAATAGTGAGATCTAACACAAAAAAAAACAAAGCCAAAATCAGATAATCTGCATTCTTATCAGTATAGGCGATGATACTATCAGAGATAGGATAGATGCTTGATCGCATTAACGACTTATGACTAATTGCTAGTTGAAAGATTGCTTTTCTCAGAAATACATAGATACTTGATTGAAATCAAGCAGTACTTCACTTGGAAAGTCTTCTATTCTTCGATGAGATAGATGAACTTGATGAAAATTCTCTTCCGTTAAAGCTTCTGTATGCAATTGACGACGAACATTTTGATTGAGAACAGTATTTGAGGTTTCATTTGAATGAGATCTTGGCCATTTTTGTAAATTGAGAGCATCGTATATAGGATTCAAGTTCTTCATGCTGTTAAACTAATACAAATTTCTGTTTATTGTTTTAAATGAAGAATACGAAAAAAAAAGTTGGTCACACAAACACACACACACACACAGCACGCGCGCGTTTTAGAATATTTCTTTTTGTGTCATTCGATTATTAATCTTCGTAATGATGTTTATCACAAAGACCAGTTGTATGGGTGTTGCACATGTTTTCGTAGCAGCAGAGGTAGTGTTTTGAATCACATTTAAGATTCTTATCAATAGCTTCACCAAAACCGAAGCCACCACGAGCAATAGCAACACCAGTTTTGGGATCAAATTTCTATGAGATATGACAAGATAGATGAATGTCAAATGAACAATTTTCTAACGTACTGTGTAGCAATATAAGTTGCTGGCACCAAAAATGCTGGAGGTACGAACTTCAGCGCTTCCGAGTCTTTGTGGTCGGCAAGCTTCAGCACCGTTACATTCATAACATGCTTTGACTTCCTTCTTTTGTGTTGCATTTGCTATAGATTAGAAAAATATGATGAATTTGGAAGTACAGATGGAAAGGATAGTTACGGAGTGGTGGACATGGTGCTTTTACATGTTTATTGCAGAATGGTCCTTTGCAGCAGATATGAAATCGATCTTGACATTTGAAGTTTTTGTCAAAAGTTTCACCGAATCCATAAGCACCTCGTTTAATAACGTTGCCAGCTTCGTCAAATTTCTTCAGAAAACAAAAAGAAAACAGTCAATGGATCACTATGGATCTTGACGATTTCTTACGGTATAACATGTTAAAACATCAGCACCGAAGGCTTTTGATGTTTTTGAAGCATATTTTTGAAATGGAACACCATTACATTTGGTGATTTTTTCTCCCCAAAATTTCCACCATTTCGATGGGTTTTTGTCATCACATTGATAGCAAATCTTTGCTTCGATGAGACCCAATTGAATTGAAATTACTAAATATCGAAAATGTGAATCTGATCAATAGTTTTTTCTTCAACTTACAGCAGACAAAAGCCGCAAAGAGAAGAAGTTTCGACGTCATCGCACGTAACGATAATAACCAATAGACTGAATACTCTGAAGAATAAGAACGAGAAATGACGAACTGTACGATATTTATACGTGTATATATACACAGATATATTCTCGTCTATGACGTTGATAGCCGCATACAAAAGATAAACATCAAGGCTCTAACATAAGTTCTGTATTGGGTATATTGTACATACATTAGTCAAGGAAAGATAAATGTCTGTTTGATGACGTTGGGAATGAAAAAAACAAGATGTGAAAGATAAGATAGAAGTTCTGTCAGGCATGTGTCATAGAAGAAAATATACAAATGCTATCTGACCTAATCTATCTTAATTTCTCCGTCTTTATCCACCTATCTTCGCATAAGAAGAGAAACTAATGAGAAAAAATGTAAGACATCAGAGAAGAAGAAGAACACTCCCCTCAATATTTTTCGAATTTTAGTAATGAACGAATACAATCTGATCGTACACGTGGATAAACACTTTATTTTAAATGATCTTTTCAAAGAGGTCAAAGAGTATCTACATCATAATCTCCATGCTTCAAGAAATATGCAAAGAAAGGTGCAGTATATCGTTGTACTGAATTTCTATTGCATTCAATAATCCTTGACTTTATGCAGATTTCGATGAGTAGATACAATCAAATTAAGCTATGTACATCTCATCTTACGGTTTCAATGGATCGGACGTGATAAAAAAAAACAAATCGTTCTTATAGCACTTATTTTTCCTACGTTAAATAAACACGAGTACTACTGTAGTAACGAGCGTTTGGATCAAATAGCCAGATTGCTATACTCTCGATATGAATGTTCTCGAGAATAAATAGGTCGAAACGATGTCGTATCAAATATCCTATGTACTTTGTTTGCACATATCAAGTCATTTTAAACATCATATTCTCATATTGTTCAAATATACATGTCAATTCTATTCATTCGTTTACGCGTTCATTTTACAAGCAGAAAAGTCGACGTTCATACTTCGATGTTGTTCTTCGTGAGTATTCTCAGATTTTTGTATTTATCGGTAGTTGCAACGACGGCATTTGGTAATAACCTTCGCTTGTATGATTCATTCGCTGAAATTCATCAAGTATACAATGGACCGCTTCGTTTCCAACAAGCCGAATGGGATAACATCAAACACGAGAGTCTGATTCTTCGATCATTTTCCAATGATACTAACCAAACGAACACTTTTGAACGTCGTATCCTTCGACTCAATGCCAATAGTTCAGGTTTCTTCGATTTTTCGCATATTCAAAGACTGATATTAGCCATTTGTTTTAGATAAAAGAATCTTCGTACGAACGCACTTAGCACAAGAAGAACCCATTGCTTGTGAATTGATTAGAGACGATCGTGAACATTCTCTTGTTCGTGACATTAAAACTGGTCGCTATTTCCATGTCCACTCTGATCTCATCGAATATTCTTATGAACCGCAGTCCAATCCAATCTATCAAGTCTCCTTTCATCCAATCTTAACCAATCATTCTCTCGTGGTCACCTTCATCCTCAACAGTCTTCGCTGGAATGCTCGTTATACATTGCAAACATATAACAATGGCCAAGTCGAATTTCAAGTATTAGCAGACATCATCAATACGAGTCCATTGCCATACTATTCGAATCGAACGTATTTGATGTCAGGTGACATTAATCTAGCATTTGGCAGTGGTAAAAGCTCAGCATTAACGATTTCGAGTGACACATTAGAAAGCACCGTTGATTACAGTGGTGTTCACTTGTTTTCGACGATCAACAAAACGCTAACAATTGAACCTTATTCGATACTTACACTACCTATTCTTTTTCCATACATACGTGTAAAAGCTTTATTTGTTTACACTCTTATTTTAACAATGCCATCGCCGATACTGAATAGTGCTCAAGCGATCATTTCAGGTAAACATAAATTTCAACGTCTGTATCAATTATCCAATAGTTCGTCATTTCTTCCGACTGGTCATCTTTTACTTTATGATTCATCTGCTCATATTTTAACCGGAGAATGGCAATTGCCAACATTGGCTGAATCGGAAAAATATGAATTCGAATTGGGACAAGATGCGGATATCATGCTAGTATATAATCGAACCTTGTCGATGAATCGTGCAACAAATTCATCGTTAATGACAACGAATGTTTTGATTCAGAATTATAAACAACGAAAAGTTAATATTCGCTTCAAATCTATATGTCAAGTATCCATTACGTGTTTATTCTATGATAATAAGGCTCGCTCACTTGGCTCGCGCCTTCGTTCTGACCTTGTGATTGATGCAAAATCCGAAATTGCGTTTACGTTTACTACCATACGACTCAACTAACGAAGAAAAATACACACATGTTTTTTGTTTTTGGTATTGTTCGTCATTTTATAGATCTACTTGCATTTAATCTTTAGTTAAAATAAAAACAAACCATAACTACAGGCCCATAGGAAATATACGAAAAAATGATATTCTACAAGGGAGTAACAAGAGAAAAAAAAGAAAATGAGGTGTTTTCGCCATGGACGTCCCCTCGAAAACGTGATTGTATATGAGGAGATGTATAGTAACAATCAAGCTGGACGGTTTTTAAGGTAACACGAGAAGAAAAATAAGAGAGTAAAAGGGTAAATGACGTACACCTTTAAAAAATGCATAAATTTGGTCCTGTAGAGACGTATGCGCAGCTATCTCCTCCTATCGATCGACGATAGAGAGGGAGAGCGAGAGAGAGAAGAGAGAGCATGAATTGAGTACAGAAACAAATGAGAGACAGCTTGGACGTATAAATAATCAGTAGCAAACGAAAAGTAATAACTCATTTGACAAAAAATACCGATTTTTGTCAGTCGTAAACGTCTGAAGCAGCCGATCAACATGGACAGTAGCAATGAAACTAGCAATGAAACTAGCAATGCAAGTGGCAGTGACAATAATGCTTGTTTTCTAAGCGATGAAGAAATCAATCAAGCTTATAACCTGACACTTCATATCGTCTCGGTCTTTGTTCTCCTAGTGGTTTCCTTCGTTGGAGCGTCTTTGTCTGTAGTTTCGAACCGGTTCAAAGCTCTTCGTATCAATCCAATTGTCCTCAACTTCGGAAAGTTTTTTGGCAGCGGGTATGTGTCAAAATGTGACAAGTTTTGCATATTATTTTCTTATTTTTACTTCTAGTGTGGTGTTAGCCACTGGATTTGTGCATATTCTACCAGATGCTATGGAGACATTGACTGATCCTTGTTTACCTGACTCGTGGAATGTGTACGGAGCGTATGCTGGGCTATTTGCTATGTTAGGTATTCTTGGAATGCAGTTGATAGAGTTTCTTGCACACGAAAAATATCGTTCGATGACTTTGAAACATTCTCATGGGGTGGAAAGCACGAATGTGAAAGCGCCGGCAGAGAAGACGGAAGAACTTGACAGAGCGTCACAAGCTAACAGTGATAGAGGTCGGACGAACTCTATATGGCACACGCACCACTCACATGGCGGACATGCCCATGCACATACGCCCGAGGTACATTATCATCATCAGCATCAACATTCGGAGATAATTCAAGTGAAACCTCCATTAACATCAGTCGAAGAAGGCGCAGAATCGAACCATCATCATCATGGCTTAGCGCTTCAAAACAGTGGACATAGCACCAAAATAAGTACTTACCTATTGGAATTTGGTATTGCACTTCATTCCATCTTGATTGGACTAACATTGGGAACAGCAACAGATTCATTTGTTGCTCTATTTATTGCGCTTTGTTTTCATCAATTTTTCGAAGCAATTGCACTTGGTGCACAAATTGCTAATTTGAAATCAGCATCAATCAAGTCTGCCATTTTTATGGTTATATTCTTCTCGCTAACGACCCCTATTGGTATTGCTATTGGCATCGGTATACATTCTGGAACATATAATCCCAAATCTGTTTCCTATTTACTGTCCACTGGTATACTAGATTCATTTGCTGCTGGTATTCTTATTTATGTAGCTTTAGTTAATTTAATAACAGCCGAGATGGGTGTAAATGCTCATGGATTCAATCGTTTAAGTAAACGATTAAAATTTGCCTATTTCGTTGCTTTATATTTGGGTGTAGCCGCCATGGCTGTTATTGGGCGATGGGCTTAAAAAGCACAACATGAAACTTTATCTTTTCGAGAAAAAAATTTTATTTAGTAAAGACATATTCTCTAGAAAAATAAATTATCTGATAGATGACTGATTCTAAGGCCGTAATTGTTTTCCGATAAGATGCATTTCGTCTGCTTGAATCAAACGCCGTGTTGATTGTTTTTCGAAAACTTTTCGTTGTGTATTCGTTTGGAAATCTTCTTCAATTTCTTCTAACCCGTTCGTTAATATGCGAAATGCTATTGTATACGCTGGCGATTCGATTGATTTACCAACAATTAATTGTCGGCGTGTATCACCATGATAGGAAATGGCAAGACGCACGTTCACCGAATGAGACCAAGCTTTTCCCAAGGCAACACTAGTATAAAAATCATTTCCTAGTTTCTTGTTATCATCTTGTTTTTCTGTTAAAACAGTTGAACGACGTTTCGTAGTTACTTGATTGGTTACTGAAAGTGAACTAAATGATGAAATGTTGCATTTCAAGTACTCATACCAAAGACAAGAAGATTGTATCGTCGAGCAAGTCGTTTCGCACAATCGGTAAATAGTAATAGAATGTTTTCTCGACTGTAACCCATCGTTGACATTCTTAGCGGAGCAGCAATGGAATCGACAATCAATAAAGCAGGACATTGATCTCTATTATCACTTTTCACCTCTTCTTCTAGTTCATTTTCAATAGTTGCCAAGATTTTCATCAAAGAATCCGCATCGAAGATCATCTCTGTCCGTACCAGTTCGAGTAAATGTTCTTGCTTACTATCAAAACTACCAATCATATTCAAAAGACGAATTGATGAGAATGTATGTTCAGTATCGATATAGATCGTTCGTAAACCCATCAAACAACATTGGGCAGTTAGTTGTAAGCAAAACTGTGTTTTACCGCTACCTAAAATTGTCATAAAAGAGAAAAACGGTCGATAATTTAATCGTAGTTTGTACCCCATGATCCACATAATTCGATCAACGATCCGCGTCGTAGACCACCATTGAGATATCGATTAAGTGTCGGTAATTTGGTTAAAATATACAATGATGATGTTTCTGTTAACATATCATAAACATTTTTTGGTTGACTGATTAAAATCGAAAGAAGTTTGTCAAGAATCATTTCGGCATCATTCAGAGAGTAACGAAATTTCAACGAAATTTCAAGTGGACTGTAAACTGCTAGATCTGTTAGATTTTTAATTCCAGCACGATCAAAACGCTCGAGTACGTGACTATGGATAAGATTCAATGAGGCAAAGTATGGAGATGTGAAGGAAATTAAAGACATATCTGTGTTCTTCTCAAAGAGTATCTAGAACATTGTTTGAAACATTTAACTCTATTGATATGCACCTTTTACATGTATTATTCATCTAGGTTTTCTCAATAACATCAACAACAAACATTCAAAAACGAAGAATCAAATTCTTTCAACGTCGTCCGTTTTATTGGTGTGCCTTTCAATGTTTGCGACGTTGCTGAATCAATGCGAACTTGAACGTAATCACCGGGTTGAAAACTTTCTCCACTATTCGATAAATATTTCGAAAAGATGACTTTTGTATTGAAATCATTTCTTCCGGCGACTTCCGAATCGGGTGCGCGTTTACTAGGCCCTTCAACAAGACATAATTGGATTTGGCCAATGTAAGATTGATTTATCAAATGCGCATGATGTCGAAATAGTTCATGAATTTCCAAATGTCGTCGAGATTTAATATCGAATGATACATCATCATTTAAATGATAATGTGCTTTTGTTTTTTCTCGCATCGAATACGGAAACGAATAGAGAAAATTATATCGTACGCGTTCAATCACGTCTAATGTGTCACGATGATCATCGTCAGTTTCTGTACAAAAACCAGCAATAAAATCGGAAGAGAAAGTAATATTTGGCACAATTGAACGAATATGTTCGACTAACGAAAGATACGCTTCTTTACTGTATCCACGACGCATCAATTCTAGAGACGAATCGAAAATGCAAAATGATCAATAATTTGGTTTTTGTTAATATTTACCAAGTATTCGAGTACTACCACTTTGACATGGTAAATGAATTGATTTGCAAATGTTTGAACGATCGCACATCACCTAAACATGAAAGGTTGAGGAGTAAAACAGTATGATGTGACGATTTACATGTAGTAAGTCATCCGGGAAATCTTTTGGATGTGGAGATGTGAAACGTATTCGAAGTTCAGGCGAGATTTGTGAGGCTTGGTCAAGAAGTGTAGCAAACCGAATCGATCCTAATACACATATATTTTTATCATATGAAAGGATGGAAATGTTTACCTTTAGTGGGATTTGTTTTGTAATTCTCTTTGAATCCTCTTGATAGTGTTTTTGTTGTATGTAAAGATACGTTTACTTCAGATTTATCACAATAACTATTGACATTTTGCCCGAGTAGAGTAACATCTATTTACACGATAGAAATTTTATGACTAAAATCTAGAATGAAACTACCTTTTATGCCTAGATCGACAAGATAACGGAGTTCATCAAGTATACTGCTCATAGGTCTAAATAAATCAATAGCAGTTGGTTCGAATTTCTTGAGATGTCTCTATGCATACTCACCGACTACGTTCTCGTCCACGTGTGAACGGTACAATACAAAAAGCACACATATTATTACACCCTCGCATAATTGAAACAAAAGCACGTCGATTATTTGTATCATATCGTAGTGGTGTTATATCAGCATATGTTTCATCGATAGATAGAAGTGTGTTGATGCCTTTTTGATCTGACTCGACTAAGGTTTGATCAAGTAAGTTTGGCAAAGACCGATAAGCATCCGGTCCACAAACGACATCAACAACTTTTTCACGTTCGATCAATTTTTCTTTTAACCGTTCAGCCATGCAACCAAGTACACCAATTTGAAATGGTGGTGCATGCGGCGAACGTGTCTTTTTTCGATGTCCGAGTGATTGTAGTTTCTTCCAAATTTTCTGTTCGGCACCTTCACTAATCACACAGAAAATCTCATTCCAATTTCAAGAAGAAAACTATCATTTTTGACATACCGGATGCTACATGTCATTAATCTAAAACGAACAGAAAGGCAAACAGTGCAAAGTCATCGACGACATCATCGTATCCTTACAGAACAATATCAGCATCGTTTTCATCATTGACACGTTCATATCCGCCGTGCTTATTAAGAAATGTATAGGCAATATCAGTGTCATTTTCATTCATCTGACAACCGTATACATCGAAATAGACACGTCGTTTGACATGATTCAACGGATCAAATGGTTCAACATCGTTGAGATATGGTGGAAGAGTAGTTTCGTATGATGGTTGATTTACCGTTTGTTCAATGAAAGATTTCAATGAAGGACCTTGAGAGACTTTCTCACGCCAGACATTGGTTACTGTCGATAAGCATCGTATATGTGGCAAGTTTGAAAGTATCAAACGTGATATCATCTTTAAAAAAGAAGAGGAAAACAACAGTAAGACATTGAAATCACATGACAAAAATTAAAATAGAAGACGAAAAGACAAAAAAAATCGTTTCTGTTTTTCATGGCGATGTTGTCCGTGCTGCTGAATTGGATGTTTTTTCGAATTTCTTCACTTGAGTTTCCAATGAACGAGAATACGCGTCCAATTTCATAATTGTCGACTCCAGATTCGACATCGCATCTTCAATCTCATTCAATTGACTAAAGGTCGACAACATTTTTGTCGCTAGAAAAATAAAACAATCAAGGAAATCTTTTCGCATAATCTGTCTTATCTTTACAATTATTATCACTCATCGTTCGTACAGAAGTATTCACGTGTTGTAATTTTCGGTGCATTTGATTGTATTTATCCAACGCAGCATTGTTCATTTGTATCAAACAATCGTAGTCACTCGTAACCACTAAAATTCAGTTGATTAGAAATGAGAGAATTCGATTTCGAGACAATCGCTTATCGTCTCGATGACATTGGGAAGGCACGATCAATTATTCTCTCCATATCTCTACGCACATCCAAAGTCTCATTTGCATTGCTAGTTGATGTGATCATTAAAAGCGCAGTAATATCAATTACATCATTTCTACCTCTCTGACACATATTGAATGATATCAATCATGTAATAGATTATTGTTTAGTCAAGTCGAGAAGGAATATTTTCAGTTGCCGGAAATCACTTGAGATGTGGATTCTTTGCAAAGCATTCAATGATTAAAGTCTGAAAGGAAAATATTTCTCTCGTTCTCAACTAATCCGGAAATTAAAAAGGAGTAGTATACCGATCTTCTCAAGGACTTCGAGCGAAAAGATGCTTTTGATTGACTGACAGAAGTTTCCTGACATGTCTCATATAATGTTTAATAATCTCGATGTTACTATTTGCATATGTCTGATTTCCATCGTTTTCTACTTAGATAAATAAGCGATTTTCCTACGACTAACTTTACCAATCGGACTACTCGAGATTTGTCGGGAATTGGATGAAGTTTAGAATGCGACACTCCTCTCTCTCTCTTCTGCTGAAGTTCAAAAGAGGATTTCTTCCTAATTTTATAATCTCATATTGTTCGAAAACAAGTCTCATCTATATTTAATCTCATTAATGAAATTTTCTGCTGTTTGAACTCATCGAATATTCAATAGGTCCAAATGAAATTTCATCATTTGATATGATTAAAACGTTATTTAGAAGAAAGATGAGTAATCCTCGTCGTTGGCTAGATGATAATCAAGCTAAGAATGCTATTCAATTTCTAAGTGCATCTTGATTGAAGCATGTACTTCGGTTTCCCGCACACATTTGCAATCAAATATTATTGAGAGAAGGAGAAAAACGAGAATTGAACGTACATTTAATATCCGAACGAAAATAATCGTTGGCATTGGAAAGAAATTGTTGAGCGATTTTTTCGGATGAATCGATTTGTTGTTGAGAATGAGACGAAGCAGAAGCAGAAGCAGAAGGAGGCGTCGATTGAGCAGCCATTGGATATCTATAAGATATGGAAATATTTCTTTTTATTCTTTTGTCGTAATCACAATAGACAGAATCGAAATGAGAAGAAAGTAAACGGAGTTTTTCTTTTATGGAGAACATCTATACATTGAATCTCTTTTTTTCTTCAAAAACAAAAATAAATGACAAGACAGGTTAAAAAAAGAAGAAGATGACAACATATATCTGAATATTTCAAGATAAAAATTTGCACAACATGTAAGCTTTTTTCTGGGTTTTCTAATCGAAATTCGTAGTGCTCGTATTCGTTGTTGGCGCTGGAGTTGTCTGGAGAACTTTTCTATTCGTTCGATCGAACATTTCCCGTTCATATTCTCGAACCTGATCGAGAGTCATTCCGTACCTGAAAGGAAAGACTGAAGAAACTGATCTACATCATAGCATTTCCATTTACCATTCATCCATCCATGTGAATGCTTGTCGATGTGCAAGAACTAGAATATCACGAACAGCCTAAAGCATATGCATACATATCGATCATGATCACAGACATAAGCACTCACACGTTGCGTAAAGTCTTCTACTCGTGTTTGAAATCCCCACACTTCGAAACGCACGCGAACAATCTTATATGCACACATAATTGGTTTCATAAATTCCTTTTTAAAAAAAAGGGACACAGGACACGTTTTTGTTTGTATTAAAGAAGAAGAAAAACTTACTCTCCAATTAGGCACCAATGGTCCACGACCTGTTTTAGTAGATTTATATTTACATGGATCTTCACTTTCTTTATACTTGTAATCTGGTACATTCTCTAATGCTATATCCAAATATTCCATTTTCCGTATTGCTAATTCTTCTGGTGATAGTTGATGACACTAGATCAAAGGAATAAATATTGACAATCAAAGAGACAAAGACAGATCGACTTACATTTTCTGTTGTTCCATTGTTATTTTCATAACGTGTTTCAACCATGATTGAAAAACGTGGTAGAAATGAACACTGAAATTGAAAGAGAATTCATCGTTTTCTCAGAAGAATCCAACGTGACGAACAACCATGTACACACACACACACACACACACATACAAATAGACACATCGATCGATAAGGATGAAAAAGCGCAAGCGGCGGTGATCAAATTTTGTAATTCTTTTTATGTTCAAAGGTATTAACAGCAGAAAAAATGAAGATACAATAATGAATCTCGAGCATTAAAGCGCGATCTTTGGGGAAAAAGCAACATATTAACATCAAATAATCACTTACGGTGTACTCTACAAAAAGAAACAATCAGAGCAATCCCTTAGTCATTTCATATAGAACGACGAAATCAAAGCGCATAGAAAACGTACCGGTTGTTGTATACGGATAGAAATTGCTTGCTTTTTCAGTTATATAAAATACATTAGGAATGAGAGAACGAATCCAAGTTGGTAGACGGCTAGTATGAACCAAAATAGAATGTATAATAATGGCGACATAGATGTTCAAACCTTGATAAATATAAACGTTTTTCTGTTAATTGTCCTGTTAAACCGTCTTCATTCGTAATTGCTTCGTTGCGAACGACTTCGACACCCTCGTCTTTACTTGATTCGATTTCACAATGTTTACATATCATGTAAAGTTGCCCGGTGTGGTACTAGAAGAATAAGAAGAAAGACGATTTCGACCGGTTAATTTCAAATAAACTGGTACCTCTTCAACTGTAAATGGTAAGCATATTCGATATTCATGTAATAACATTTTCTATATGTCAAATGAATTGACATACAAAATAAGAAGGAATTTCTCGCGTCGTTTTTTTTCCTTGAAAAAAAATACCAGAAGAAGAAAAATGTCGATGCTCGGTTTGGCTGACTCATATTAATCGTAGGGATTCACCAATCGATGCCACGATAGACACGTCTTGTCTACTGACATCTGTCGATAAATGTTTTCTACATAGATTCTACAAAGGAATCCTTCACTATTGAGAAGATAATTGAATTAATTATTAATTTCTAATCAGATGGTTTTATTTGTTCGCTGGCCAATTCAGTTTTTTTTCCCAACTATTTAACACGCAGAAATTTCTTAAACATCGGAAAAAACACGAGAAAAATATGCTTTTCCTCGTCGGTTAGGTTTTTTAATCGTATTATGTTTCCCGAGAGATTCTCGTGCATATTGGTTGCGTGTGACACATTCAACAATATTCCTGCCGTTTTCTCCATCTGCTTCTCGTATTGCACACATTTCAGTATCAAATTTGATCGGATCTATGAATACGTGGCATTTGCGCATTTCGATGAGTTGTGTTTTCTATCTATTACAATTACTAAATCTATCATATTAATAATAGATATCTCAACTAGTCCTCCAATTATCTTTTTTACAGATCAGAGAGAAGGTCTATTCAAGCTCACATGCAGAGATACTATCGACATGTAAAAAGCGTCTAAAAATAACGACTTCCTCGCATTCAATGTTGAAAATATTAAATTGTGCTCGGATAAACTCATTAAAAAAAACATGTGAAATATCTAACAGTCGAACAATCTTATAATTATCATGTGTAGGTCACTAAAACGAAAGGCGTCGATCGAGACATCGCAGTTCATGTCGAGTTGGTATCGAAACCGATCTGTGAGCAGGAATGCAAACGAGATCGGCAAAAGATGCACACAAGATAATGCATCAGTTGTGCATGAGAATATGATGAATGATAATCAAGCACGAAGATTTTATGGTTTTAGCTTAGGGGAATAATTCATGAGAAAATACTATGTAATGATGGGAATTTAATTGATCATCTTCCACCCATCAGACATGAAGTCAGTTCATAAAATATCTTGAGGGAAGAAAAGATTCGATTCGGTGAGGATTGAACTATTCTTTTGAACTATCAACCTCGGGTACATTCCCAATGATTCAGTTATTAATTGTATAGAAAAACTGTTTCTTATCACAAACACATTGCTTCTATTTTTAAGATTATTCGCGTGCTATAATTTTCTTTTTTTGCAGTTCATTTCATCCAACATATCCCGAATCTATAATGAACACCGATGTCATACAGATTCTGTTTCAAGTGACACATGTCATCTTAACATCCATGATTTGTATCGTTGAGTAAACTTTTCTTCGAACGCAGTGTATGCGAGACCTTTCGTGCGCCAAACTTTACAATCCATCGGAGTTAGTAAATCTTTACACAAAATCGAAAGACCATCTGAATGTATCAATGATCTTCGATTGACTAACATATGTAAATCTCATCATATATCAATGGTTAGTAGTTTGATAGTATTCCGATTGATGATTGATGAATGAATGTCTGTGACAAATCGCTACTAAATATAAATATACCTACAAACCGAGTGGCGATAATCAGTGGAGAAGAGTTCTTCGACAAAAACCACATGGTTGAAGAGAAAAACATGATGTTATTCTTCACAAAGCAAGACCTTGACCTATTTGGCTTGTAATTGATGTAATATTTTTAAACTGTAGTATGTACTGTATCTCATCGAGAGAAAACAAAGTGATTCCTACTGAGAAGAGATAATTTAAGTATGAAGAAAGGTTATATTGGTCGATAGTATAAACTTGTTTTTCTTCGACACAACACACATCAAGTACATTTGCATGCCAAGCAAACGTACCAGATGATAATCTAATAAATCTGATATACTTCATTGAAGAGATTATTTTCTATGGTCTGCCAACTGTTCCTTCGTATCTGTTATTGAAACCTCCCTAATAATAATAATAATAATAATAATTCTCATACGTCTGCTCGTTTTGATTATCTTCCTAGAGTACATGAATTCAACATACAGATCCATAACATATACTATTCTTTCTCCTATTTACTATGGATATAGCATACATATGTGTTGTCGACTGAACTGATTTAGAAATCGAATTTCTTTTTTGCGTTCCTTCGATAATCTCTCTCTCTGTTCGAAAACTGTCACGAGTTATTCTATCACAAGCTAAACAGCTTTCTCGAAGAAATAGTTAAATCATCTCTAATGTCGTCGTCGTTGACTTATTTCAACAATGAAACTTTTCTGGACGGTACAGGCCGTGGCAAACTATTTCGACAAGTACAATATGCTTGTCAACCGAATAATACCGTACCTTGTGCACCGATGCTAACAAATTCCGAGGAGAAAACTAAAAAGAAAAGGCATCATCGTAAAGCGGAGGTTGTCTGTGTTGATGTCCAACTTCCACTGTCAGCAGTGATCGAGCGAAATGTTCCAGTATTCATTTTGTGTGAACAATTTCCCGAGAAATATATATCACCAACAAGTTTAGCGGTGCTTCACTGGTCGAAATATCACGGACGGAACATCTCGTTCTATTTAAAAGATATTGGTTACTTTTCAACAGCCGATCGTTCTGATGCAAATCGATGTCGCGAAGACTTCCGTTATTTGAAACGATTGATCTACGATATTGACGATACCAGACAACTGAAACAATTAAATATCGAATTCGACTTAAATATTGGGTCAGCTTATCTGAATCCAGCTGAACCATCGACATCGCTGGATGCGATGCTCTGGTGGATCAGTCGACATAAAGCCACTGTTGTCAATAAGAAAGGACGGTAAGTAAATCGATCCGAAAATTTATTGCTGAGTCCATATGATTTTATCAAAGATTTACATTTGATTTTGTTGGGTGGCGTGGAACGATTCGGAAGATCATGTCATCTTTATTCAATCAAGAAACAGATTGGCGCATTGCTGTTATACGTTATCGTGGCGCTCATTTCTTTCACGTCGTTCATACCGAAACTGAACTAGCAATTGAATTCGGTCAAACACCTATCGAGAAGCGAATGTGTTACTGGGGACATAAGTTCGAAGATTATCTCTGTTCAGGTATGTGAGAATTATTTCTTACACCGCTAGGATGTGTAAGGAATTAAGACTTATGCTTTGAAATTCTATATAATAACCTACAAAGAGATGTTTACGTTTTAGAAACTCCACCATTGTTTCCATCGCCAAAGAAACTATTTTCGTTGGTTAATTTAGCCACCCTTGGTGTACATACACTTCTGTACGGTAGTGAGATCGATGCTTGTACCAAGGATTCAATTATCGATGATGAAAGTGACGATTTACAAACAACACTCAATTCTACAAATATCAACTCGAAATTGAGGAAGAAACGAACATTTGTGGAGATTAAATTAGTTTATGCAGAGAATATGTTAGAATTGCATACATCAACGTAAGAAATCAAATATTGAGAGAAGATATTTACTTCGAGTCTTTTTATGTAGTGCTCGAAAGTATGCAAAATGGTGGTCACAATGTTTTCTAACAGGCATTGATCAGATTCTTTTGGGTTTCCGCAATGATTATGGTATTGTTCGTCAAATACATCCATTACTCATCAAGGATATCGAGACACGTGCGGTAAGAAAGTTCCCTTCGATCTTTTGGAACCTCACGATTCTTTGTTCTCCTAGCGCACATGGAGTTCGAGTTCGTTTTTAGCATTTCTTAGTGAATTTTGTGCATTTGTTCGTAAGACCATCACGAAAGATTATTTCGACGATGATCAGTAAGTATTGGATTCGATAGCACTGCCAAATTTTATATGTATGTGTTTTTTTAGAACGGCGTATCTTTTCTATTTTTCTCCAAAAGAGAAAAAAATCAAATGGATGTCAACAAAAGAATCAACTTATCAATTTCTGCCCCAGTGGTTCACTTCACAGGACTTTTCAACGTCTGAATCATAAACTAGACTTTGTTTTCTCTTCTCTCTGTTACGTTGTCACGTGCGAAGATTCTTTTAGGCAATTTTTGAAATGAAAAACATGAAAATACTGAGAAAAAAAGCTAAGTCACATGATTTCAGTCATAGCGTTCTCTATCCACATGGCTTTTGACTGGGTATAAAAGTCCACCAAAGCAAAAACAGAACTGAGAGTATTGCCTAACTCTTGTGTAATAACATTCGATACTATTATTTATCATATTGGATTCCTCTAACATCGAACAAACATGTGTACATTTGGTGGAATTCTAACTGAATATCCATGGATATCTGTCGATTCGTTTACACAAAACAATTGTCAAACATCACGTGTTTTCTTCATTTCACATATGTAACTGCACACTTTCTATTCAAACTTTCAAACGAACTCTTTTCTCATTTGTTTTCAAAGACATACAGATCATCTTCGTGGTTTAGATGACGAAACGTTTTCGAACTATGCCAAGAGCAATCGTGCAACCCGTATATATTGTTCAGAAGCCACACGATATTTTCTCTCCCAGTTATCTGCATACAAACACCTATCACAATTCTATTCAGTTCTTAATGTTGATCAACCATTTACCATACAAAATCCCGAGAATGACAGTAAATTCACACGCTCTACTTTGTTTTGCAATTTCTCTCTTTGCTTCAGATAGTTCAGTAACAGTGACTTGTTTTGGAGCAGGTCATTGCCCGGGCTCGTTAATGCTACTTTTCGAAGGTTTATATGGAACTGTTTTATACACCGGTGATTTTCGTCTTTATTCTCATCAATCCAACCGTCATCGTGTTATACTTTCGAAAAAACGCATCGATAGTCTCTACATTGATATGACATTTTTTGAACCGTCAATTCGTCAGTTACCTCAACGTGAACAAGCTTGTGAGAAGTTGATTGACTTCATTCAACAGAACCAAGATCGACGCTTTTATTTGAAAACATCAGCGCGCGTCGGCTATGAATATATCTACATGTCATTATATCGACATTTCGCAATTCCTATTCATGTTAGCACAGAGCAATATCATTTGTACGATTGTTTACCACAAGTTCAACAAGCATTGACTACAGATGGTCAAAGCACAAGATTACATGCATGTTGGCCAAGATGTTCACATACAAATCCATCAATCAAGGCAAGTGTTACTGATGTTTTTTTTCTGACAGATGAATTTTCATACGGTTTCTTCTTTTTCAGATCGTACTTTCCGTTCTTTGGTTTACATTACAGCAGCAGCAACACTTTCAATCGCCGCTAATTCAAATCAGCATTGATTTCTATCGTCTTTGCTATTCTCTACATTCGTCTTATAACGAAATATGTACATTTATTAAACAAATCTCTCCTACTCGTGTTCATCCCATTGCATTACCCGATCATGTCACATCCGATCGATTCAACGAACTTCTCAAGCAATTAGGAATCGATCAGACATCAGTGAAAAACTTTTCATCGAATAATACCGAACAGCAGATCAAACGACGATACCATACAATAGAGAACACCAAGATCAACGATGATGATGAGCTCGACTTCGATTGTTATAAAAATGAGAAGCAATTATTTAAACGAATTACTAATTTGCACCGAACCGTCACAAAAAAACGTAAATAGAAAGAACACAATCTTCCTCTCGATCTATTCATTTTGTTTTGTTTAGCGAAGATCGATGAATAATCCTCTTCAGAATGTACCACTCTCGATTGAAAATCAATACTCTCGTCAAATAATCCAATCTGATTTTTATGTATATCACATTATTTCGTGTTTCAATGTAAAGTTTTATTTTCGTTTGAAAAAATAGTCAACGTAAACTATATACTTTCATATCAAATTAGTTAATTATCACATTTTGTTGAATTTGAGAGCAGAAGAAAAAAAAAGAACAAGATTCTTAAAACCATTGATTTCGTACGATCGACCAAATCGTCTCTTCGACACGAACTTTTTTCAAATCACTGAATGTCAGCGGACTTAACGATGATAATTCGCGATAGAAGTCTTTCGAATAATATTCCTTTAAACGCGAAGCTGCTTCTAAGACCAATACCACCGAAAACATCATCATAGAGACTCGAACGTAATGTGCTAATGTAACGCCAGTCTTACGATCTGAGACGGTGCGTTGATCATCACTAAACTTGGCATAAGCAGGAGCACAATAACAATATTGAATCAAACGAGCTGTCGGCGCATCTAGTGGTTGACCTTCAGCGAGCGTTTGAGTAAAAATCGTTCGATGGTTGTTTTTCATGTCTTCTCGCACGTCCTAAAACGAAAATTCTTCTAATGAAATACGACATTCGACGCAAATTACTTGTAGATCGTCTAGCAGTTGTAAGCCGAATCCTAAATATTCGAGATAAGCCAGTTTTGCATGTGTTAATCTTCCTTCGATGAGAAAACCCGCAGCTATCAATGATGCACCACCTTTTTCTGCACTAACTTGTTCAATTTGAGCCATCGTCGGAGCGTAATTATCTTCTGTTCTAGCATGTTGTAACGTTGATTTCATTTGCGATTCATGAATTGTTGCTAAACTCATGTAGACACCTTCGTATTCGCCACCACGTTTCCAATCATTTTCGATAAATTTTACCATATCGAAGATTTTCACCACGCGACTTGCATGCGGTTGCAATGATGTAGGCAGATTCAACTGCGTCGAATCGGATTGCTTACCGTCGAAATGAGATGTAGGATCGTACGTTGATTCGCCAAAGAGTAATCGGTCATGAAATACTTTGGCAAAATCCTTTTTCGCTTCTCGTGTTATATCATTGCAATCGACTAGATCATCGGTATATGGATAAAGCATATTGTAACCAAATATTGAATCAGTTAATACTAAAGGTAAATTCAATTGCATTTGAAAAGCAATCATAAACCACACAGTCCGGCCAGCCTTGAATAATTCTTCGTGGCTTATCGTTGGATCGTATCGTTGACCTTTTTGAAGAAATTCGCTGGTTATTCGACCCATTGATTGGTAGATGCCATATAGAGATTCATCTTTGACAGCTGGTACGTTCAATGTTTCATTCCATAATCGAAAACCTAGAATAAGAACACCATAGAAGACGATTCATTTCTCGTTCGTTTGTTACCTTTCGATTGAATTTTCTTTCTAAGAAATGTTTTCTTCAGCAATGTACAGTAAAATGCAAAAAACTTCATATTTCTTACACGTGCTCGTTGTTGTCGAGTTGTCTGTCGTCTGACTAGTTGATTATCTATCGTCGGCAGCCCATTTGGTAATGAATACCATAGCTTTAACGTACTATTGTAGTTCAATTTAAGACGTTCCTGCCGAAATTCTTCGTAGGTATCGTATTCAAAATATACTTCATCATTTGTGTTATCCATCTAAAACATGAAAATACGAAGTGTGCGTGACTTGATTGTTATGTCATTGCCCTTTATTCATTTTATCAGTGTGATCAAATAATTCCAGAACCTTATCGATGTTTATTAGTTTTCATCTCTGGTGCTTCTATTCTATACTTTTGCCTACTCTCTCTCTCTCTCCAAGGATATTTGACTCAATAACAAAACAGTTACCTAATGTTATTTTATGATGCCGGTTGACGATGACAACCAAAATTTTTCCTCCTTTTAAGAACTAAAAAAAAAGAGAAAAGAATGGAACTCTCTTTTTTCTTTTTCAAGTACTAACAACAATCTATGAATCATAAACATGAATACATTGCACGCGATCAATCTAGCTCTATTTGCACTTTATGTCGATGAAAGTGCCGACAGAGGGATTGTAAAGAAGAAGAAAATAAAATGGCAGTAATTTTGTAGAAGAAAAGGAAAAAAAAAGAAAATTGGTTGATTTATTATATACGTATGTGAAAAAGTGTGAGGTAGTTTTTTTGCTTGATTGATCAACAGGACGCATCAATCGCCTCTCTATGTACTGTACGGCGCAATTTACTAGATCATTTATAGTTCGTCTCTTTGGGGCTTTCTTCAAGATGATGACGGCAGTCAGAAATAATCGCGTTGATTCATTCTGATTTATTGTATGTGGGAGGATTGCGTCAACAAAATACAACACCTTCTAACTTTTTCTCGTCAATGTCAGGACGAAAGACAGAAGTATGGCAAGAGAATCGTTCGATCTCGAAAAGTATTTTATACAAAGTAAAAAAGTAAAACAGCTGCAATTACAGTGAAAGAAATCAGTAAACAAAACAAGGTGATTAACCACGCTCCGAGCATGACATCGTTAAAACGATGGAAGGTTTGATCTGTTTCGGGGACACAGTCTAAATGTCGTTGATAGGCTAGTTTTTCTTCAGCTGTTGAGTATCGTCCAATACGAAAAAGAAATGGCGACCAAGGTGAACGACAATAAATGCGAAACCAAATCGATGGATGCCGAAAGAATAAATAAAATAAACTAACACGCACACCTAATTCGTCACCAATAACATCACTGTATTCAAAAAGATTAACTAATTGTCTGAGACGATGATGATCGTGTGGATATAAACGGGCATGGCGAGTCCAATAGGCTTGACGACGTTGTGCCATAACTTTTTCCGATGGTAACTGACATCGTCCAGCAAAGACTGCAGCGACCCATCGTGCTTGCAGTTCAGCCATGGCTGGTATCGAACCGAAAACGGGTCGTGCTGTACCAACGAATGCGAGAGTACCATTGACACCCGACGCAAAAACGAGCTTGTATAGATCGTGAATGTCTGAATGTGAGAAAAAGGGGTGAATCCATTTGTAACCAGTGCAAAGAAGAATATGATCAATTTCAACGGGAGTTTCATCTTTATCGAAAGTAATGAGTTGTTGGTTAATTGATGTGATGCCTCGTTTGGGAATAACGCGATTCAATGCAATGAAATCTACAACTTCTCGGCTTTTATTAATAAATCCGTGTAGAAACGGCACTGTTGGATTCCATTCGGGAACACCTGTACCACCACTACCCCACATCGGAACAAAAAACATTCGTTTCCAACATCGAACTAATATGTTGTTATAATAACCAAATAATCTCATTAACATTGTATACATTATATCAGCCGGTTGTTGCCCTAGCACACGTGCTTGGAACCATTGACCTTCCCGAATACTCATATAAACGCGTTTAGCCACTGTTGCACTCAGTTCCACTGCTAAATCGCTACCAGTTTCGCCGCCGCCAACGACAAGGATTCTTTTGTTCATAAATTGCTCCTGATAAGGATGCTTATATGAAATACTATGTGAAAACGTTCCAGTAAATTGATCAAATGGATGTGTGTCACGTGGATCATTAGCATGCTGATGTTGTCCTGAACAAATGACAAGATAATCACAGTGAATTATCTGAGATTGATTTGCAAAAGTCAGTCGCCATTGTGGTTCAATTTTGATCAATTCAGAATTCAAATGTATATTTGGCCATAGTTTAAAATGATCCGCATAGGAATGTAGATATCCAAGAATCTCTTCATGAGAAGGAAATTCACCGTAAGATTTCGGTATAGGAAAATCAGATGCGTGTAAAAATGTTTTTGATGAGGTGACGTGAGTAGTTTTGTAAACGCCGCCGACATTTTCATTTTCATTAAAACACCATATACCTCCGATGTGTGAGCGATTTTCATATAAATGGGCGTCTAGACCTTCGCCTAATAGATACTTTAACGCGTAGAGGCCCGACCATCCACCACCAATTACGACAACTCGGTGTTTTATTCTACAATATTTTATATTCGTTTTGAAATTCGATACGAAATATTTTTCAATTACCTATTTTCTGTTGATTGTAACAGAGATTGTTCGGAATCAGTCATAATTTTCTTTCCTTTCTCAAACAAGTAACTATCCTATCTACTGTGTAAAAGTTATTTCAGAAATACAAAAAAAAATATAGGTGAAGTTGATGAATGTTTTTTCTGCAGTTTAGTTCTCTTTCTTTTTTCTCGTCATTTTCTTCTGGTAGATGTGATAGCAACCGCGCCCTATTTATACACATACAGGAACGTAAAAAACTAACTTTCAAGTACGTTTATTGCCTGAATGTGAGTAATCAAAAAAATAATTCACATACGAAGTATGAAAAAAAAAACAGCTATTGTTCGATTTCGAATCGACAAAAATAGTTCGTATGTTCAGCAATATGAACTTTATACATCTCAAAATAACTTCTAGCGGAAACAGCTTGATAGAAGATTATAATTAATTTTTTTCACCACATCACGCCGAGAATACTGGGAAGTTGATTAAGAGATATAAATGGATTTTTGACAAGTAGTAGAGGTCAAAATATACTTGAAGTCGCAGTTTTAAACAGATAATAGGTAAAAAAGTAAAATCTCTCTGAACACATTCAACAAATGACTTTGCTATATGCGTTTGTCATAAATACCCAAAGAAGATTAAATAAACAACGTCTTCGGTTCAGTACGACGTTCATATTAACCAAAAACAAGGTAGAAACCGGCCGCAATCCAGGTAAAGACTTTTCTGAGAGAAAATACCAAGTGTAAAAGCTGAGCGAGGACATCCGATACAACTAGTGAGTGCAAAAAGATCTTTTCCATATTCGTTCAGATAGAGAATTAGTTCTATACTCAGAATTCAAACCGTATACACGATATTCCTGTGTAATAGAAAGCTAACTGTGAACAACAGTCTAAGGCAAGATTAAACTCTCGCATTTCGTTGATTTTCCGATTGAAAAGTCAATTCTTGAGATTTAAACATCGCCTTACCAACGGGCAGGGCTAATTGAAATACGTATCACGTTGCGTTTTGTAATCAGCTGACTGATCGAAATGACATGAATTTGATACTAGACCATTAACACTCTTTTTCAAGAAACAAGTGTAGTATTCTTTTTAACATAAATGCACTCAAACATATGAGTTGAGTGCGTTTTATCTGTCGAAATATAAATGATTCTGTGAATAATAATTATCTTTATTTTCAAATGCTGCTCAGGTCTCTTGCATATGTTGAAAAAAAAGCTGAATATTCGATTAAAGATGAAATGAATTTAAACAAAAAAAAAACTGAAATTGTTCGTATGAGAAAAGAAGTCGAGTACGACTGATTGATGTTCATGTTTATAGACCACCAGAGCGTGGACGACCGAAGAAAATGTAAACAATTAGACCTGTAGAAAGAAAAGCAAACGTGTATAATGAAATAGTGCATATGAATACGAGATAAATGAAGACATACCAATAATAGGGCAAAAGATAATGAATAAGATCCAGAGAAGTTTTTCAACGAGCGGTTTTCCCGAGCGAAGAATTTCCACTGCCGCGATGATATCCAAAATTAGGATGATCTTTTTACAAAGAAAAGATAAAGACGATTGAAAGGAAAATCATGAATGTGAACTTACTAGACCGATAATACCGCCAACTGTAGGTCCGACATAATAATAGTCAGCAGCAACACAGTTGACTAAAGCCAAAAGAAAAACGAGAATCGGTGTTGACTTCATAAGTAAGCTCATTTTCTGAATATGATGAGAATAATGGTAGGGTAAGTTCCTTTATCTAGAATATAAGAATATAACGTCCTATTGAGAAGACGATATCCTTAACCGCTATTTTCTCCTTGGTCTCAATGGTAAGAAGCAAAATAAATATTGCCATTCGTTAAACTTCTTCTTTTTCTTACATTCTCATATCTTTTGGGCAGCTGCTTCCTACGCATTTTCTCCGTATCTTCCTTCGCTAGCGACTTCTTCATACGGTATATAATGAATGAATCATGTACAAACATTTGCGTATTTATTTTAACGGCAAAGAAGAGAAAGAGAGAGAGAAGGAAGAGGCGAGAAAAGAACAGCAAGTATGCCTGCTGAGATGTGTACGGAATGAACTGCATTACTATCGATCTTCGCTAGACACAGAGAACATAATCCGAGACATGTGCGTTTCTATTTGAACAAGTAGTCGACATACAATTCGATATCGATCGTATGAAAATTAATTTTATCGAAGGATTATCATAATTTGTTTTTTATTGTTGTTTCGAAACAGCAAATCCAAGATCGATTTCCTTGCAGTAAAGCGAAAGAATAGAAATTTGTCTATAGTACAAAATGTTGTATCGTAAAAGAACAATAGACAGATTTATGACATTAATGATTTAGTATCTATTATTCATAGGTCGCACGGCAAGAGGAAAAATATGATGTAATGAAAAAAGAAGCACTGCTAAAAATACGACTTATTGTCAATTGAGTGAATTATGTTCTTCTTATTTTATATGATTTATCTTAAGCTAAAGCGGAAACAATTCTTCATGTCTCGATATGAATCTATAATAAGGAACAAATTAATCCGAAACTTCCATGCTATCCGTTTCTTTAACCTAAAGGCTTTTAATATTGTTTTTCGAGTGCTGTTCTTCCGAGCGATGCTTAGTAGAGCAGTTTCTAAATTTATTGTTCTTCTAGTAAAAGAATAGAACAGATGAGGAGTCACATTAAAACTGACCTAATTTATACTCTAATTTCATTTCATTTGATTAAATCAGATAAACACTATGGAAGAAATGGGATGATAAACATGATTGTCTGTCTATAAATAACCAAATTTTCCTGTCGTCATTAGTTTTCTTTTTCAATTCATCGACGCCTGTCTTGAGTGAGCTCTCTTCTAATTTAGCGGCACTAGTAAGCATCATCAATCGAAAAATAATCAATCCCGTATTTCTATATAAGAAAAATATGTTTTTTTTCACTCTTGATTGTCTAAAAGGTCAAATGAGTAGTTATTTAAACGCTGTTCTTTCTTGTCAACTTCCTCACACAGTTCATAATCCTAGAAAACAAAAATCTGTTCTTGTTTACATACAGGATAACTTGCTGATTGACATAAAAAGTACTTTCCATATAGAAAAGCAGTGCTTGTCAGTTTTGAGCACATACACATTTACTAGGAGACCTACGTCTAAGAAGTTGTCTATTGGAAATTTTATAATCTACACAGACATACGAGCAAATCTTCAGACGTCTTCTTTCAACAGCGAGATGAACTGTTCACTAATTTCTCTTAATTAATAATCAAAACATCCAATCACATGATTCGTGAGTACTTGATGGTCATTAGTATAAGAATAAATGAGAATTACGGAGAAGAAATGAAGGAAAGGTCAAAATTCTTCGTCTCTCAGGTCGAAAAGTTTTCTAGTTCAATGTACTGAAGAAGTAATTATATATTCTGAAGAGACTACTGGTCAAAAGTATTGTTAAACACGACCATTTTCATTTCTTTTATATGAACGTCAGCTACTATGTCAGAGGAGACGAGGTAAGATGAAATTCATTTCCTCAGAAACTTCATTGTAATGTGGACGCTCCTTTCTTAATCCCTCCGAACGTTCGTCATATACACCTATGACTGAGCATAGCTGTCTCACTATCCAAGTTGTTTTTTTCTGTCTTCTCATTAATTTAGATGATATTCGCATATACCATTCCATTTATAGACAGTCCATAGCTAAGAATAAAATAGGACTGATATGCTGATCTATGAAATTGAATATGTTTGAGATTATTTTAAATAGATCTTGGTTATATATAGAGATATACTCTTCAATAGATAAGATGTCTTCATAGTTAGAGAGAGAGAGAGTAGATGGATCCGAAGATAATGTGCAGACTTGACTTGCCCGTCTTTCAAGAAGGCTCACTGAGTAAAAACTTTCAATGCCAGCGCAAATGATTGAGGATTTGCGAGTCATTGAATAGGAATAGCACAGATCATGTCTCAGGTGGCGTTTGTATTTGAACGCAAGTTACAGCAACCTAGAAAAGTGCTTAGTATTACGTTCCAAAAATGTTACTTGGGTCCCCATAATTTATTATTAACCGATAAGCAAAGGCTAGAAATTTTTTAATATATCTATTAGTTGTTGCTAAATATGTTTTGAAAAAAAAAGATTACTATTACTTATTTCAGATCATCTTAAATACACTTGCGATTTTCCATACTCATTATAGAAAATTTCGTCTCTGTTATTTAGCTATGGAATCATTATAATTAACAATTTCATGGAAATTTATGATTAATATCAGTAAAATCAACGGGTAGATCGTTGTAAACTAGGATGTATGATCTTTGCTCATCCGAATCGGCTCTTTCTATATTCCGTCGAACATATAATCATAATTAACCCGGGTAAGTTGATTGAGAACGTACTCCGAACTTAAGGACAAAAATATCCCGTACGGTATGAGATGACATGAACGAGTAAGTACGAGCCGCAGTGCAAAGAATGTTTTTGAGTGGTAAGGTTTATATATAGCATAGACCAATTTGCTAAACTGATCATAAATCGGTTGTTCTGCTACTTTTGATCCTATTATGTAGTCAGTCAGATATAAAAAACTGTAGTGGTGGGACTTACTTGTGTCTACCAGAGAAAGAACTTGAATTAACATGGTGAGAGAATCAGTCTCGTATAGAGATTGCCTTTCCTCATCGTTAGATTAATGAACGCATAGGTTTCATAGAATGGATTGTTATCATGGGTGAAAATATTTGAAAGACTAGTTGTTTGTTCATTTCATATAGACGAATCAAGATTAATCTTTGAACACTGAGTTATTTGTTAGACTCAACCACCCCGATGAAAGTGTTTGATCATCCAAATCATTTGTTATTTTTCTGACTTTTCACCTCGACATACTTTTTAATTTCTCTCAAATCGACTGTAAAGAACGAACTTGTATATCCGTCTTGTCTTTTGTTTTGCAATATATATATATCTACCATTGATGATAACATATTTATGAACTTAAGGAATTATTGAGAAGCATTGTGATGACGTCGTCATAATCGTATTTGAAGGGCCTGACAGGAAAATCTTTGTTATGAAAAGGAAATAGAATATCTCTGATTGTTCTCGTTGGAATCATTATTATTATTTTTGTCTACAGAGACGCAGCTGAAAGTAGTCAGTGATATTTGATTGGAAAGCTTTATTTTTATCGAATATATTTGTACTTATTAACTTATTAGACAAGAGATCATTCGAGCTCTTTTTCTTCAATACGTCCTTGAAAGATGATTTGTTTTCGAAATTGTTTCACAGAATCCTATCTTCGTTTTGTTTTTTCTCGTCGACGAGAGTATGAATTATTAATTTAGTTATCTGATTTCATATGTCTGACTTAGTCATTGTGATGATGCCATGTCCTGGCCTATTAAAAAGATAGAAAATAGATTCTCAGTTGCTTCTAGCTAATGCTTATCGCTGAACAGAGATAAAGCAAACATCTCGTGTTGTTTTTCGTTGACAATGATGAGCTATATGTTCTATGTCATAGAAAAAAGGAAAATGCGCGCTAGGGAAGAAGAGAAATGAGACAAATATTACTTTACTCTTGCTCGTTTCTATATAATTACCGGCACTCATTTTGCCTACTGATAATTGCTAACGAGTAAAAGAAAACGGAAGGTATATAAATGCATAACCAGCCCTGTAGGACATGCGTATAGGTAGAGATGTTCATCTCAGCTGAAATGATTTCTGTTTGTCTGTCACCTGGATGTCAAAATGAAGTTTCGTTCAAGACCATCGTATCCTTCTTCTCTTCACATCGAAGATAGCTCGCAAGACTATAGTTAAAGCTTGACAGTCGCTGTTTGACAAGAGGTAAATCAGTTCTCTAAGAAGATTCGAGTGCTTGCGTAGATATATGTATTCAATACACTTCAGCAAAGACGTTATCCTATATGGGATTTAGTTACAGCCGACAGATGATTGTCAATAAAGTAATATAATAGTATGTCGCTTAGTTCATGTTTTGTTCTCTTCCTTCTTGTTTCTCTGTCTGTCTGAAAAACACAGACTTTGTCTGAAATAATGTCTATGAAGAGAACAAAGAACATCTCGAATGAGTTTGAGATACTTTCTTTAAAAAAAAAACTATTTTTAATAGACAAATTCTTCTGTTCCACCCTCCGCAATTTTTGCACTATTCTTTGTCTCTATACGCAGGCATTTTTTTATTGAATAACGTCATTCTTTCATTAAAAACTTATTTAGAATCATTCTTTGCATACAAAGACAGATTAGTGTCACTACCCTCATCTATTTCTTTTGATATTAATTATCAAATATGATATGTTATTTTTCTGCACTCTCTATCTTCAGATAAGATTCGATGTAATAAAAATACCGAAATAGAACAACATAGAACAAGTATCTTAATTTGAACGATACACTTCACCCATGGAAACGCATTTCATTGACAATTATTTGAACACTTCCGCCAAATATCAAAGTTCGCCATTCGTTTGGTGTTATCTATTACCGTTGATTCATATATTTAGTTTAATCTCGAATATCCTTTGCATCATGGTATTCTCTTCGAATGTTTTTATTAAAAAACCCATTGCGATTTATTTTATTTGTTTATTATTAAGCGATTCAATGGGTTTATTCATTGGTTATATCGATATGATTAACCGTGAAATCTATCCAACAATTGAACCATCATGGTTATGTTTACTTCTAACGAAAAATCTTGAACGTTTGAAAGACTATCTATATGCATTTACGGAACGCCTTTGTCTGGAATGGATATTATATCGAATTCTGTGGTTACGTGTGTCAACTATACTCTTAGCTATATTAAGTATTCAACGAACACGAACATTTTTCTCACTTTCGTATCATGAATCACGTATGTTTGCGTTTTCGGCATGTGTTTTAAGTCTTATTCTTGCCTCGTTGATCACGTGTATGGAATGGACACATGTGTATTATGATACTGCCGCTGACCCTGAGCTTTTCACAGACATTTATCAAAGAATTCTTCAAGATGATTCATCGAGAGAATTTTATTTGTCAACTTTAAATCGATATTCAAATGAATCAACGGATCGTTATCGTTGTTTATTAGAATCGTTCAGCGGCAAATCGCCTACTAACCAAGTATGTCGTTTTTTTTTATCCTGGATAGTTCGGTCCAAGAACTTTCCTTTTCAGTCATGAATATTTAATTGAGTGATTAAAAGTTCATCTATAGATGCTTATTCTTAGCACTAAGATGTGAAGAGACCTCTTCTAGAATTGCTCTACAGATGTTATTGGCTCTGCTCGTACTAGTACTGAGTTAATCAGATCAGGTGAAGTTGAGTTTAGCGAACGGTCGTGATGACCAGACTAGTTTGAAGTACAATGACGTTCTTCTCGAACTAGTGTGACGTAAAATGGAGAAAGAAAAAGCAAGTATTCATTTTCTTTTGTTCCACCATGTACTTCTATGAAAGAATCAAATAGTACAAAAGCAGAGTTATTCTTCCGAAAAACAGTATGATGCTATAAAAAATGATAACTTATCCCATATGTTTATAAGACTCGTAGGTTGATACGTTTATCAAATTAAATAGTTGAATAGGTTCGAACAAAACGAAAGAATTATTAAATACAGACATGACTTTACGAGTGGTTTCTCTTTTCTTTATGACAATACCTAATGAATCTGTAAGAAAAATGATACTAATGTCTGCATGATTCGTTCATTGAGTATGAATGCAATCCTAATTTGTTTTTTAAATGTACTGCAGATAAAATCTGAGAGCACTTCCCGTTTTTCTCGATATTTTACGTCCAAAGAAGGTTCTTGAATAAAAACTCTTTTCCCGTTACAAATCAGTTCCTTTGTGGATGAGACTAATCAGACATCTCTCCTGTTTTTGTCATCTTCTTGGGAGTCATTTTTTTCTTTGCCGTAATGGCAGCTTCATAATTATAAACATACTAATTTGTTACAATACATGCAGCATAGAATAGCTCTATAGGTCGGCTATCGCAGTGTGAAATACACCCGTTCAACTATATGAATATAATCCGACATAGGCAAATAAAGAGCGTAAATATTCTGAATATTTCCAAGTATTATTATTCAGAACATGAACAAAATACATTTTTCCATATTGTTGGCGAATGCTTATGTTTTCAATTAGTGAATTCTTCGTTTTTTCCTTTTGAAGTTTTCCTACTTAACTGAGACTATATTTGATTTGCTAACCTATATTTTTACTAACTATACGTTGTCAAGAGTTGTTTCAGGATGGAGAAATCATGCTCATCCCATGTCAAAAATATGACAGATGATAGAGAAATGTTTGCGCGCAAAACTCTTCACATATCGATCTGTTTTAGTCTGCTTGCCTACTTGCAAATATCACTGATCAATTTGAAGACTTCACCAAATCTTTGTTTTCAAATGGCGATGCCAATGTTTCGGAAAGAATCGAAACCATTCTATCAAACCTATCTTCGATCGATGACAATGAAAAAAAACAATCGGCGTTGATAGACCGTATTGACCTAACTAAAGCCCATGATTTTATTTCTCAATTATTAAAACCTCGTTCATGTCAAATTTCCATTAGTTATTCAACCTGGTTGAAAACATACGACTTCTTCAATTCGGTCTCATTCGGATTCGGCCGTCATACGATAGCAGTCTTCTTTGGCAATGCATTACCATCCTTCATTGCTGTTCTGGCCAATCTTTCATCAATCAAAGTTATATACTTTTCCAAAAGTTACCAGTATTTGAAAGAATCAACAAGAAAAAATCGACGCAAACGTCGTTTAAAAAGTGATTTACACGCATTTCTTGTTATTTTAATCGAAAGTTTTCTCGTCATCCTCATCTCATGGGGAATACCAATCTTACTAACAATGTATCATTGTTTAACATTGTATGTTGTTGAATTTAAAGAATGTCCAGTCGTGAAAGAATACGCCGTGTTTTTCATGTCAATTGATTTGTTTAATTCATCAACGAATTGCTTATTATATTCCTTGTCAGGCAAATTATTTCGCCGACGACTTATCTCCTTACTGAAGGCCATCTTGGTCTGCGGACATGGTACCTTGTGGAACATAAAACAACATTCAATCGACTTACTACACCATCCATTGGATCGACAATTATCAAACAATCTTTCGACCAATACAAATAATTATCATCATCCTCAGCAGGAGAGTTACCGTCATTCTGGACGTTTATCCTCACCGAATCTTCATCACCAACGTCGAAAACTAAATAACTCGATGCAGACAAGTATCACATACAACCGCAGTAATGGTCAACCACGGAATGTCTCCGACGATGGTTCATGCAGTTTCGATCGCACGAGTGATGATTATCAAAATGGCAAAAGTTCACTGAGTGATACTGAGTCAACTGTTCAAAAATCACCCTACAAGGTTGAACCGCGCAAGCGTTCACTCTCGATCAGATCTTATTTACTTGACAAGGTGCGATCAATAGGTTCGACAAGTAGTGCAAGTAGCAAAACTCAATCGGACAAGCGTCCATCAACGTTACTAACCGTGAACAAACCCAAACGAAAAACGAGACGCAAACTCTTTACGACAGTTGTTTCCAATCCGGCGAACACAACGGATCTCTCGTTTTCAACGTCATCAATGACCGGAAGTATCAAACAAAAGTCACAACGAAAATATTCAATCACTACGCGTCATTCGGTGACGAAGGTTTTACTATCCAATACAGAAGACAATCCATCTATAGTTATTGACGAAGTTCAAGAAACTTTGACAAGCTTGTGAATCTTTTGTTTCTCATGTATAGTTGTTGTAGAGAAAAAGAAGAAAAATAAATATGCTTCTCGTTATTCGTTTCGATTCTCATCTAATGTAAAATATCTTTGAATCTCGCCATAATTCAACCAACCGTCACTATTTAATTTACATAGCAAGACACGATGTAACGTATCCTTCAAATGTTACAACGTAGTGCAACAAGTGCAGTGGCAATCAAGCATGTCATAGCAAAAAGAAAACGCCTTTCACTCTCAACAACTTGAGACAAACACCAAGTATTATTCATGTTTACTTCTGAATTCAGCTTTTCATTCCTGGAGCGATAGGAGAAGCGGGTCCGAGTTCCACTAATCCCATCATGCATACTAGTAAGAACAATTCACCTTTAAGGAATAATTAGACATTGATGTGCTTCCAACTACTATATTTAATCCTACAAATAACGCCTTTGAACAAGCTCATCTATTATTAAAACCTTAATTACCATCTAGACGAATACAATAGCTTAAGTAATTCTAATTTTACTGCAGCCATTATTAAAGAATTAAGTATTTAGACGAATAAACCGTTCTACTGAAAGTCTATGTAAAATAAAGGCTGTTTACTCTCTGATGGTATCAAATTATGCAACTACACTAAAACCAAATGTATATCGCCAAATTTGAACGAATCCCGTGAACTGTAACTAATGCTGCTAGTTAATTTCAATAAATAAATATACCGAACGAATCTTTTTCATAGGGCTACCAATCTAAATTCATAACCAGTAATGGGCATATGACTCGATGACCTATGTTCATGTAACAACAAGAAAGTTCCTACAAATCTCCAGTGTATACACCCACATCACACTAGATCATTTCACACGAAGACGTCTGCACAACTCTCAATTTTCGTCCTTCGTGAAAAAATCTCCAAGTCAATCTGCTCTTATCCGAAGAAAATTTATGGACTTGAATCTATCATCAAGAAACGGTGAAACGGATATCATTCTATCTTCATTCACAAGTATTTGCTATAGACATTCCAAGTAGGAGTGGCCATATCAAATCAACGTACAGACTACGATTCCGCGGCAGCAGCTGTTTTGTTCATTCCACCTGCACTAATTAATCACATAATTTACACGAACATTTTCTACTAATCAACCGACTGTGTCTCTCCCCTAAACGCTATCCGAGTGAATCAGCATCGTAGAAAGTCAATCCGAACATGTCCATCTTCATCTCGATGAACAGTTAATCAAAAACATACAACCGCCGACTGAGGTGTTGATTAGTTTTGATCATTCATCTAGCATAAAATATACAAAAATGACACCATGTTGATGATGATGCGAAGTATATTTCATCCATTGACGATTACTTGTTAACAACAATCGAATAAGAAATTAGACGATTCGTCTTCACAGATGAAAAACAACCTATCAATAAATTAGATGCAGGTTACATCTTCTATCAATCTATTAACGCAGCAGGTTATTTCGTCTTCTGTCTCTCTTCTGTTTATCAATTTTGTTCACACTTATCTTCTCCTATAACTAGCCGTACATCTTCACTTCTTCATCACAGTTAATCAATTCAACATCAACAACAAGTACAACTATCATCAACAATTCGAAGAGAACCATCGTATCATATATTCTAATACAGTTCTTCTTTTTCGCTGTAAGGTAATCTATTCAAACTCTAATCAAAGTCTTTTCTAGGGATTATTCAACAATGTATCAACAAGCTGAACAAGAAGCTCTTCTCGGTATGATTTGATTGATTTTTGTTGATAAAATTTCCAGTTGAACTTTTTCTAGCTGGTCATGGTCGTGTAAATCAACTTGGTGGAGTCTTCATCAATGGTCGCCCGCTACCGGATGATATTCGTCGTCAAATCATCGAAATGGCCAGAAACGATATTCGACCTTGTGCTATCAGTCGTCAGGTACGGTAACAAGAGTTCCGACGATTTGAAAAACTCAATTGGTTTCTTGTAGCTTCGAGTGTCTCATGGGTGTGTGTCGAAGATTCTTTCACGTTACAACGAAACAGGTTCATACAAGCCAGGTCCCATTGGAAATCGCCCCAATCGAACGGATATGAAGACTAATGGTCAACAGCTGTTCAATGAATTCGATAGCACGACAGAAGAATCTGACGAAAGCAAAAGTAAGAGTGCTTACTGTTTGAACTAGTTTTCGAAGAGATTATATGATTTTTAGATAATTCATTGAGTGACACATTGCCATTACGTCCAGTACGAAATTTACCAAACAATACACGTCGCTACCGTTCGTCATTCAATGCTGAGCAACTTGAAATTCTCGAGAAAACATTTGCTCGAACACCGTATCCCGATGTTTCTACACGTGAGCGACTGTCGCAACAGTTGAATATTGAAGAAAATAGAATCCAGGTAGGCATCACTTTATTACTGGTAGAACAATAATATTTGTTGGACTGGGTTAAATAGATATGGTTCAGCAATCGTCGTGCTCGTACTCGAAAAGTCGCACCCACGCCCGCTTATGTGCTACCCGAAGAAGAAAATACCATGCCGTCATTTCAATCACCAGTGGTGGACAGAAAACCTATGAGCATGTCTGACGTTGTATTCGATCCAGCGATTACCTCTAGTCCATCCAGTGGTGAGTGTTCTATTTATCGCTAGACACATAAGTCATTCGTATTTCTATTTTAGGCTACTGGCCATCATCGCCAGCCATGTCCTATGGGTCAATGAATTCGTCGTATTCTCCGATCAATGGTTACTACTATCCGACACATGATTCACCGGTAACTCCGGCTATGTATTCGAACTACGGTCTATCGTACACACCTTACTCATCTTTCTATTAACTTTGTTTGTATAGCTTGTCAGTATTTATATTTTTTGCGCATCCCTGTTTTTGTTGCTTGTGTTGTTCGGTTCGTGTGATGTAGAATAAATTCATTTCACGAAAGAAGCCAGTTATTCTAATGAACGGTATTTTCGAGTCATTTGAAAATCTTCAACGGGAGAATTTGTAGTAGTGAGTCAGAAAGAACTGTATAAATGGATGATTTCAAATGAATTGTACTTTTTTCATCTGATATTCACAAATCAAAGACAAGAAAGTGAGGATAAACATAGATAGGTTATGATTTAGAACGTAAAAGAACAGGTGACATTGATTACAAAAACAACAAGGAACGAAGTACGAAATGATATAGATAAAGGAAACAAACAGAAGAAAGAGAAGATTAGCCGTCGTGTTCATCAATTATTCTGTCAGCTGCCAAAGCACCACGTACGATCATACTCAACGTCCATACTTTAGTATCGACAGGACAACCAGTTGTCGGTGGTACAGCTTTACAGGTAAGAAACCAATTATTAAAATGGAGAGCTACACGTGGATGGCGAAGAAGAAAGTCGTAGAAGTATTCAGGTGCCACTGCGTCCATCTATGAAGTAGAAGTACGATGTGTAATTATGTAGAAATCGTTTAGGTTATGAAGGACAATGAACTTACTTTCAAACGATAGTTCTTTTTGACAACGTTCACCGCTTCGTCCTGTAGAAACAGTTGAGCATCTAGCATGGGACAAGTTGTTGCAAATTTTTCCATTAAGCGGCTCGCAATATATTCTTCTTCGAAATCAGTCAGTGGCGGAATTTTTTTTGCGATTAATTCTGAAATATTTAAGCCATTGGAACGTGTTGTGGAACTGAGATATTCAATATCAGTACTGGAACTTGGACGATGAGCAGACGAAGTCTAAAAGTATTAGCAAATGGAATAGAACATCTGTGTGTAAAAGGTGAAGTGTCGTTGTGTATGTGTACAGGATTGATGATTTCACAGAAGAAAGTGCTAAGTTGATTTATACTCAATGATCAAAATAAATTATAGAAGAAGAGAAGAGATAATATAACAAAGTCGGAATGGAATAGACGTATCTAGAGATGATAATGAATTCCATTCATAAATTATCTCTTGATATCTCCATATGCGTTTAACTATCGAGCAGCTTATGCTTAATGTATGAGAATGCGAACCGATTACATCCTGATTAGAATTAAATGATCCTCACCATAGGTTACTGACACAAAGTTGATGAATGATTTCTGTTCGGTCACAGGAGAATACGGATGGCTTAAGTGTTCGTCGAAAAATGACTTACCGTCGGTTCTGGTTTCACATTCAAACGTGTATCAGCTTCATCGACATGATCCACGGAAAAGACATTAAAATCTGCCGTCTCTAACTTAACATGAGTATTCGTCGAATGGCGAATCGCTGGCTTCTAAAATATAAATTGAAGCTAAACATTTATACGAAAGAAACTAGATTTTTACTTTGCAAAATTCTTCAATTATTTGAATATCATCATCGTCACTGTATGCTGGATTTTCTTTCTGATGAAGCATATTTTTCTGATTGTACAGATTTCCTAAAATGGGAAAAAATTTGCTTTGTTTAAATTCATAAATGAAGATCAACTACCTAAGTGATTACCAACTGGTAGTGATATAGTTGTTAATAGCGGCGGTCTCTTTTTCTTCGGTACTTCTTTATGACGTTGCATAGCGTTATGTTTTCCACATAACTGTCGTGTACCAGCAAGATTCGTACAGTCGTATATGTTCCATGTGCACACAAGTCTCCATCGATAACCATCATACTTTTCACGGCGATTATTTTGATCGTTTTCGATGAATCGAATGGTATTTTTCGCTGGTGGTGAAGTTAATGGTGGTCTGGTTTCGGATGTGGTCATTCGAACATTATCTGATCGCGGATTATTCTGTAACAACGAACGAAATATTTGATCGACCATAACTGGTGAACATGTTGTTGTGGTTAGTGGATTCATTGCTGATGTCCGTTTGACAAATATGAAGTATCAGTGATCACTTAGGAAACATTTGCTCGATTGAACATATACATGTTTGTGTGAAAGATAATATTTTGTTTGGTGTTAGATTCGATTGAATGGCTAATGTCTATTCGTGCAGGAGAGAGAGAAAGACAGAACGAAAGAAAGGAAAAAAGTCAGACAGTTGTGATAGACTGACTGAATAGAATAGAGAAGACATACGGCGATAAATTTGAAAACGTCAAATAAAACGATGGTGCACGGAGCAAAAATAGATTGAACCATTAGAAAGCGTTTTTTTCTACATTAAAAACATTTTTTAATGAGAAATTTTAGACATACACTTATTAGAATTGTTTTCGGGCAAGTCAAAGAAACTAGGAAGAGTAATCATTATGACCGTGTTGATTGAACTGTGTAAAATCAAAAAGGAAAACACAGAGCTGTGTCAAATATCATTTTTCATGATTCCATTATTTTTACCTAGAAACATGTCGTGTTTCTGCCAGTTACATATTAAAAATAAAAATGCTCTTTGTTGATTATATGACACTAAGCACAATACTTTATTTGATTTCAACAGAGAATTCTTTGATCGTAACTTCAAACGTTTTATTGGAACGTAGAACAGCACATACATAGTTGTATACAGTGATCTATCCACGAAGTTTAGTTTGAAAGAAAGTCTCTGAACGCGCATTATGTGTAGAGCTCATTGTTCATTAACTTGATTTTTTTCAAAGAAGTTGTCCAGTGCAGCGACAATCCGTTGTTGGGTGTCTGGTGATGGTGTCCTGGCTGAACCTTGTTCTTTCGACAAGCAATCTTTGTCAGCAGGTCCGCAATCTACACCGTAGATGATTTGACGAAAGATTTTCTCAGTATGGTCGTTGATTTCCAAGTCAAATTCTCTAATATGTTGCAAAGCCAGTTCGATCGCTTCGTCAGAAACAAACGCTTTTGCTTGTTGATCATGAATGAGAACGTTCAGCAGAGAATATACAATTGGATTTCGAGATAACGATGCACTGTAGTGATTCAGAGCCAATTCAGCTTTGCGATACATTGGATCGACTAGAACCATGCCATAAGCAGAAAAGTGTGCGAAGATTGATAGAATAATAATTGATCGAAGAAACATTACAAGTCAACTGCGTAATAGTAGCGAGAAAACTTAACGAGAAAAATGGAACAGGCAAAGCTCTTCGCCGTCTTTATATAGCCGATAATGAAATCTGCATATCATGACATTTTTGATGCGTAGAAAAATTCACCGACGGCGCCGATGAACTTATGAACGTAGTTTTCTCTTTCATACTGATGATTGTGTTTTTTCTCAGAATCATACCGCATTCTGTTGAATAAATTATTATTGTAAACGTTTTAAAATGATTATTTTGCGTATATTCTTTGAATTCCCAATAGCTATGTAATTTCGCGGTTGTTTTTGTTTTTGTTTAATCATATTTTTCGAAATTTCATGTCTATTCTCGATGAATTGCTATGTATGATAGTTGTGTGACAGATAACAGATATCCAGCTAATCTAATATGGAAAACATTTTTATCATGGCGGTTGCCATTTCTACTCGTCTTTCTTCTTCTCATTGTCCTTTTCACTTGTTGTTGGAGATATTCTATTCAGTATTGGAGACAACGAACACGAGATGATGATGTTGGACCGATATTACGAGTCGATAAAATTAAGAAAATATCATCGCGAATATCGAAACCAAAACAAATCAAATCAATTAAGAACAAAAGAAGTAGAGCAACATCGATGTTATCATTGACAAATTTGAACAAGGTAGGACACGTTCGTTTATCAAGCAAATATTGAATGCATTTGTGATCGCAGCTGTCATCGTCGAAAATCAAAGTATCTTTGGTCGTTGCCAAAGAAAATGTAAGATCTAAGCAGATTATTTCTGTTTTCTTTTTATCGAATTTTCATTCATACATAGAATGACACGAAAAAAAACAAATCCGTGCGTAGTTTACAAAAAATTTTAAGCTGTATTTCATCCTGTACTTTAAGACTCACCAACCACTGTCGAATATTTCATCATTAACGATCAATGGTATTGAAAAACTTCAACCGAAAAGTGTATCTCATTGAAGTTCGCTACAACTACCATCGATCTTATTTTTTTTTTGTTGAACAACGTTTATTCGCGATGAAATTTTGTTTTAAAAACTTACAGACAACAAATAGAAAAATCACAACTTATCTTCTGGATAAAAAAAAACAAGCAACCAACCATTATTTTAATCAGCAGCAACAAGAGGAGGAGTAGATTGTTTGGTGAAATATGCGCCAAGATCATCGGAAGGTAAACAAACTTCATTTATTGCTGGTCGATTATATTTCTTTCTCTTATAGATGAGTTTCCAATAGGTCATATGAATAAATTTAGTTAATTTGCAATATTTGTTTATACTAGCTTCTTTTGTCAATAACCATTCACGCATCGATGCATTTTTACCTAAGATTTCATCCGCTAAACGAAGATTCTCGCTCAATGAACGTTCAGTAGCGCCTGATGCCTAGAATAAGGAAAGAAAAATAAACTGCTATACTTCGTTTTCATCACTCTATTCGAACTTACCGCGTATTTATTTGCGGGTGCGCGTCTAAACCATAAATATTCGTTGTAAGCTGTCTCATTATTCGATAGATACTTCAAATGATCAGCGAGTTCTTTAACTGTTTTGTAATCATAAACATTGATATACGAGTGTCGCGGTGCAAATCGTGTATAATCTGGTTTGCCATTTCGACTGGCCACAATAGGAACAGCTGTTGATGATAAACCATCGATTAGTTTTTCTGTAACATAGTCTTCACAATTGGAATTTTCGATAGATATAACAAATTTATACGATGCATATAATTCGGCATTAGATTGTGCACGTGCCTGTGCTTGGGCTGACTGAGCATTATTAAGACAGCTACCATAGGAATCGACTCGAATATAAGTCATCAATTGTTGAACCAAAGTTTGACGACCATTGTATGCGTTACTAAAGAACGAAGACAAAATATTCGGTAAAGATCAAACAATGTTAAAAAAACTTACCAATTAGATATAATCCATACAATGGGAGCAGATGTTGTCTTAGCGGTAAATGGTACACGGACAGGAGCGAAAAGTTTGTCCAAATAGAGTTTCACATCGAAATAAGTGGCTGGTTCCGGATATGAACGTGCAAGATTATACCACATGGGAAAATCGATTTCATGCCAGTCACGACCACCAGATGAATGTACTTCACTTTCAAGTACATAGACTGTTGAATATTGTTGCCGTTTATCACTTCGTTCTAATTTTGGTAAGCTATTTGATGGCATGTGAATGGAATGATACGAAACAAGATCAGCTTCTTTCAGACGCGATTGATCATCGGTCCATCGAACAGTTAATTTTGGCAAACGCGCACAGCGTTCAATCAAATGTGATCGAAGAGCTTCATTTGTTACTGTTTCAAATTTTGATGTACATTGCTCACGAGTAATATCGGAGAAATCACCTAAAATATGTACGATATTTTCATACATCCCTGGAATAATTAGAAGTCTACAATCTGTTAATTTAGATTTAGTTCACTTTCGAATATTCCTTAATGAAGTGACACGAACTGCAGCATTTGGATGTGGGAAGTATCAATCTGACTATAATTTCTTTGTTCGTTTATAATTGTTCTACTCAATCATTCTGTCTTGTCGATGAAGATACTTCATTTCTTTACGAAATCAAAATCGAAGAGTGTATTAGTTTATCATTGTATCAATACAGCTGGTGCCTGACAACTCCTACAAACAATGTTAGTAAAAGACGGTCACAGATGTGTCGGTCGATAAATATAAGTCATGCAAAATAATGCTGTTTCTATACAATTAAATTGATTTTGACGTCTATTCATTTAAACTTACATTTGATTGGATCTTGTTCTCGGAAAATATGTTGATGACCTGTCCAATCTAATATCAGAAATTCATTGGTAATTTTAAGATTAAAAGATGGCTTGTCCGCAATTGAATCATCTGCTTTAGGAATATTCTCAAAATTTTGCTTAACATGCTGATGCAGATGGTGTTCTTGTTGTTGTTCGTTGTCTGAATTATTTTGATGTTGTATATAGAGTTGACCGAGAAAATAAAGATTGAGTGCAATGACGCCAACAATCAAATAGAATACGAGACACTTGAGCGACGTTCGCATCGGAAGATTTTATTGTTAATAATCGTTTTCTCATACCGATCGAGCTCTAGTCTCCATTAGAATCTAAAAAAAGATCAAAAGAAGAAAGAGATCTACAAATAAATATTGCTATTTCGACAAAACAACGACATGTCTTATTTGTTCAATCGTCAACAGCTGAAGTTTTCTTTTCTCTCGTTCTAAATGATGTTTTCACCAAGCTCGGCATATGTTGTTCTTCATTCTCTAACGAGCATACTCCACTATTTCGAGAGAATATACCCGGCAATATGTTCTTTGTTCTTTTTTTTTTCTCAAGGATTTAGTTTTTCTCCAATCGTCGATATTGTGCGTCGATCGAAGAAACTATAATCATACTTTTCTTCATTCCTTCTGGATATCTTTTGATGGAATAGTCAAGTACAGAATGTACTTTCAAGATGTTGAAAGACGATATATGAATAGAAACTTCGTCTTAAGATGACTCATCGTAAAAATTAATGACATCTCGATTAGTCGATAGAGAAATGGCACAAAAGATCTCTTCTGGAATCCGATTAAATAATCTAAACGAGAAATTTTTTCTGTGCCTCGAATGTATTAGAGAAAAATCAGCGTTCTATAATACTTGGATACAAATAGAAAAAGAAAATGAATATGTTCTCGCAAAAAATCGTTTGTTTCAAAGGAAGTTGATAATAATAGTTAATTCTATCCGAGGGTAAATTCCATCGCCGTGTTACTTTTCTTTTTCTTAGCAAAAAAGGAATTTCTCGAACTGTTGATGTTAATCGCAAACATAGATTTCTAGACGAATCGCGAACGTCGGAAAGCATGGATGTAGGATTTGATCGTAGTACGATACCTTATTTGTAAAATGAAAAGCGAGTAAAAATAGAAAATAATCAGTGAAGATTAAAAATCTGTTTGATGTTCTATATTCATCATACAGAAAAGATCGTACTTCTATTGACATTTGTTGACCAACAGTAACGAAGTATTTTATTTCGATTAATGACCTCTGTTCTGCAATCCTATTGGTCTATTTTGTATCTGAATTTTTTGACATGACAAATGTATACGAATGATCTCATTCTATTCTCATACAGAACAAAAATGCAATCCTTTCATCTCAAAGGAATGTTTCTTTTATCTCTTTTAATCATCTCTATTCTTCATCGCACAAGTAAGATAATCAAACTGACGAATTCCTCAAAATCTTGATTTCTTCTCATATCTTAGACAGTGAACAATTGACTGCTAACAATCACGTGTTTTTGTTCGATCCTCCAAGTTTAACTGTAGCTGTTGACCACAATACTACAGCTACGATTCAATTAGTGTAGGATTTTACTGCTTTTTTGTTTTGTCTCAAATTCATTTCTCTTGGCTATTAGATCTGAACAAGATGAACCAGTCAACGTTTCATTCGTTTACGGACTTGATCGAAGTCCATCAACAGATTACATTCAACCGTTGAAACCGGTTCATTTTCCACGGCATTTAGCTCCTATGCAAATTGTTTTACAAATCTCGGGTCGTCGTCCCGGTCATTTGATTGTTGGTTGTAATGCGACACCCAGTCTGAATAATAATCTAACTGAACGAGATTTTCTTCGCATTAACATTGCACGAAGTACAAAATTGAATCGTTTGATTAATATTGTTGGTTGGCTTTATTTTGCTGCTTGGTCTTGCTCGTTTTATCCACAAATTGTTTTGAACATACGGCGGCAAAGGTATAGATGAAAATTACGAATTAACAGTCACAATCTCGCTTGATATTTTTGTCTTCTTCAGCGTTGTGGGTTTGCATTTCGACTTCTTAGCTTTTAATCTATTGGGATTCTTCTGTTATTCAATTTATAATATTGCATTGTATTCATGGCGGGATGTTCAGGTTTGTTTTGTTTCACAGGATGAACGAGAATAATGTTCGACTCTTGTTTTATAGGATAGTTATCGAAAGTCACATCCACATGGTGTTATTCCTGTCTTAGTCAACGATGTCGTTTTTGGTTTACACGGATTTATTGCGACATTGATAACCATTTTTCAATGTCTTTTCTATGATGTAAATCCAATGGATTTAGATATTCATTTGTAAACTTGTTTTGTTTTTAGCGTTCAACACAACGTGTTTCGTACATCACATCAATTTTATTAGTCCTGTCGGTTTTATTTCTAACTATAACGACAATTGTAACTGCTGTTGGTCGAATGGATTTACTTTTGCTGATCTATTTCTATTCCTATGTGAAACTAATTGCATCGTGTATCAAATACATTCCACAAGCAGTCATGAATCGTCGACGAAGATCAACGGAGGGTTGGTCCATTGGGAATGTTTGGTTAGACTTTCTCGGTGGAATACTTAGTCTCATACAAATGGTTTTATTAGCAATTAATTACAACGATTGGTCATCAATATTTGGTTCGATAACTAAATTGGGTTTGGGAATTATTTCCATGGGATTCGATCTGATATTTCTTGTTCAACATTATATTCTTTATAAGAATACGAAGAAACAGGAACATGGTTATCAAGTGTTGGATAATAATGAACAACCAACGAGTTCAATTCCTACTTAAATCTCTCTCGTTTCTTACTGTATACACTCATGTCAAATCTCAATCTGTATTCTTGCTCTTTTTATGTACAAAATAAATAAGCACTTTCTAAGTTATCTAGTCTTCTGCACTCGAAATCAATTGACGGTTTGTATAGGAAAATTAGTGAGCATTTAATTTACATACTGATTAGCAAAAAATCACTTCAGAATACAAAATGATAACACAAGATATGAAAGACGTAATTCAATCAGGCATTTGTGTCAACATTCAACTGTATTTGATCGGGATTTTTCGCCTGCTTTTTCCGAATTTGATCCCAATTAAGTCCCCAACCTAAGCCAGTGAGCAACGTCATCGACAATGCTGAATAATATACAAGAACTAAACCAATATGGTGATGTGCAACGAAATAGTGATGAAGGAGAAAGCAAGCGAAATGAACAAAATTCGATATTGAACACACACGAATAACAATTTGTCGAAAATTCCAATCCGATTCTTTGTACAAAGCAATACCACTCAATAGTGAAACAAGTATATCACCATTGGCCGTTGTCCGAACCCATAGCTGCGCAGCATCACGTGTGGACTGATCACTAATACTAACACCAAACACCCTTACAGTGTAAACGGGTATACTCAAATAGATAAAGACCGATATTCCAGGCAGAATGCATGTCGTTAAAAAGAAAATATTTATCAATGATAGTTTAAACATAGTGAAAGTAGTGGACAGTATCTAAAATAAATTATGATCGAAGTCTTGAACATAATGAACAGTAATTTGTATAGCTTTGAAAAAAAATTCGTACGCATTCCTGAAGTATTGGATATGTAGAATAAATGCGATACAGAAATGTTTTTATAGTTCGTTTTTGGGCAAGTGACACCTTTTCAAAAACATCTATCTTGAGTCACTCGATAAAATGTCATGGCTTTATCAAAATATGATCGCAAATAGTGGCCGAAATGATAAAAATGTTCGCAAAGGAAAGGCAAAGTACAAATGATAATATATGTTACTCAAATTAAATATTGTTTAACAGAAGTATCATGTATTTATTACATGTCTGACTGGAACACGAATTCCCACCAAAAAGTCTTGTCTTGCTGGAAATCGATGGAAAATGGTACTTTTCAGGACTTGAAAACCTGATTAACGGTATCAACAGGTCGAGATGGTTTATCCATATACTGCATGGGTAAACAGTATCAAGTTGCTAACGGTTTTAAACTAATGGAAAACGACGATAATTGAGATCAGTTGATTTTTCATGGGACATATTTCTTGATATATGAGTGATGTGATTTTGGAATTCAGTCAATATGCCGATATGTACACTCAGAAACAAAAGGAGAATGGTTAGAATCACTTGTCCAATGGAATATTTTGTAAAGGTTTAATATAAATCTATGACTCATCCTCATTCATTCATCTACTAGCTCGTTTTACTTTCATCATTACTTATCTACTGCCTGCTTTTGGTTTGAAATCATGACGGATAAGGGAGAAGGCAAAGGAAAAAGAGATAGCCACATTTCTTCTGGCAACAAGTCACCGGAAAAGGAGGGATTACCCGACGCTAAGTATTCTGTCCCTGCTGATTCTAACTCTGGTGAAGAGGAAGGGAACCAGACCACTGAAGACCAGGTAAAAATCCTTTTCTGATAATTTGATTTGTTTTTACTTTCGCAAAAATGTATGCACTTTTATTTAGAGTAAGAAAAAACGCGCTGATAACTTAAACAAAACAGATGAGTCAAATATAAAATCAAAGGATGAAACAACGGAAAATGGTGTATCTCCTAAAAAGCAATCCAAAGTAAATGATGGATAGAACTTCAGCCAAGTCTAAACTCCATTTTTGTAGCAAAATTCAGCCGGAAACAATTCTGCTCTCATAATCGGAGCGTTGATTTTTCTAGCAATTGCAGTGATATTTTCCCGGGTTTCCGACTCGTACTCAGATTCAAATTCACAAAAAGAAGATTGGCGCTCGAACATCGATCCAAATAATCGACTTGTACATGAACAACAATATACTATTACGGCTTCACTAAAATCGATTATGGATCAAACTCATCGAGAAGGTGTATCAACTTTACTGATTCTGTCACCAAAAGAGAAAAGTGCTGCAAGAATTGCCCAATGTCTACTTAAATTTGTAAACAGAAAATCACGCGCAACTACGGTAAATTGCATTCGCTTTTCAGATGGTAAATCAAACTAAACAATCTTGTACTTTGCCTGTTTTAGGCATCAACCGAAATCGATCTTAAGTCACACCGTGGTGGTAAACTACAATTGGACCAGGATCTTCAACTATTATTCAAGTCAGGCAGTGACATACAAGCTGTACTCCTACGTCATATTGACGATAACTCATCTTCAGATGCATTCGAACGAGCCCGTTTATTATTTGCTTATTGTGATGGTGAAAATCCTGTTGTTCCACATCGATTGATCATTATGACAGCTACGAGTGAAACGCCACACGAAAGTGAATTGCGTGAACGGTTCAAGGAATATTGGCCAAGTGAACATGATTTTGTCGACGCTCTGATGTCTCGTATCAGTGGACATACACTTTTTGTTGACGAGGATCAATTATCTATTTGTTAACTTATTTTTAAGAATGCTAACAGACCCTGTGAGATAGATTTCCTTTGCATTGATTAGCTTTTAAATAAAATTTAGTGAAGCGCTTCTGTGAGATATCGAGTATATATTGACATTCATCTACATGATTTCATTCAGTTACACCAAGGAGAAAAAGAAACATGTCTGTGCCTAGAGACATCACTCGAGATGCGAGTAAAATGTGTGTTTTATTCAAAGAAAGATGAGTTGCATATTAAGCGAGATATTGTTCATAAATGAATTCATTCGACAAAGTACTGACGGGAAACTTGCGGTGACTCGATCATGTTTGAAGATGAAAGTAAGTTTTTGAAAAACGACAGTCGAGATTAGACAACAAACATGACATTCATTGCAAAAAGTCATTTGAATGAGACCTTCATTAGTATTACTTGCAAAGGAAACTCTAATACTGTTTACAGAATGGAAAGAAAACTTAATCAAGATACAGACTCGTGCGATTTGTCTTGAAAAACGAAGTGTGGTTCTTTTCATTTGTGCAAGAAAAACTGAAGAATACACTTAGAAACATTTCGTTTATAGAAGTGCTAAACTAACAGTATCAAAAGGGAGAAAATGTAGATTTTGATCGCTGACTATTGTCAGAATAAACACGAGCATTGTTTGAATAACAAAGTTGGGTCAATTACATAGAACACTGGTTTATTTACTGAAAGTCATTTCATTCAGCGACGTTCAAGAAATGAAATGAAGCGTACTGACAATAATATTGAGCTTCATTACTTAACCTTGCAATCATCTTTGGCATTGTCGCAGCAAACTATGCACATCTGTTTTAAAGTAGAAACAATTATCACGTTATTACGACATTTTGTATTCTCAGGCAATACTTTTCATCAAGGATTAATTTGAATAGTTAGATAAGAGTTAGCAAACGTTGGATTTCTTCGCAATCTCTAATGTGATTGCCGATCACTTCCTTTCCTTATGTTAATTCAGTCGTATGTGTGAGACAATGTGGAATAGGTCGAATTGTATGAGGTCATTCAATCTAATAGAGCGTACTCTTGTTTTCTTGACGGACAAAAGACAAAGAAAAGATAGATGATGTAAAAGAAATCCACAATCAATCATAACCTTAATCAGATAAGTCTGCTTGTGCATGTTTCCAGGTTTTATACCGTAATTTGATGTCTTCTTTTCTATTTTCTCGCAGATGAAAATATAGGTGAGCTTCGCGTATTGAGTAGAATCCTTCTCAATCCGTCGAGAGAAAAGAGAAAGGAAATCGTCTAATGTTATGACAATCAAAAGACGATATTCGTTGCAGATTCACATAGATTACTATGAAAATGATTCTTTTTCTATTCGCTCGGTAAGCAATCGTACATCGTCTACGAGAAGCAAGTAAAGTTACAAACGATCTGATTTGTTCAATTGAGTTTCATGTTCGCTTGAAATACACACACTTCATGACATTCTATTCGATATTAGAAAAAAAATCTTCATGCTGGTGATGAACGCAAATACGACAAGAAGGAGAATCCTCTATAAACTTTTGTCCTGCTTATCTTCTCATTAACGTGTTGAACGTGTAAATCTACCGAGATAAACTTCTTGTTCCGCTTAATTTTTCTAGTTTTAAATAAAACGGATATTCTTTGCGTTCTTCTTCATTACTCATGAATAAAATGACGGAGTGAGCTGATTCTGTTGTTTTAAACGGTGCTTGCCAAGGTTCATAAACAGGTTTTCTTTTCTATTCTTCTAGTGTTCTTATCCATGGGTCCATCTCGACACAGTTCCTCGAATGAAGTTTTTCTGAACGAAACTGCTAATGAACAACCACTACCACCATCACAACAAATGTTGTCACCTCAAGAATCATTACTACCAACAGTGCCTCTGTCATCACGTTTATCACGAAAATCATCAATATCGGCTATATTTGATGATCGTCGTCGTGATGATGTTTTATTGAAGCAGACACGATCAAGTATACGTCGTCTATGGTCGAAATATGATGTGCCCTACGTTATAGGAGAAGATATTCGTGATACTAAACGCACCATATGTGAAACAGCATTGATTCTTGGTTCATGGTGTCTTATTATACTTTTGTTTCCATTTTCACTCTTTCTCACTCTGAAGATTATTCAAGAATATGAACGTGCAGTCATATTTCGTTTAGGTCGTCTAACAAGTAATTCCGTACGTGGTCCTGGTATGTGTTTTATATTACCATGTATTGATACCATTCATCTTGTCGATATGCGTACGGTTTCGTTTGACGTACCACCACAGGAAGTCCTAACACGTGATAGTGTTACAGTTGCAGTTGACGCAGTCGTCTATTACCGTGTGTTCAATCCAACAGTATCAGTTGCTAATGTTGAATATGCACAAGAATCAACACGTCTTCTTGCACAAACATCATTACGAAATGTCCTTGGCACGCGGTTATTGTCGGAATTACTTTGTGATCGTGGTGCCGTTTCCAGAGCGATGCGTATATGCTTGGATGAAGCCACAGCGAATTGGGGTATTAAAGTTGAACGGGTAGAAATCAAAGATGTACGTCTACCAAAAATGTTACAACGTATTATGGCCGCAGAGGCGGAAGCAGCACGAGAAGCGCGGGCCAAAGTAATCTTACAGTTATGATCGTCTCCTAGTTTGTTGTTTTCCTTTCTCATTCCTAGATTATTGTTAGTGAAGGTGAATTTAAAGCATCACGAGCGTTAAAAGAAGCAGCCGATATTCTTTCTCAATCTCCTTGTGCAATGCAATTACGTTATCTTCAAACCTTGAATGGTATTGCGACTGAACAAAACTCAACGATTGTTTTTCCTTTACCAATTGACATATTTTCATTTTTTCAAAAATGCTCTCTTGATCCAAACGCATTTCTACCTAAACCGACAACCACATCGCTCAGACCAGCTAATCATCATTCAGTGATGGTTACAGAAACACTTGCTTCACCCCAAGCAGCAACGAGTATTTAATGCAAAAGCAATTATCTGTTTTGACTTTGTTGTGTTATGTTTGTCTACGTTCGAAATTTATTATATTGGAATACTAAGAACTCCATTTACACTTAATTATCTGTTTGGAGTAAGCCGATGAGACGGATAAAGAAATTTCATTAAACCAGTGGGAAGATCAAGGCTCCGTCTGGCCATGAAAAGGAATTCATTCATCGATCAACGTTAAGTAGTGCAGTGACTTCATTGTTGGAGTATCATTACATGGTTTTTATTTAATGTCTAGAATAGTTAATAGACACAAACGAATGTTTTTTATTGACCTTATAAAACGAATGAGACTCTTAATTACAGCTAAATGTTGTAATTGAAGGACAACATATTAGCTACGCATGTCATCTTTTTTTTTTCGTAAGCATAAGGAGAATAAAAAAAAACGTTTTCATTGTCTTTGGTTTCAAGTCGTCGTCAACAGGTTTATTGAACACGAAATCTTTTCATTTAAAACTGAAAAGAACTAGTTCCAGGTAAATTTGTAGATATGTTCGTTCTATTATTAAAATATATTGACGTCTTCAATCAAAGCAAAACAAGCGTTCGTCACTAATCAGTGAAACATTCATATTTATTGCGCTTCATTTCTCTTCAAATCAACCTTCTCGTTCTTTCAGTCAGACGACGAGCACGTCTTACTAGACAAGATCAGTGACAAACATATAGTTTCTCGTATCGAAACAAAAGCGTTTCAATGATAGTGAAACCAGCGAATTTAATTGCCATTCAACATGATAGAATTCACGATGAACTCTCTTCGAATGATATTTGTACCATGTTTAATCAATTCTTAATTGAATTCGAGCGAATGGAAAAGAGTGGTCATGCAACAACGAAATTATTTCTCGATGCTGTAGAAGACATCATCGATGCCGTTCTATCGATTTTACCATACAAATTACTCGATCCCAAAGTTCTCAATCATCCGTTGATGCACTTTATTCAGCAACTGCTTATAACCATACTGGATAATTGGTGCATGTCACAATTACGAATCAATATTCAAGAAACGGATATTTTATTGAAGATCGTCCTTACGTTTGTCCATGCAGCTGAACAAGCATTTATGCCGAATGTAAATGAAAATGAGAAAACGAAAAAAGACCTACTAACGACGAAACAATTACTCTTCAAAGTTCGGGAACAAATCGATGGAATCGTATTGAATAAACAAGATTCAGACGAAGATCCGAACGTATGGGCAGTAGGTTTACTTACTATCAAGTTACTACAAGGTTCGCCATTCTATTATAATTTAGGCAAAAATCAAAGATTAATCAATGATCGTAAGTGATTTCGCATCTAGTCAGGAAATATTTGATCTATTGTTCAATTTAGTAATCATGAATAGTCTTGATTCATACGATTATAGACAAATTGTGCTTCGATTACAACATGGTCAAGCGTTGACCGATGTGGATTATTTTTTGTTTCTTACATGTTGGCAGTATTTATCTTCCAGATCTTTAACTAAAGAAAATTATTCGATTTCAATACATGAAATTGACCTCGTGTACTATCTGGTCGATGAACTTATAACACGATTAGAATATGCCATTGATGAATTAATTTCTATTGCGCCACCATCACTTACATATATCTTCGAACGATGCCATCAACTTCTCACTATTCATAATCTCGCCTCCTTCGACAAACATGCCAACTACATTGTCGATCGCCTCATCATCATCTTGAAAACTCAACTCACAACGGATCCACAAGATCAACCATTGGTTCTCGTCACACTGCAAGCACTTCATGATCTTTCCAAAACTCCTGACATTCGTGCCATCATCAAGAAACGTGAACTGACTTCGACCATCAAGGCATTTGCATCGACAGAGAACAGCGAGCAACGCAAAGTAGCGTTTGGAATTCTTGCTGAGATCATGGACGAAAAAGAGATCAACGAGAATCCGAGTGAAATGACTGCAATCTTCGTTGATCAACTGAAACAATTAAATATACAAGAATACAATCCAAATCTCGATAATACGTTGTCGACTCTGAAAGGTAAACTCGATTGAGCGAAAACTGCCAAGCTTGTCGTATTCATTTTGATTCTCGTTACAGTATTGATACAGCACGAGGAAGTGAAGAAAGAAATTATCAAACAAGGTGGCTTAGACAAAATTGTTTCGTTTCTGGTTGATGGCGATGAAGAGAAGCAAACTGATAATCAACTAGAAAATGCTCTCAAAGTGCTTTGGATGTCCACATTTGATAATCCGGATATTGTCAAGTCTTTTCAGCAAGATACCAAACTCACTACCAGAGTTCACGATATACTTCAGCATGCGAAACAACACAAGAATCCCACCCTCGAAAAAGCAGCCGATGGTTTCATTTGGAAAGTGGAAAAAGAAGAAAAGTTCAAAGAACAACAACAAGCTGAGCAAGAGAGAAAGAAACAGGAGAAAAAGAAGAGAGCACAGGAGAATGGAACGAGCGAAATGGCAGAAGAGGAAGAAGAAGAAGAGGAGGAACAGTATGATCTGATGATCTCATACTCGTGGGCAGATATGGATCTAGCTCACCGAATCTTTCATCATTTGACTGAGAAGCTGGGTTATAAAGTGTGGCTTGATCAAGAACAGATGCATGGATCGACGATCGAAGCCATGGTATGAGATGATATTTCTGTGAGAAGAAGAGAAGATGAATTTGTGTTTAGGCGAATGCAGTGGATGGTGCTCAGTTCATTCTGATGTGTATGTCGGAAACATACAAGCGAAGTGCAAACTGTAAATCGGAAGCAGAGTATGCATTCAATCGAAAGAAGCACATCGTTCCAATAAAGATGAAGAAAGAGTACACACCGGATGGCTGGCTGGGTTTCATTCTGGGGACTCGAATGTACATAGATTTTGGTGAACACGAGTTCGAGAAAGCCACAGAGCTGTTACATAATGAGATACAGTTGCAGAAGAAGACAAAAAAGGAAGCAACACAAGATACTAAGTAAATAATCTTATGTAGAATTTGTCTCGTAAACGTACAGAATTGTCTGGTTTTAGAACGAACGTGGTAGTTAACACTGTTGATGAGAAAACGAAGTTTATGGAAGAAGAATTTCAAAGTCATCAGAATGAAACCACAGAACCGTTAGATACGAAAAATATTTCAAACTGGACTACAACTGATGTTCGAACTTTTCTTATACAAACAGAATTATCGGATGTATTGCCGCTTTTTGGTGCTATTAATGGGCGAGAATTAGTTGAATTATATGCAATGTGTAAGCTCGATTCTGTATCAATGTATCGTTCGTTAAAATCCGAACTGTTAAGGTTACACGATAAAGTTTTGACAATTGCCACGTACCTACACTTTATCGATCGTTTACGTACTATTTGTGATAACGGTCTACCTTTAGATACATTCGCATGTGATAGACAGGTAGCAGAATGTTTAGATGACGCTGATTAGACTAGCGGAAATATTTTTTTCGTTTTAAAGAAAATATCTACGATATATTTTCTTGTATTTATATAAAATTTGTAAACGAATAGATATTTTTTGCAGCTTTTGTTATTGTCAATCATGAGTCTTGACTATCCGAAAAAGATAATACTGTTTTTTTCGCTGAATTTTGTACCCAATCTGAAATGTCATCTTATTCTTGTTATACTCAACTTGGATTAGGTAATTTTAATTTTCACAATAATCGAACAAGTACATAAAATACGGCCACCTATATATCCCATGTTACCTCAATTTTCATTGTATTTCTTCCAGGTGCGTATCTTTTCTCGTATTTTATCTATTGTTGTCATATCGTCGCATATGAAGTGCTGTATGCACGAAAGTATCGGAGAAGCGATGATTTTTGACAACCGATGTTCAGTTCTATGACTATCAACTGCGTCATTCAGATATGTAATCGTACACTTGACATAGGTATCACTGATGATGATTGTGCTTAATTGGGTTTTTTCGACAATTTGATGTGACATATTATTTTCATGATTATTCATCATTGTTATCTAAATTTTCTCGTACGAGCTTTCATCCGTAACTAACAATTATAACTTGGTGTAATTTAAATGAAAATAGACGATTCTCGCGCGTGAATAATATATCGACGAGAAAGGCTCGAATAACACTGCTGCAATTATGACTTCTTCAGTTTGAGAATAATGTTTTGTCGGTGAAAGTGAAAACGAAGCAATTATGAGTAGTAAAATAGTATTGATTTTCTCACCATGAATCGGTTTTCGTAATCGATGATCATGGCATTGTGATAAACTAACGCGTTATTTGCAAGTTAGAAAAGCTGTATCACATTGATCACTTTGGAAAACATGTTGTTTTCAAAATGTACGATTGGTTGTTTTTTTTGGAGAAAATCATTATCTTGACTGAAATAAAACGGCAATATTTTATCGAATATGTACAAGAAATGCTTGAGGTACTAATTGTACCACTGTTTTCATGCTCTTTTATGATTTCTTTAGCTTCTTATTTTGTTTCATGCGTCGAGGCAGATTGCTAATACGTAATCAGAGCGAAAAACATCATGTTTTTGATATTCTTTGCTAAAGACTCATTCGCTCTCAATCGGGACTGTATAAACACGTGATACATACCTTGACGATACTGTGAGCAATGTGCCTCTACTAGTTTGCCTATCTGTTGTTCTGGTTGGTATACCAACGAATTGCACTCATCCGAATCGATTAGAGGTGCGAGTAAACACCGTGATCAAAAACAAAATTTAGATATTTTCTTCACTGCTTCTTTTTCTCATTATTATGTTCTAAAAAAATATATCGTCTATTTTAGACTTTAAAGTAGTCATACTTTAATACTTGACTTAATCGAGATGACAACTGAACATCCGACATCACCCTCAACACCGATCATGGTCAATCAAAAGAACTGGGCTGCTATTCGGCAAGATTCTATAGAACACGATTTGACGTCGAATGATATTTGCGCTATGTTTAATCAATTTTTAGTTGAATTTGAACAAATGGAGAAAAGTGGAAAAGCAACCACGAACATCTTTTTAGATGCTGTTGAACAGATAACCGATGCTGTTATCGTCATATCACCTTATAAGCTACTTGATCCTCGAGTTCTCTATCATCCGTTGATGTCGTTTTTGCATCAGATGCTTGTTGATATATTAGGTAATTGGAGAAGTGCGAACCAACGATTAAATATTCAAGAGACAGATATATTCTTGAAAATTACAATCATATTTGTCCATGCGGCTGAACAAGCAACTGTAACCAATCCTGAAGAGAATCGTATAAAGATACGAGACATACTGGCGACAAAACGCTTTCTTTTTCTTGTACAAGAACAAGTAGATGATATTGTTCTCAATAAACCAGAGATAAATGACGATCCTAATATATGTACGCTGGGTCTACTGACAATAAGATTACTACAAGGTTGCCCATTTTATTATAGTATGGAACGAAATCAGCAATTGATTGATGATCGTAAGTTGATCTGTTCATATGTGATAAACTAAGAAATGATTCAATTTAGTGGTCATGAATTGCCTCGATTCCTATGATTATCTTCAGGCAATACGACAACTTCAAAATGGTCAAAAGCTTTCTGATATAGATCGTTTTCTTCTGTATACTTGCTGGGAATATGTACCTTTCGTTTCGACCCCATTACAACTTTCATCCGACCGACCTAAAACGAGTGCTGTACTTCAACATGTTTATGATGAGTTGTTAAAACGACTTGAACAAGCTGCTGATAATCCACCACCTTTTACGCCTGTATCGTTTGCTTATATCTTCGAGCGATGCCATCAACTTCTCACTATTCATAATCTCGCCTCCTTCGACAAACATGCCAACTACATTGTCGATCACCTTATCACCATCTTGAAAACTCAACTCACAACGGATCCACAAGATCAACCATTGGTTCTCGTCACACTGCAAGCACTTCATGATCTTTCCAAAACTCCTGACATTCGTGCCATCATCAAGAAACGTGAACTGACTTCGACCATCAAGGCATTTGCATCGACAGAGAACAGCGAGCAACGCAAAGCAGCATTTGGAATTCTTGCTGAAATTATGGACGAAAAAGAGATCAACGAGAATCCGAGTGAAATGACTGCAATCTTCGTTGATCAACTGAAACAATTAAATATACAAGAATACAATCCAAATCTCGATAATACATTGTCGACTCTGAAAGGTACTATAAGTGTAATACGGATCAATGTATTCTTAAATATTCTATTATAGGTTTGATGCAGCACGAGGAAGTGAAGAAAGAAATTATCAAACAAGGTGGTCTCGAAAATCTCGTCTTGTTTGTCCGAGATGGAGATCCAGAAAAACAATCAACAAATCAATTGGAAGACGCTCTAGAAATTCTCTGGCTGTCCACATTTGATAATCCGGATATTGTCACGTCTTTTCAGCAAGATACCAAACTCACTACCAGAGTTCACCATATACTTCAGCATGCGAAACAACACAAGAATCCTACCCTCGAAAAAGCAGCCGATGGTTTCATTTGGAAAGTGGAAAAAGAAGAAAAGTTCAAAGAACAACAACAAGCTGAGCAAGAGAGAAAGAAACAGGAGAAAAAGAAGAGAGCACAGGAGAATGGAACGAGCGAAATGGCAGAAGAAGAAGAAGAAGAAGAGGAGGAACAGTATGATCTGATGATCTCATACTCGTGGGCAGATATGGATCTAGCTCACCGAATCTTTCATCATTTGACTGAGAAGCTGGGTTATAAAGTGTGGCTTGATCAAGAACAGATGCATGGATCGACGATCGAAGCCATGGTATGAGATGATATTTCTGTGAGAAGAAGAGAAGATGAATTTGTGTTTAGGCGAATGCAGTGGATGGTGCTCAGTTCATTCTGATGTGTATGTCGGAAACATACAAGCGAAGTGCAAACTGTAAATCGGAAGCAGAGTATGCATTCAATCGAAAGAAGCACATCGTTCCAATAAAGATGAAGAAAGAGTACACACCGGATGGCTGGCTGGGTTTCATTCTGGGGACTCGATTGTATATAGATTTTGGTACGTATGAATTTGAAAAAGCAATTGGGTTATTAGACAATGAAATACAGTTACAAAAGAAGAAGAGGAAAGAAGCGAAGGAATCTGCTAGGTAATGAGTAATAGTGAAAACTTGTTTTCTTCTAGAGGAAAAATGATTATTTTAGAATCGAAAGAAAAGCTGCAGACGACGCGGATATTAAAAAAGAGAATAAAGGTGAAATGGCTTTCGAATCGGAAAGTGAGACGAAACTGAACTTGGGCAGTACTGTTTCACGTTGGAATGAAACAAAAGTTCGAGATTTCTTAATCAAGCAGAATCTCGTATCGATGGTACCTCTTTGTGATGGAATCAATGGCGAGGAGCTATCTGAGTTATATAGTATGTGCAAAGCCAACTCAACGTCCATGTATCGTTCGTTGAAATTCGAGCTGCTACATAGTCATCATCGAATATTACCGATTTCAACCTTTCTTCGTTTTATGAGTCGAATGCGTTCAATGTGTGATGATGGATTACCATCCAATTCGAAAACTCTGAAAAAGACTGCTGTTGAAAATATAGAGGACGAGGACTAAATTCTCTTTCAAATGAGTAAACTCATTTATTTATTTTATTTATTTTCTTGTTAGACGTTTCCTTATTTGCACTTGATCAATACATTTATTTTGAATACATCTATATTTACATTAGATATGACTACATAGAAAAAAAACTACCTCGATAAGACGTAACAGAATAATACAAAGCTGAAAAGTCAGTTATTGTTCCTTTTTCCGTCAAGAAGCATATTAATGTGAGCCATTCATTGTACACATGCGTTTTGCATTATCATTTTCACCATGATTATGTTGCTCGTGATTCGTAATATTTGTATTTGTCAATTTTCTTTTATTAATTGTCGATTGTAAAGCATCGGTCATTGGTTGTTGATCATCATCATCATTCACAATATCAACGATGACATCATTCTCTTCTGATGTCATTATTGTACGATCGGTATTATCCAATCGATTTTGATTGCCATTATTGAACATAGCATCCATAGCATCTCGAAGACATACATTAACGTCCGGCATAACAGATAGATTCGTTCGAGCCTTCAACGAAAGATCAATATAGATGAAAAGAAATTGTCTCATGAAATGAAACTTACCATGCTCAAAAAGAGAAAAAGAGATAATATATTTTATATCTAAAACTCAGAACAAAAATACGGATTATATTCTTCCGATTGGATACTAATAACTATTAATTATTCTTTTTCTCTTGCTTTTCATACACAAAAAAAGGAATTCAAAGTATTAATTTGTAGCTTGACACGATGTCAACAGACTATGTAATGATGTTGCGAATGCTGTAGGATTTTGGTAGAATGAACAGTTCTGTGAACATGTCATCGGATCAGCTTCCCATATTGTCGAATGACACGAGCATAAATTTGGAACATGAATTCCACGATTCGAACAGCGTTCACGCAGGGTTGTTTTCAACGCTCGAATATATCTGCAAACAGGAAGATTGATAATGAGAATGAATGTACCGACTTACCGTTCGATTTCGCGTCGTTTTTGGTCATGAATACGTTGTTGTCGAAGACGAGCTAGTTCCTTCGGATCTGCACTATTTACATCAAGGACAGCTTCATCTAGAAAAATGGTTTGAAAATAAGAGTGAAGTCCATGTTTGATAATCTACTTGGAATTGGCGAGATTTGTTGCTGTGCTAGAGATTGTTCTTGATGCAAACGTTCTGCTTCTTTTAATTCAACGAGACTAAAGAATAGTATTGCATAAAGAAAGGAATTGCATTTTTTTTCACTCCTCACCGTTGCATTTCTTTGTTTTGTTTACTTAGGAGTAAAGCTTCCTTTACTTGTCGTCGTTCAATCGTCATGAACAAGGCACGTGTAGCTTGAAGTCGTTTTCGATTTTCGAGACTTGTTAAACCCTCGGTCAGAGTGTCTATTATATGTAGAGATAGTTTATTGAGAAACAAAAGGAATTTTCGTACCCGTCAATGCTTTTAATGCAAACACGGAAAGTTGATTTTCACTCATCGATCGACGCAGTGTCGTGTCTAAGAAAGCAACGGTCATTTGTTCGAATTTGATCATAAAATAGATTACCTGATGACAGATGTTCTTGTTCATTCTTATTTGTTTGCTACAAAAAAGAAAGCACATATCAGGTGTAGGATAGAGTTTTATGAGTTTATTTCCTTACTAGTGTTACTGGAACAGGATTGAGCCATGTTCCAACAGGTGGTGTATCGTCAGTGGATGGTAGACTATCAGACTGAACGAGTTGTTTGGATGCTAAGCGTTGTTTACTGTGGCGGACACGACTGGTTAGTTCGTTTGGACAGAATGTGGACGATTGAAGAAAAGGAGTGGTCGCTCGTTGGGATAGGACAACAACTGTGTCAGCTGGTGCTAGTGGTGGAGGCAAAGTTACAGCTTCGATCTATATATGAGAAATGTAGTGTGTACGGCGAATTAGAAAGGTGATGATTTAATGGTACCGTTTTATTTGTGGTTTGTCGTTGAACGTGATTCTGTGCTTCTCGATAAAGACGAAGTCGATGGCGCACAAAGGCATCAAGCTGTTCAACACGTTGTCGGCGCTCATCCATATGTCGTTCAACGTACGCTGAATATTGCTCAGCATTGTGCTAATCAAGTATAGAATTAATTCTAAATGTTTAACGTCCTCTAAATTAACTTACAGCAGCATCATTTAACGATATCATCTCAAAATTATCAGATGATTCTTGCCTCAAAATCAAATCAATATGCAGGAGAAGTAATGTTGTTGGGATGACAACAATCAGATGAAGAGAAAGAGGAGAGGTCGAATAAGCAGCAAACGCATGAATATGAACCCAGATGACGCTGTTGTATGCGATCAATTTGCATAACGAATCTCATTGCTGTTTCTCTCTTTTGTAATCTGCGCAAAAGGAAACTATTGAGTTAAGAACTTTCTCTCCGCTCTCGAAAAACATATTTCTCAGGATTCTTATTAAAAAAGTACTCAAACATTAAAATTATTGGAAAGTTCTTCTGTGGACTGTAAAAGAGTCTATTGATTATTTGGAAGCTAAACATCTAAAAGATTTCATTTGCACATTATTGTTAAAACAGAAAACTGGATTTCTTTTGTTTCTTTGCCATTCAATTGCTGAAATAAAAAGCTATCAAATATAGACGCATATTCATGGCTGCAGTGTAACGTGTTCCTAAAAAAAACCTGTTCATCTTGCATATGTACCTAGTGCGGAGGTATTGAACGATCTTTTCTGATGAAAGTTTCATTATTGGATATATATATGTAGAGAAGACAAGTGTATAATGGAAACCAAGTTGACCCGACGACGGAGACCAGTAAGCCGGCGACTGACACAATCGTTCCAAACCAAGCTCAATCACAACTCTCACGTACTCATACGAAGTTAAAGGCGACCGAAAAACTAAACAAGTTTATTCAACCTAGTTGTTACAGGTAGGTCATTTGTGTGTAAATGTCATCGAATATAATCATGAACAATGAAGAAAACCGCACTAATTCATTTTAGACAATTCACTTCCAATCAAAAACTCGCGCCAAATCTAATCCTCGCATCCATTGCTGTTTTTCCTCCTGTAGTTTTGCTTGTTATCAATCGGACAACTCCTCGTAAGAAAGTTATTAGAGCGAAATCTTCGATTGTATTTTCGAAACTGTTTAGCTCCCACACTACCAGTATCAATCCATGTTCATCAGCAACATGCATTGGACAAGAAACGTCGAATTTGATAACTACAGTGGTAATTCTTTATTCATTCGATGGAAATGCTAATGATTCGAACGGACGTTTCAATGGAGTGTCGTATGGTGCTCCTACGTATGTGGCACAGTCCTATGTGGGCACTTCAGCATTGAATCTAAATTCTACTTCATCGCAATACATTTAAATTCCGGGAATTATTTTCGAGAAACAAAGTTTAACTTTAGAGACATGGCTTTTTTATCAGCTAGTTCGGTTGTTGGTACTTTCGGCATATTCAGCCATTGTGACTCGAACTTTGTTTGTCTAGGAACAAGTCTCATAAACGAACGCTTCATTCTTTCGTTCGATTCGATGAATAACAATAATAAGACATTGGTTGGGATCAGGTTAGTTTCCATCAGAGAATGGATGCATTTGACGATAATGTATGATGGTACATTATATCAACAGACGGTGTATGTTAATGGACACATCGACGCTATTTCCAAGGGGGATCATGCTACCATATCAAGGAAATTCGACAAATGCAGCAACAAATATTGGCCGAAGTCGATCTCTAAGCACTGGAGTAATATATTTCCAAGGGTAAGAAGATGTTCTATACTTACTCGCCGGTGAAAGAATTATGTTTCAGACGGATTGATCATTTTAAAGTGTCCTTTGGCATAACTTGAACCGTTTGTCACATTTTTAATGATGCAACGTTAACAGCTTATTACCCATTTGATAGTGACAGTGCATTGAATGATTAAAGTGTCAATCGATTCAATGGAGTAGCATCCAATACAACGATAATGTCAGGTGGACGTCACGCACACGCTATAAATTTTACATCGTCGATAAGTTGTTTTCAAGCACAAGCTTTCCCTGTCATTCGAAATATATCTAAAACGAATCCACCTTTCACATTTTCACTTTGGGTTAACCCAACATCATATGTAGGTACCATCCGATGCTGGCTTCCTCTGTTACGATTTTCTTGCTTTCACACTAACTGGCGCTTTAGTTGTTCAATACATGGTCTCATATCGCAGTGATTTACTCACGATTAGATGGAGTGGCGTGCCAGAGTGGTTCGATTGCGATCGTATCTGACTCGTTTATTGGCGATGTCGATGACTTTCGACTTTACAATCGAGAGTTCAATACACAAGAACTGTGTGCTCTTGTTAATATATAAATAAGAAAATATCATCAACAGACGAACAGTGCTTCTGTACAATGAGTTAGAGGAACAGATCGTTGTCGAGACATAAGATATAATTTTTTTGCCAATGAGTATAATAATATCGTTTAATTTCTTTATTCTCATTTGTCTTTTGAGAACAAATTACTATTCGATAATCAATAACTCCACATTGAAAGTTTACAAACATATACAATAGAAGGAGAACATAGAATTATTGAGAAATAGCATAATAAGTAGGGAAGCGTTTCAAGTTTCAAGACAGGTGCATATCTGCATCAAATGTTGAAAGAATAAGTTTGGAATTTTTCGATCACACGAATCCTTCAATAAGAACGTTGTATTGCATTGATGTCTAAGGAGAAAGTTACGGCTCAAAAACATCGGCCAACCATCGCCATTGTACCCAGACGGCTATCTGCAATTCAACATAAAGTAATAAATCGCATCTGTAGACGCAATTCCTCACGAATTCCTCTCCATAGATCAATCCACAATCTGATGATAAACAGGATGTTCATTTGAATAACATTCCTAATTTCCAGTCGACAGCAATATCATCAACAATTCCGCCTGCCAAAAAACCGCCACCATTAGAAACCAAACATGACTTAGTAGACCTCGATCCCAACAATCGATTGTCAACGCCTATTAATGTTCGGATTTTAACACCGAAGACGGAAACATCCAGAAATGTAAAAAATCCCAAACAGCCTAATGTTGGGTCTGGAATATGTTTCAAGTAAGACAGATTTTCACTTGTGTCATTACTATGACCTCAGTCGATATAATCGAGCAATGAAGTGTTAGGTTGTAATTAGAAAGTATTGATGAAAAATTTTATCTTTAGCCAATTGACGCGGAAACAGAAGTTCCTTATTTTGACAATTAGTTTGATTATAATTGGCTCAGTTCTGACTGCAATTATTATCTACTTTCCAATCTACTATCTCATCATTCAGCCAGCTAATTCTCAATGTAAGGAAAGACTGTAGTTGGACAAGGATCATTCTCCTAAAAAACTCTTTCACTTTAGCATCATTCACAAATATTACTGTATCGGGATGCTACGCTACAACATGCATCGGTCAAGAAACACCTTATCGTACATCGACGATCACTGTAATCTACCCTTTTGATGCAAATACAAATGATGTAAGTGGATATGCGACAGGAACTGCATTCGGACTAAGTTCACCTGGATACACTGGATATTGTTATGTCGGATACCAAGCATTGACTCTCGCTTCATTGAATCAACAATATATATCGATTCCATATGTTAATTTATCTCAACGCAGTTTCACCATTGAAACATGGATTATGCTCTATAATTCTGCTGCTTCGGGTAACTACGGCGTTTTCGGACAATGCGATTCGAATTCGATTTGTTTATCAATAAGTGTACAAAATTCACGTTTCGTAGTCTCGTTCAATTCGATGATGACGAATAATTATACATTAACTGGAGCGACTTTTGTTTCAGCGAATATTTGGTTTCATCTAACGGTAGTCTACGATGCTGTTTTATATCAGCAACGAATTTATGTAAATGGTCGCATAGATGGAATCTCTACCAGCATTGTTCCTTCTTACCAAGGCACATCAACTGGATCACTAACAACGATCGGTGGAAGTTCATCATTAGGCTACGGGACAACATATTTTCAAGGGTATGTACTTATGTACACCAGTTCTATTTGTAATATTGCTCTTGAGATATTAGTAGAGAAAATTTTTTTTCATTGTTCGTGTAACAACATTTCTCTGTTTTTGAAATCCCATTTCTATTATTCTACAGGCGAGTGGACAACTTCATGATTTCGGCCGGCATCGTACGAACTATTTGTCAAATTCTCAATGATGCAACCCTGACGGCTTACTTTCCATTCGATACAACTGATCCACTTAATGATCATAGTATCAATCTGTACGGTAGTGTCAGCTCACCGTCCGTCACAATATCTACAGGTCGTGTTAATGAAGCACTCTATTTTACCTCCAGTACAAGCTACTTCCAATCACAATGTTTCCCAAATTCAGGATTAGATGACCCACCATATTCGTTTTCACTTTGGATCAATCCAAGTTCACACGTTGGCGGTGGTACAATCATTCATATGTCAAATTTAATATATGGCAACGGATCCATCTGCTATGATCTTCTCGCTTTGACAAACACTGGACAATTAGTAGCACAGTGGATGCTTTGGAACAACACTTTCGACGGATTTCACGGTCCCATTATATCCGCAGGTACATGGACTCATATTGCTTATGTTTATTCCGAAACGAACGGTGTACGACTTTATGTCGGTGGGCAATTAAGTGCTATGTCATCGAATACGGCCACTCTAAATATAAAAGATTTTAGTACTATATTATATGTCACGTTAGGTAATATCAGTCCTCTAGGTTCGTCAGCATCGGTCAGTTGTAGCAATGTTGCTGCTTTATCTATTGTTTCTGGATCATTCATCGGTGCTATTGACGAATTCAGAATTTACAGCCGAGAACTAGATTCTCGAGAGATTTGTGTATTGGCAAATCCATGAATTTGGCGACTCCGATAATGTCGGTTTTGTAAAATATGATTAAAAAAATCATTGTGATCTTTTCTTTTGATAAAGAAGAATAAAAAATGAAAATGGCATTGGCGCATTTAGAGTGTGTTACATATTTTCTAATTTGGAATAGATAAAGACAAACACCAATGTATACATGTGAGAAAATTCTTCCGATTCCTTAATCACTTCACAATCGAGCATCATATATTAGTAAAATTTGTGTGTTAGCTGAATGGAATGTTCAATTCAACAAAACTGCTTAGTCTTGATCAATATTTCTTTTTCCACTTATGATCATTTGGATTCATCTTTCAAGCGAAGTTGCACTTGAACCCTATTCCTCGTCTCGTTCTGTGTATAAGAAGAATGCGTGCACTGTGTTCATCGAAAACACCCAACCACACCACTGCTCTCGATACTCTAGCAATCATTACATGTCATGTCGATCAGACATATGAGGTGGCGCACTCTTTCCATCTGGTAAATACTAATACTCATTGTTTATTTCCTGTTCTCTCGTCGATTCTAAGAACAGACAATCGTTGTACCGAAAACATTGAAGATTTGTTTGTTCTTTTTTGATTTTTGTAAGTTAAAATTTCTTTTTGAGATTGAATGATAAGTAATTCAGTGATATGTTTTTTTTATTTAGTTTTCTATATATTTATATGAAACATGAGTTATAATTTTACTGCCAGTCAAGCAGCACAGGGAGCAAATTATGCCGGGCGGGCAATGAATGCATTCCAGACAGCTGTTAACATTGACGATCAGCAGGCACATCCTGAAGGTACGACATTCTGGTTCCGATGGTTCATTCGGGTGGTTGCTGTTACCACTGGACTACGTAAGTTTTCTCTCTTAAATGACAAAACAAAACATAATCTTCGCTATTGATTCTTTTTCACAGTTGCAATGCTTTGTGGATTGTTTGGTGCGTTGAGTATATCGCCTTTCTGTATCATCGCTGGTGTGATGATGATGTACGTATTGATGCTTTTTCAACATTTCTCAATCACAATTAGTTTACTGTTGATTAGTGTTCTCGGCTTCGCATTAATCATGTTCGAAGTACCAGTTTGCTGTCAGTTTGTGCAATATACTCAACCAGCAGCAAAATTTTCGGAACAACGTCCTCCATGGCAAAAGGCAATACTTTATTCAGTGTAAGTTCGATACTCGTGCCTACATGCGGATATGATCAGCGAGAAAATTTTTAGACCACCACTAGTTCCATTATTGCTTTGCCATTCAATCAGTATTGTCTTCGGCTTCATCTGTATACTGGTCAACGGCGCTATTCAATTTATGTTAGCTGTTGGCAAAAAGTAAGATCAGATTCTGTGCTCATGTGGCAATAAGCATATCTTTCTCATTGTAGAGCACCATTAGAAGAGATGCTTCAACGAGCAGGTGTTGGTAGCAACATTCGAGGTCCACCTGTACCTGAAGGTCCACCAATGAACGCATCTGGAATGCCGCCACAACCAGCCATGGGTGATAAGGGATTCAACTTTACCCCCTTACATTAACTTAACCAAATCGACTCAATTTGCATTTCAAACGATGAATCAATGAGAATTATATATTCCATTTGCCATTGGTGTATATCAAAACATATATATTTTAACATTTATTTCACTCTTTCTCTTAAATCAGATTTAGTCTCGATTGTATATCTATTGTTCTCAATCAATTTTCTCCTCTTTAAACGATTCTATTTTTCCTTTGCTTAGCTCATCCTTTCGTTGTTGTTGTTGTTGTTATTGTTGTTTCGTACGATTGTAATGTTTTATGTTCGCTGTTGTCATGCTAATTCTCAAACAGGTATTTCTTCGGAAATATTTTTTTCACAACGAGATTATGCAAAAAAAGAATCAAATTATGCTTTACTCTACTCATAGAAACTTAATCTAAAGTAATAAATCTGGACAATTATCTCAATAGATTTCATCACTCCTTCGACCGCCACTTTTCGCAGCTCTGGATGGAAATATAATCGTTGAAGATAGGAGATCCGAGATTTTATAGTTTGTTTATTAATTTTATTCTTTTTTGTTTCTTCAATATCTCTCAAATATTAAGTTGGTAACAAATGATGTCAAAACGAGAGAAGTTCAATCGAAAACAAGGATGAATTGCCAAACAGAAGTGTGTTTCTTTATTTCGATTTTTGGCTTGTGGCTGGTGCCGGTGCGGCGGTTTCAGTTGCACCAGTTCCTTTTTTCGATTTCATAACCATAGCAACGATACGTTGTTCTTCAATGAGAAAAGCTCGGACAATACTGCAAAACAACGAAAACAATCAGATCTTTTCGAAAGATACTAAGGTATCTCATACCGAAGTCGAACGCATTTGGCACATCGTGATCCACCATAGGTACGTGAAACAGTTTTCAAGCGTTTTGTCATTGCCATACGTTCCTTTGGACGAGATGCTTTGATCTAAATCAGCAGTTATATTAGATACAATTACAAAAAACTTTGAATCAACTTTACGCCTGGCAATTCAACTTTACAATCACCACATTTAGGGACTGTTCCTCGCTTTTTAACATATTGAAATGTTAATTTACCGCCGGGTGTTTTGACACTGAAAAATGAATAAAAAATGTGTCTAGTTTGTCCTCCGATAAAATCAGTTTTCATTGAATACATACACTCGAACCCGATTGGATTTGGTGTTGTAAGATAAACGACGACGATAAGTTAATCGTTGGACCATTTTTTTCTAGATAGATTTTCTTTCAAATGATCTAAGAATGAAATCAAATTGTTTAGTTTTTCCGAAAGAAAAAAATTAGTGAAAAGAATAAATAATAAACAGAATATACTTCATCTCGATTCTCATTGGTTCATATTCGTTAACCAATGAAGATTCGATGCAAATCAACGAACCTCGCTCAAAATGCATTTCTATGTTAAAATATCTTTTCGAAGGATGTTACCTAGTAAGCAGTACACAAGAATGGTAGACACATGGTTTACATGCTATAGTGTACAGGACAGGATTTTCTTCGGATGGCTACACGTTTTCAAGGAAAAGGTGGTCCGAGTGGACGACTAACACCGTCAAATCCAACGGCATCAAACACAATAACAAATTCGACATTGTCGATACCATCGTTGAATGCGTATGCCAACGTTAATAGTGAAAGTGATCAGGCGTATCTTGGTAATATGAAGGAGCGTTTATTAACTTTGACTTAGACATTGGAATGTTTTTCTAGATCGAATAAAAGCACGAGAAATAATCTCGGATGCTTTATTACAAGTAACTCGACTAAAACCTGATAATCCCATTGATTTTCTTTACAATTAGTGAGTTCAAACAGCTCATTTTCCTCGATTCTCATTGCAAAATTCTAGCTTTGAAAGCCAATGTCAAACAGATCCTTATGAAAAAACATTGACTCGTTTGCGTCTTGCCGATCCAAAACATCCATCATTTCACTCGCTGCTTGTTGAGCTATATTCCAATTTCGATACAAGTAACTTGAACAATAGCATTTTCTATTCGATAAACTAATCTATTCTAGTCAACGACGATGGTTTATTACTCAAAGGCGATACATATAATAAATTATTACATAATTTATGCAATAAGTAAGAAGAGCAGAACATTTATGAACACTTGACCACCGAATTATTTCGTCTAGTGAAATCTGGTCAGGTTTGGATGAGCATCGAACAACGTTGATATCCTTGTTAAGTCTTCGCTCAAATGATGCTGTTAGTTTCACTGTTTTTAAATACGGCATTCAAGCAATTTTACTTGCAAAAGGTTAGTGTCGAGATAACACAACTTTCGAATCATTTCGTAATTTATAAAAAGTAGAATTTCATAAAACGGCTCATTCATTGTACAATTCGCTAGCTAACCATGCTGGCAGCAACACAGATGTCGATCGATCTTTATGTGATATTCTCCTACAAATGCTAAGTAATTCACTTGAATTACTGAATAAAGCACCGGTTGATACATTCAGGTACTTCTCGCTCGAGTATTCATTTGAATAACAATACTTTGTGTTCTAGTCTTCACGAATCAATCGTCAAATTGAGCCCACATCAAGTCAAACACACTTTGGAACAACGGTGGTCTCCGTCACGAGCGTCAACTTCCAAAACTCGAATGACTTTCGACGAATTTCAAACTCTAGCTATGTCTATTTATTTAACTACTATTAAAAAAGTTCCATGATAGAGATTTTCCAGCGAATATTTTCGTTATCGTTTGTGAACCTCGTTTTAGATGTCTTCATTATCATATGCAGATGAAGCTCCAGTGAATTATGATGAGTATGACTATGCAGGAGACGAGATGAATGATGAACATGTCGAAATGTACGGGAATGGTGATGAAGACAGTGACGATGATGATGATGAACAACGACAGGAAGTTACTCGAAATAATCATGCGACACGAGATAAGAGTCAAACGTCATTGAATGACGATGCAAATTTGATCGATTATGTCGTTGAAGAAGAGAAAGAAATCGGTGGTACCAAAGGCGAAGATAGTTATTTAACCAGTCGATCAACGACTTATTCAAGGTATGGAATTGTTGAACTTCTTTTTCTTCTCTTTCTCTCTACTAAGAAGTATTCTTTCACGATAGTTTAATCAGCGACGGCGGTGAAGAAGAAGAAGACGAGGAAGAGGAACAATCTGTCATAAATGAAGTAATCAACAAGAAGAAAGCGAAAATTACGGCGAAAGAAGAAGGTCAAATGATTCGTGCACGAGCATTTATCACTCAACTTGATCTAAAAGTACAAGAGAAAGATGATGCCGTTCAACAAATTCGGTAGAATCCGATCATTTCAAACATAGATCACTTCGATTTTTCATTCATTTTTCAGTCAATCAATTTATTTGACTAAAGAAAAGATTACGAAAATGGAACAGAATAAAACACAATTGGAAACAAATATTGCGCACGCACAAGACCAACGGAACGTGTAAGTCACTCGTGAGAAAAGAAAAGCACACTACTCGATTATTCCATTTGTAATACCAAATATTTCACTCGATTGTATACGATCTTTGAATGATCGCATTATATTTCTGTTTAGTACAATCGTCAATCGACTTTCCAGCGAATTGAATCGTGTCGAACATGAAATCATTCTTGAACATGACGTTTTGAAAGATCTGCAAGAAAAACTCGGTGTTGCCGAGTATGTTAACTATTCGTTTTTAATCGAATCAAACTCACTTTCTCGATTTTAGAATGCATCGAACTAGAGCGATTGTTGAACGAGGACGTTACAATGCTGAAGACAGCCTTCTACGAGAAAAGGAAACGATTTTAATCGATCAGAAACAATCATTGGTACAACTACGACAACGGCAAGAAGATTGGAAAGTTACTCAACTGAAACGAGCACATCAGTCAACATTAAAGTATAGTTGAAATGAGAGAGGCGATTAATTTACACTTCCAAATCTAATTTTAGCACTCAAAAACAAGCTCTCGAGCAGCAAGCAGCTGCCCAGCGATTTGCATTGGATGAAGCACGTCGTAGTAAAAAAGTTGCGCATAAATATTTACAGCAAACATTCGAAAAGTAGTGTACATCATGATCATAATGACTTATCATCGCTACGTTTTTTTTCCTTATTTTAGAGTTCGAACAGAAAAACGCATTGAAGAGGACGCGAGTCGTGCAGAAACTGAAAGAAAAATCAAAAGTTTGCTCAATCTTCGCAATGCTATCGAACGTAATAAAGATGCGATAACAATTAAATTAGCACAAAAACGAGCTCAAGAACGAGATTCACAGGATGCTAAAAAGCGTGAACAACAATCGATTGAAACCGAAGGACAGAATGGCTTATTCTATATGCTTCGTAAAGAGAGAAATGAGAAATTGGAACAAATGCAAAAACGTTTCGCTGATCAACAAGAACAAAATCGTTTAGTCATCGTGGACAAAATTCTCAAAGAAGAAAATGAGAAAGAGAGAAAACGTAAATTATATCCTGAACTTTATAAAACTAACACGAAACCATCGATGACCAAAGCCAAAGATATCTCTTCTCAAGTTAGTCAGTAAGTTGAACTGAACTTCGTACGAAATCAAGAATACATGCTGACTGCTTTTGTTTATTCTATGTCACAAACTCAATCCGTTGCCGACGTTCAGTCAACAATAGCACCACAACTTGTGCCAACGACTCAAGCCGATATTGATCCAATTGAATATGCATCATCGATGACATCAACTTTTCATCATGATGAATTCGAAGATGGTAACATATTTTTGCTCAAGTTATCTAAAAATAAATGATTTTGTTGCATAGATATGGATGTTGATTTGGCTCAACCTGAATTCAATGGTCTGTGGGATAAACAACCAGCCAAACAAGAAATCGATCCACTTTTTAATCGATCGAAATATTGGAAAACAAAAATGGATAAAGTAATCATTCTTATGATTAGAGAAATGAATTCAGTTTTTGTGTTTCTTCCTTTCTCAAAGGACATCTTGCAACGAACACTAACTCGATTAAAAGAGAATGTTGTTCGTGAACAAGTTGTTGGAACAAAACGGTATGAAGGAACTGTACCGTTCAAAAGTGACCCAACAGAAATTTATTTCAAAGTTTGTCCAAAACAAAGCTTATCTGTTTGATGGATATGTGTTCATTTCTGTAGGATTTCGATGTCGGAAAAATATATCGAACACGAGTAACGTTGACCAATGTAACCTTAACAATCAATACACTCAAATTAGTCGATCTGTCAGAATCGTTGAAAGATTTCATTACACTGAAGTATTTTTATTTGCTTCTCGAAATGGTTTTCTTGCAATTCTTTGATTATTCATAGATTTGAACCACCAGGAATGATTTCGGCTGGAATGTCGTGTTATCTTCATGTTACTTTCGAACCGAAGGTGAATAGAGCGGTTTTGATATTTTTATCTTGGATCAATTCTGTTTTCATAGATCAATGAAAATCTTCGTGGTGAAATCAAATTTCTTGCCCAAACAGGCATGTTTACTGTTCCAATTCGTTGTGAAATCAAGAAAGTTGAGGTAGATAAACAATTTAGCGAAGACAAAATTTTGTTTGTATTTTGATCAGCAATTATCGTTCAAATATTTTCATGTTTAGTTATCCTTGGATAAAACATCAGTCAATGTTGGAACAACAGTTGTTGATGAACGTCTTCATCAAAGTATTACCTTGCGTAACAATGGTGGACTGGGTACGAATTATCGTTTGGTGAAAACAAGTGTGTTGCGTCGTGAACAAGCCGAAAACGAGAAAGATCAGAAGAAAACAAAAGAACCAGCATCTACGCCAGGTATTTTTGGAAATCCATATTAAATTAAGATGAATGTTGTCTTGCAGATGTAGCCGATCTTGTTCAGAAAGAATACGTTGAAGTTTTTACCATAAAAGCGGCTGATCAGGGCTTCCTTGCATCACATTCATCGATATCGTTTCCAATTGAGTTCACTGCTCCGGTAGCTGGAACATTCCATGAAGAATATACTATTGCGTTTGACCAAAATCATTCCGAAGTATTTTTAATGATAAATATTCATTTCTTGTCGAATCACTGGTTTTTTTGTTTCAGTTGAAATTCTCAATCAATGCTCAATCAATTGACGTTCCTGTTTGGGTTGAAAATCCTTCCACTGATTTTAAAATTTGCATGTTCGATCGTCTGTATCAAGATGCACTGGTGCTTCGTAATCGAAGTTCGGCCGCACTTCGTGTGTCCGTTGATATCCAACCGCGCGCCTTACAGAATCATATTGAAATTGTTCCACGCACAGCCTACATTCAAGCAAAATCAAGTTTCAATCTACAGATCAAACTAACTGCTCGTCCGTCAATCGTTGATGATGGTTTACCGATTGAAATATTCGATCCAACATATAGCACATTGATTGTGCCATTGGAAATCAAAGTAGCCGATCAAATTCGAACAGTTCCATTCAGTATAAGTGCAGTACTAACCACCAGTGATCTACAATTTGATGTTGAACATATCGATTTTGGATGTTGTACTACCACCGAAAGTGTTGTGGCGAAGATACATTTAAAAAATAATTCATTACTGGCTCAACCATTTGGATTTGTGAATCTCCCAGATGTAAGTTAACATTCGCGTTTCCATTGGCATATACTGTTTCTCTTGCGTGTAGTACATTCAAGTGCAACCAAACGATGGTTTCGGTACATTACTACCGGAAGAAACGATTCCTTTACATGTTCTCTTCAGTCCTTCGGCAACAAAGGAGTATCAGTGCACATTGACCTGTAGATCTCTAATCAATCGGTGCGTTTGTATTTTTTGTGTAATTGACATGAGATATGTGGTTTTCTTCCAGAGAGTTTACTTTCGATTGTCAAGGCGTTGGTGTTTTACCACCTCTCTCACTTTCGTCGACTGTTATTCACTTTCCTGCAACACCAATCAACGATCAATCGATTGCTACTTTCTACGTTGATAATCGGCATTTAGATAAGAATCATTTTCGACATCCGGTACCACGTATTGGCAACGGTATAGAACACTTTTCTCTTTTGTTAACAGACACATATATTAAAACACGCTTGTTCAGGCGAATTTGCTGCCGTTGGCCCAACATCCTTTCAATTTGAAGTGCCAGAAAATGCACCAATTACTATCTCACCCCTTGTTGGTACAGTTGAACCTGGCACGGTCAGTTTTTTGTTCCCTAATAGTTAGTCATTCACGTGTTCGTCCGTTGCTGTTTAGAGACAAAAGATAACGGTTCGCTTGGCACCGAAATTGGATCCTGCTGATATACGTACTGAATCTATTCGCATCAAAGAAGCGGACGCGAGGCGACAAGCGGATGGAAAAGATTCACCAAACAAAGGCGACGTAAGAATATTCAGATTTTCCATCGATTTTCTTCACACTAGATGATTCTAGTCAAAACATAGATCAAATACCATCAGTCGACGACGTGATACAACTACAAGTACCAGTGGTGACATTATTTCACCGGCACCAGAACAGTTAGTCACCTTTACTGAACATTATATCGCTTTCTTTGTCTAATCATTTCAATGTTTAGTTCAAATGAATGGTCACTGGCTCAATTATCTATGATGAAATCATTTCCATCATCGTTGGCGTCGTTTCTTATTCCATGTTATGTTGCATCGGGTGAATGTCAACGGCCTGGCATATTAAACTATGAGTAAGAATATTTACCAATTTCTCTGTCGTTTAATAGATAAACATATGAATAGTGTGGCTAATACTCTGTTTCTCCAAGTTCATTGTCCAATTGTTAAACCAGAATTGATCGTTATCTCCGATTACGGACAGACTACGATTGATTTTGGATCGGCGTCAGTTGGTCAAGAACTGTCACGAACAGTTCTCGTACAAAATATCACTGATAAACCAATTCAAGTAAATCTCAACTAAATGACAATCTTTCGTCTTAACATATCGAGTGATTTAGTTACGTAGTGCTCTATTGAATATCGATGGACCATTCCGATTATTGAATGCCCTACGAAAGATAGAACCAGGTGGTACAGCGCCAATCAAATTAACATTTACACCAAATGCCACCGTTGAGGTGTGTTCAAAACATAGAAATAGAATATCTTTTACCATCACTAACGCATGTTTCCAATAGTTTTTAGAAACACTTGAATTGACTAGTGAAAGTTCAAAGTTAACATTATGTCTCAAAGGTAGAAATTCGCTGATCTCTCTGAAAAAGCAATTTTGATGATCATTTCTATTAGGAGTGGGTCTTAAACCTAATGTTCAATTATCGTTTGATACAAACACTCCATTTCAAATGGGTTGTGTTCTCGCCAAAGATCACATTGAAAAATCATTTCAGGTAAGACAGAATCTAATCAATAACTAAACCGGTTTCGAGAAATCATCACTCATATTGCATTATGTGAGCTAAATAGAAAAGAAAGCAAAGATTTTCTTTATCTTGTACACGTGTTGTATTCGTTCTGCATGTTTATTCACCTTGTTGAAAACGTTGCCTATAACGATTCTTTTTCCACTCATACTTCATAATCTTACAAATACATACTTTCCGTCGAGTCGGGTATCTAGTAATGGTGGCAATTTGTACTACAACTTTATTTCTCGCGCTTTTGTTCACATATTTACTAGCCTGCCGTTATTTTCGTTTTCGTCGTCTTCAGTCAATCTTGAATCAATACGACATAAACACTCTTGATTATCAAAAAGGACATGAAATCAGTCGGCTATCTACTTTCTTCGACATGCCCTATATATCTGGTTTATCGATATCATTTGCTCTCTTTAAAACATATGGCATTCCGAGCATTTCACGCTTACTTGTTCAAACTGATCAATTAGCTCGATTAGAAGTAGCTGGTCGTCGAGCAGAAGATACCGGTGTTCTTCTCTCTGAATGTTTTGAAAATGATCTCGATTCGCCTCGAGCTCGAATGGCAACAGCGCGTATAAATTATCTTCACAATCTGTACCGAGGTCGAATAAGTAATGATGATATGCTTTATACACTAAGTTTATTCGTACTTGAACCTTGCCGTTGGGCAGTTAAATATGACTGGCGACCTCTTGCACCCGTTGAAGGCGAAGCACGAGTTTTCTTCTGGCGAGAATTAGGTGCGCGAATGGGTATTGAAAATATTCCATTGACTTTAAAAGACTTAGAAACTTGGTCAGTCAATTATGAAATCCAACATATGACTTATTCGAAAGATAATCAAATATGTGGAGAAGCAACAATAGAATTACTACTCTCGATATATCCAAATTGTATGCGGAAATTGGTTCGAAAAGTGTTCATTTCACTGGTAGACGAAAGACTTCGTTTAGCTATGGGGTTTGAGCAACCACCGCACTGGATAAAACAATTGACAATATTTTTCTTTCGTTGTCGAGCTTTTCTTCTCGTACATTGCGCACTACCACGTATCTATCCAGATAAGCGCGGTCAGGCTTCACGCTCTTGTCCAATGACCAAAGACGGTCGATATCAGCGTACGGGCTACTTTTTCGAGCCTTGGTATGTAAAAGAAACATGGTTCAATGCAATATTTTCGTTTCCTGGAAAGCGACCGAGTGCCAAGTATCGCAGTGGAGGATTTAAAGTGACAGAACTGGGGCCCGAGAAATTCGCTGGTAAAGGTGTCAATGTTATTGAAAAAGATGCAGAGAGAATGAAAGAAAGAGCTTTGTTGTCATCATAGTTGATCATTCTTGTTTCTATATTTGATTGATGTTGTCAATATTTGATAAAAATTTCCATTTTCTATAGATTATTAATCAATCAGAGACTGAAGTTACATTTCGGGTTGATTTAGCCAGTCAATATGTAAATAATCGAATTGAACAAGAAAATAAAAATGTATGGGGTGCTACGTTTGACTCGAATAAACACATGATCGGTAAGTTAGGTAGAATACAAATGATCGTTCTCTTCTGACGCATGAATAACTTCTTAGGTCCACAAAATTTAAGTGGTCGATCCGTGTTTGACATAACCCCAGTGAATGGAGTCATTCCAGCTGGCAGTAAGAAGCAACTGACCGTAATCTTCAGTCCTGACCATGACTCTGACTTCTTTTCGGATCTTGTTCGTATAACTATCTCGGATCAGGTTGGTCTTAAAACATAAAATTTGAATATTTATATTCTAAATAAATTTTTATAGCCTGTGAAACTCGAATTTCGTTTGCGTGGTAGTGGTCGTCAAAATACCATGTTTATTCGACCACTAGATAATGCCAATGTTGTGCAGAAAAGTCTCCTACCGAATATCAGCGATATTGTAACTTCGCAAATGCAAGCCATTGGTTAGATTTGATTTAAATCGAATTTTTTGTTCATAGTGGTACTCACGAACTTACTTTTTTTAGATCCGACTGAAAAAGGAGCGCCGAATAACATTGTTGTTTTACTCTGTGCGCAGATGGCCAATGGTAAATATGTACCTGCTCAACGTGAACTGATGATCGGCTGTGCGGCAACAAGTGGAACTAAACGAGTAAGATCTACCATAGTTTCATTTCAATCGTAGAAAGATTTATGATTGTAGAATGGTGATTATTCATTCGATAATATGAAAGATATTAATAACGAAGGTTTCATTGTGGATAATCCTAAGGTATATATTTAATGAGTGTTGAAGAGTATCTATGTTTTGTCTCTGCTTTACTTTTTAGACTTCCGTAGAAATGGGTACAGAAAAAGCTGTAAAAATTACTTGGACACCACCATCAAACTTCGATGCAAGTTTTGTCGTTTTCGAACTGATTGGTTTCTTATATCTTTTTATTAGGTGAATGAAGCCTCTCGAGCAACAGTCACTGTGATAACCAAAGGCGATGTCACACGAACATGGCGCGTTGTTTTAATTGGTTTTGTCGATCCAGCTTCACTTTCGGATAAACGATTATTACGACCGTCAAAACATCGATTAACTATAGCAACGAGCACTCGTTCCAATGCGTCCGTCACTGGTGCTAGTCAACAGTTGACACTACAAGAATCTTTACAAGAAATTGAGAGTCCCACCTAAGTGATCGAAAATGTCTCCTCATTCTTTTTTCTAGTATAAATATTTAATAAAAATTGGAAAGTGATGCATACATACAAAAACAAAAGTTCAACACTCAAAGCTTCTATCATTTGAATACGAAAGGAATCTTTTTATTTGTATCTTTGACTGTTAAATTAGTTGTTATCGTTGTAAAAAGTGTACTTTTAATTAGCAATATTTGCGTCAATCCCTGGTCAACATTCATAGCTAAATCACTTGAGACTTTTCGGCTATGGTGTGAGTATTATACTTGAGAAAAACATAGAAGAAACTATTCCGAACTATGATTTATAAAGCTCTTGATTTCTCTTTGGTTATTATTACATTTAATAAATGAATCAGAAAGTCAATTGTTTTATTCTTGAAGAAAGCATGAGAAAAGTATATATACGCTTTATTCGATAAGATATATATATATATATAGCTATAGAAGATGAATGCTAAAAGATGAATCAAGCGAAGAGTTATTGTTGTTTTTGATAAATGATAAGTTTCAATGTATCTTTGTCTATTCTTCTTCCTTTTCTTCACCACCTTCCTCGCCACCTTCTTCACCGCCTTCCTCGCCACCACCTTGATCTTCATTTCCAGCATCATCTCCATTTTCATCGTCACCTGTTGTATTGGAATTATCCGGAGGTTGAACCGAACGATCACTTTCACCATCACCACCTTTTTCAACTACCCACGTCGTCTTACCATCTTCATCAGATTGATTCTGTAACGTAAATCCATTTTGAAGAAGAATATCGAGAACCCGTTGAGAACCTTCGTTACAGAGTACACCATCGGCATGGTCAGATAACAATTCGTTCGTCAAAGTTTCTTGTAATATGCGAATCTAAGACAAATTCATGCTTGTAAAGTTTCATTTCTGCTTTTTTTCTGCATTACGGACTATGAAAAACTATTATTATTGAATATCACAATCTCCAGGGAAATTCAGTTTTTATTATTAACTTACACTATTAAATATGGAAAATAATATCAACGGTCGATCCTATTTCTCATTCTTTTTTTTGTGGCTAATATAAAATTCACTCATTGATAATACTGTTATAACGAGAAAATGTGTCAAAAACAAAACTTTGTTCAGCAATGCAAAACAATTCACTGAGTTTGACTATCGACTTCAACTTCTCGTTTAGCATCCAATGACCTTAGAAACTCCTGTGTACCTACCACATCCGGTGGAATTTTGTAATGCTCAACTCCAGTTGAATGAATGAGCACGGGACCACTTTCGGTTTTATCCGAATCACATGATAGAGTCAGTTGAAGCGCCATGGGTTTTGTCGATAGTGTCGAACGTTTTCTTTTTCTTGGAACAAAATGCAAATGTCTCTGACTTTCTTTCCAATCGGATGATATATATATATAGTGAGCGACAGAGCGAGAGAACGAACAAAATCTGTAGACTTTTTTTCTCATTTTTTCCCAGAAGACAAACTCACGCGTAGAAGAAAAAAGAATTCATCATGATACATAAAAAGCCGGCAGTACAACAAGGAACAACATCAAGTAAGAACGTAGAAGAGAGAGAGAGAGAGAGAGAGAGAAAAGCGTAGAATAAGACAACGTATAAAAAATAGAATAACCAAACAAAAAAATTGGACGGAGGATTAGAGAATAAAAACATTCACAAAGAAATATTGATAATTATTAATCATCATCATCGTTATTATTATTATTATTGTTATACTGTGTACGGGAATTATTGGACGGTAAGAGACGAAATGGACCTAGCAAAATAGCAGGAATCTTTTCGTGTTCTGTCAAGGGAAATTCGAATATCTTACTGTCATCATCACCATTAGGTAATTCATCATCATCTTCACCATAATTGGATGTGAGTGGTTTCGATTGTCTTGTTGATCTATATGCTACAACACAGATAACGATAGTTCTGAGGAAGAATTTCAATATACAGCATACCATCTGTTGAATTATTATGATCTGTAGACGAACTTGATGAAACTAACGAACCACCTTTTTCTAAACGTTCACATAATGTCTGGATACGCTTCTTTAAACGACTTATATCCAAATTGGCTGTGGAATTACCAATTGTACTTGGTGTCGTACCCAGATCAGTATTTTTCGAACGTGCGAGAACAGTACGCAACGCATAGTTGACTGATGCATCAACAGTTTCCTCCCAACCCTGGATCAAAGTAAACAATCGGTTGATAAATTCATCCTCACGAAAATCGTTTTCGAAACTATGCTCGTGGAATATGAACTAGACTCAATAAAATTATTCACTAACATGGGAATCGAGAAAATGTCATTTGATCGATCTCTTCGAATAGGAAATAATTAGATCCTCCGGGGAAAAAAAGAATCGAAAACAATATTGTGTACTCAATACGAACCATAGCTCTGGTGATCATATTCTCCTAGAGATAAACGTATGTATAACGGATTACTCGTAATCGCATATGTTGTTATAATTCTTTCTTGTTGTTTTTTCTCTTTTATGTAAACGAACATTTAGAATGAATAGCTACTTGATTAGCGAAACGGTTCCGTTTCTATTATGAATAATGGATAATTTGTTTTAAATGATTTTTCAGAAGAGGAAGAAACATTTTCGAGAATGTACTCATGCCTACTTTCATCATACCTGTTCATTGTCATCTGAAGTAACGGGTGATAGAATAGCATTAAGTAATTGTGCGTTTTCATTTGATAAATTTACACTAGTTTTCAAAAGAAGGCAGATGAGTTTGGTTGCACATGATAAATCATGTGAAGCACGATTTAATTCATAACGACACTGTTCGTATCGGTTAGCTAATGCAAGAATCTGAAAATTTAACATAATTAAGCGATGAAAGTTAGCTTTCTCAAGGGTAGTATTTACCTGTTGATTGGTGTTTTCTAATAAAATATCTAAATTGTCGAGTAATGTAGGTGTTTTATCTTTGAATTTGTTTAATAAACGTTTTTGTATCGCCCGAAATTGTTTTGAACATACATCTAGTGTTGAATTGATCTGTTCGCATTCGACACGTAATTCATAATGACGATCGATTAAGAGAAAATAATCATCCAATGGTAATGGATCGCCAAATTCAAAATCAATTGTCGGAGATGATGCATGTAATCTTTCGATAAGTAAATGACAAAATAGCCAAATACTAGCAAGAGAATCAGCTTGAAAACGATATTTTTCTAGAAGACGAGGGGAAAGTTTAGTACGCCAAAGTGTTCTAAGAAGCTTTTACGTGATTTCGATGAAGCTAAGATGGAAATACTTTCATTCGAACCATAAAATCGAGTAGTTAAACCTTGCTGTTGATTGCTATCGCCCGATGAGAGTTCTGAAGAAGGAAGTAGGTCAATATGATCTGGAAAAAGAAAAACAATCCTTACCTGGAAAGAGTAAGTTCAAATCTACGACAGGTTTGTTGGCACCTAATGTTATTTTACATTGGCTACCAGCTGCAGATGATGCTACTTGCTGAAATGAACGTGCTACTAGTTTCAATGGTAATTTGTATGCTTTTTGAATCGTATGGCAAACATCTGAATGTAAAAAGGAAATTTCATTAACATGTTGATCTTGTTATTCAGTTAAAACTTCGTTTACTATCTGACATTGCGTTGTATGAGATCGTAAATGTCGCTTCGAGACTCCACGGTGTGAGATCTTCTCTCATCCAAAAAGCAACTGTTCCTGTACCAACAGCGGCTGTACCTAAACGAACGCTCTTCTTTGTATTCGATGTTATTAATTCGATACAAACCACCGATATTTCCCATTCGAATTTCATTTGGTTGTGCACATAATGGACTGTTGACATGAACAGTCAAGAGAACATTTTGAATAGCTTCATTACTTTTTACTCGAACATTCAAATTCAATGTTGGTACATTCGATTCAACATCACTTCTTTGAAATCGTGTTTCATCTGTCATCTAAATGTTTTCAAGCGATATTATTATAGATCAAGGAATTTTTCAGTACAAACCGAATATTGATGAGTATCTTCGATTTGAATAAGCACCTGGGCATTAGCTTTTCGTTTGACGACCAAAGCTAAAGACAAAAGGCTTTTCTCTCATATCAATCATAGATAATTCGATTGTAGTTTACTTGGATCATTCATTGCTTGCTTGATTTGTTTATTCAATTTCGCTAATTGTTCCTCAGCATCTTGCACATTGATCATTGTACTTGGCATGATAGTTGGAATAGATGTGGATACAGGATCCGTACCCAAATAACAACATTGTAATAAACCTGTTTCACTCAATGTACAGATCATTCCACGTATTCCTCTGCAAAGCAATATTTGTTAGGAAGAAAAGTTCCAACATGTGGTTGTTTTCGCAACTGAATGAACTTACTGGAGGGTGCATACTTCAATTTGAACGGGTATTGAATCCACATGTGCTGCCCAACGAATGTGCGCATCTTGGACGATAAACAAAGTGTGAGAGTGTGTGCCAATGATGTATCGAACACTTGAAGTGGATGAATCCGATTGTTGAACTAAATAGGAACATTAGGAGAAGATGTTCGTCAGAAGAGTGTTGTTTTTGCTTGATTGATTTCTGACGGTTATCTTACCATTATTATTTTCACTGTTATAAATAATAAATGAACTTGGATTATATTCGAATTTACTCATAAATATTAATTGTCCGTTGTCGCTCAAGCAAAATAAATTCCGTTCACCTAAGAAGGATACATACATAAGAAATAGTTACGCTTATCATTCGTCTTCTCACCTAGAACTATAATCGTTTGTGGTGTATTTCTCACTCGTTGTGTCGTCTGTATTCCCAGGGCACATTCACCTAAATTGAATGTCCATTCTGGTAGGACTCGCTTCGACGATTGAGAAACAGAGAGCGAAGATTCATCTTCAACACCTTTACGTCGTACATCATTGTTATTCGATCCATGATCAACTCCACTTGATATTGCCAAAGTTTGATATCTAATTTGGAATCGATGTTGAATATCTCTTTTTCTTTTCTTTTCACTTACTTATAACACTCAAGACGATAGCTACTTGAAACAGTTAAAAATGCATCCGATCGGGAGAGGTAACACAGTGGACCAGGAATATACGTATTTGGAAGAGACTTCACCATCGATTGTCGTTCGTGTTCGAAAACAAACAAAACACCGTCAAGTGTTTGAACACAAATGTACTCCTGATTAGGCGAATCTTTATCTAGGAAAATATTGAATGCAACTCCACATATATGTAAATAGTTTTTCTTACTTCCTCTTCCGCCGCTTCCAAAATGTCCTTTACACATGTTAAACGTTGGACGATTCAAGTTATGCTCATAATTTAATTCTAAATCAATCTGTCGACCATGTTCGGCCACACCAGAATGTTCTAACAAAAATCAAATCTTCATCATTTCACTCTTCGATTACCAAATCTATTTACCAGTATAATCGTAAACTGAAAGCTTATGCGAAAACAAGACGGCAATTTGATTGATTGATGATGTACTAAAATACAACAGAGAAAAAGCTTGTCAAATCTCACCAACTGCTGGAAATTCAATTTCATTGACTATGCAAATCGGAAGTACATAATCAACATCTCCAAACTCATTCATACATAAGTAAAGATAGTTTTCCACTGATTTACCTGATAAATTTTCCTATTTCTACTTGAACGATTGGCATGCCGAGATTTTTTTCCAAAAGAAGATCAGTGGCATGATTATGCGTCAACGAATCGCCTTCTGAACCACTTGGATTATAAATCCGCAATATACCCGATTGACTTCCGACGATAATTTTATCTAAACATTCGAAAACTGAAAATGTCAAGTAGTTCACTCAAACTCACTGTTCGAGTCTTCATTAAATGAACCAGTTTTCAAACAACCATAATCAAATTGTTCACCCGAACCAACTTGACAGGACCACCATTCACGCGCTTTGAATAATGACATGTCTCTACTTGGTAGAAATGTTCTTAGAATGATCCTTCTAGCACCATAATCAAACTATTTCAATATGCTTTGATCGATCGAGCATTAAAACAAAAAGAACCAATCTGAAACACAAAACAACAATTTTTCTTTTTTCCTTCTCTTCTTTACACAGAAACCATAACTTTTCTATGATAAACAAACAAAAAAGAAAGAAGAAAAAAAAACACAGAAGAACAAATTTTTCTTCTTTATTCTTTATCATTTTCCTTGGCAAGAAATTGCCGTTTCTTTGTTGTATTCATAAACGGACGATATTGCCATTCGGTATCGCATGCATCCAATTGATCAATAGTACCTAGTTTGATTTGATACACTAGAAAAACAAACATCAAGTTCATTGAGCAGAATTTCAATTGTATCTTTTTTACATTTCATTTCAAAACGCGGACCGAGTTCTGTTAGTTCAATTTGACCTTCTTTTTTCTTGTACACATGATGCCTACGAAACGAAAGAAAGTCGAAGTGCAAATACGAAACATTCTCTCCTATTATCGAACCGAAATGAAATGAAATCATCTTGATTAACAAATGTAATCGTTCGATGACTGTCTTCTTTTGGCACAGGAAACAGATATTTCAAAATGTTGCTCGTTCGCTGTCCTAATTTCGAAGTTAAATTTGAGAATATTAGATGTGGATATTGCTCAGACATCGGACCAACATCCGGCACATCATGCCGCATCACGACATTACTCAATGAAAATGATGCAGTTGGTCTAATCGACAGAAAGAAAGAAGTCTATTTTACAGCACATCGAAGAGTTACCCGTATGGAAAATGACTGATTTGAATAACATCTGAAACAATTAGGAATTCATATGTGAAATGGTAGTCAATTATGAACTAACCTGGTACGCCTCTGGTTTCTTGAACAAGAATGAGATCGGTCACTTGATTGCTACGACAAGCTTCGACGATTTGCCGTGAATTATAGTTACCACGATTGATACGTTGAGAATTAGGTATCAAACGATTCAGTTCCTAAACAACGAGAAACAAGATGAATTCCAGTAGCCGATATATTTCTGTCAAGTACTTTGGAAAATTGTTTTAATTTTGAACTAGGATCATGTGATGTTGTTATAATTACTTTGGGATCTTCGACACCAGCCCAGCGATATTCATCATCTTCAGGTGAAATAATACCTATCAGAAAGTAGAACAAGTGAGTTTTGATCTCTCGAACGATCAATCGAACGGACCTTCTGCGCCAGCATCGTCCCAATCGGTTTGTTGTTGTAATTTCAATGCTTCGTCACGAAGATCTGTTGGTATTTTTCTATTTTCTAATAACAAAAAAAAACATTTCTTTCTATTTATCATGCAAAAATCTAGAATATTACCATCAATCGCTTGTTTCAATCGTTTCTTTTTGTCTTCGATTGTTTTCTGACGTTGTTCAATCGATTTTTTATAGATATACTCTCGTCGTAAACGAGCTTGTCTTCTCAACATCTGAAAAAAAAGGAAGAAATGTTGATTATTACTTCCTCTTTCAATTTATTTTCGAAATAAAAAAAGTTCTTTGCGATAATAATTGGCTCTCCCATTTTGACCACGCTAATTTCGGCAGAATCATCCTCTTCCACGTATAAGAGTTAGGTCTTCATTAAGAATTTCTTCCATTGTAAAGCCACATGAATTCAAAATGTGGAAATGCTTCTCAAATTTCGCTACGCGATCCTTTCCGAGCTTATTTACAAATTCACGCAACAAACGTAACGAACGAATCCGATGAAATATCATCAAGCATTGCTCCTCATCACCTGGCCATCGTTCATCAACATCTTGTATTTGAGTAAAGTACATCGGACATCGATTGGGATTAGCATGCCAATTGTGATTGTGATCATAGATGCCATTCGTTCCACCGGGTTTTTTATCGCAATCTTCCATTCGTTTGCCGCAAAAATAACACCAAATTTGCGAACATGTTGGACATGTCATGTGTGTACAAGCGTCATCTTTCATACCGGCCAGGCCACAGCTGGGACATGGAACTTTTTGACCGAATTCCACTGCAGAATCGAATTCTCTCTTGTCATCTGCTAGCTCTTGACAAGTAAAATGCTTGAAAATTTCGACTTCCTGTTCATCGTTGATGTGATCACTTTGAATTGGAGGTAAAGCTTTCCGACAAACTAAACACGACGTTTTACCACAGTCTTGATGTTCACAAAAGAGGAAACCCTGATAGTCTAGGTTATGTATAACAGCAAAATTACAAAATGGACAACTGTCCAATCGTTCATCTTCTCCGATGTGTGTTTTGACGTAGACCAGGGCGAACATGTTTTGATCGTAGAAGTCAAATTGGTCAGCTGTTAATTGCCGTTCGAAGACGCTTGGATTCAAATCCACGTGGCATTGAACGCAACGTAAAGGGATGTAAAGATGAGGGTCGGAAAAAAACAATTTTACGATATTTTTGGAGCACTCCGTACAAAAATGATGGCCTTGTATACATTGTATTCCAGCATGATCAGGTTCTAACTCTGATTCACAGGCTCCGCAGATTGTCTTTTTCTTTTCTTTATTATTCGATGATGATGCTCCTGTATTTTCTACTGGATTCGTCGTCATTTTTTAAGTCGGAGTAAAACGTCTCGATCAAGAATCTCTTATATGAAACGAAGAAATGAAACATGCAAGAACGGCTTATTTTGAAAAACAAAAGGGGCGTTTAAAAGGAAGAAAAGCGAAAGGAAAGAAAAAGGAACAAATTCTCATTGGACTGCGTTTTTTTTCTTTCTTGATACAGTTCGTGGAAATCTTTATGAAAACTTATCTGACGCAATTACAAACAAGTTCACCTACCTGTCTCACTAATAATGGAACTAAAAGTAACTTTTGCATTTATTAATTTCAGTCATTCAAGACATTGGGAGCAAAAATAATTCATTCTCTTCTTGTTTAGACGATTAAAAAAAGCGCTGTGTATCATCGAAGATACTCGCGTATCATCGGTGTGCTATCACCATACATGGTCACAACACCAAACGATAATACTGAACCAATAAACGTACCTGAAGCCAACGCCTAAACATACAAAAATTTAAACATAATTTCCTTTCGAATTCACTCTTTGCATACCATTGTCATCAATGCTCCGACTGTACTGGTCAATTGTGAGTGAACTCGCTGTGGTGCATACATCATATTAAGCGAATGGCAATATCCATGTGATATAGAAAAGATTAACATTATTGTAGTATAGATAGCGTCGTGCTTGAATAGGTATGGAAATCCGTTGGCATTGGGAAAATGACAAAAGCCAAAGAAGACTATGAATACGAATCTCGATAGGCATATGAAGAAAAGCACACGTGGATATCTTAGAGATGGTTTCTGGAATTTGAGTGATATCATTCGTCCAAATGTGTCTCCGATGTAAAAAAGAAGAAATGTCATAACTTGAGCATATAAACGTTTCGTCCACAATGAATTCGGGTATTCGGTTGATGGATAAGCCGGTTGAATCTTTGATAAATATCCTGGAAATAGCGACAAAGTTGAAATGAATGTGAAAAATACTCCAAAGAAGTTCCATTTGATGTGTTTATAAGCGACATACAAACGTTGGCGAATAGCCAAAGATGTTATACTCATCGTGGGATGAGAACCATCATTGTGCGATGAGGATTCGTGGAAGAATACTTCGTACTCATTGTTTATTTCCCATACAGCCGATGAGTAGATTTGGAACAGATGAGATTTTTCCAAGAAGAAGTAAATGATTATATTCGATATTAAAACCAATATTGCCAGAAGAAAATAGATTAATGCAGCTGTTGATATATTACTTGACACAACTATTGATATGATCGAACATACCACCACAAAAATGCCACCAATTGCTTGCCCAGAAATTAGTCCTATAGAACAGAGAATCTACACTTAAATCCAAATTCATGAAAAATATGATCTTTCCTCTTTCGCTGCATATCTCCGACATACGGTGAAAAAGATTAATTTTTTTTTCTAAAATTATATCCAGAGGTTCTTTAGTGATATGATATATATAGCGTCAAACTTTGCAGTCTACTGGTTTTTATCGAATGCAAACTTTACCTTGAATGTATCGACTAGGCAACGTTGCCGCCAACGAAAACAAACAATTTAATAACACTGCACTACAGATACTTTGTATCATCACAAGTAACATCGTCACAGCAAAGAATATTGCACGCCATTGTTGAACATTGATTACAGTTAATACACAACAAACGGATAAACATAAAGTTACACCGGACAACGATGTGTATATACGAGTTTTATGAATGTATGGTACATACACATATGTAACTAAAACTACTGTCAGTAGATTCGTTAAAGATGCACATATGGTCACGGAATTCTCATAATAAAATTCCAAAGGTGACATCGATGTATTTACGGACGGATCGTGTAATTTGTAACGGAAATAAGGATCCGCGGTGATAAAGAAATTGAATGGTAAAGTCGTACCTAAGCCAAGCCATATAAATGCAATGTAAGTCCACGTTCGATGATAAATCGATCCAATCAAAGGTGTCGCTGCAGTGGCCACGCGTGGATAATCATCTGAACTGTCCATTCGATCAATCGAATTCTATTAAATCATCTGGAAAAAGAAGAAGAAAAAAAAAGAAGATTTTACGTAAAATAAATAAGTCAATTTGAGCATTCATACAACATCTATTTCCATTCTCCGTATACACATACAAATGCAAAGAAAACCGACTTTTCATATATGCACATTTAGATGAATATTCTCTAGATACTTTGGTTGCAAAGTTTTTCACAGAAAAAAAAACAAACAGAAGACATTAAATAGATGATCGACGAAAGAGAACATCGATTCCCACCTAACAAAAACTCAAACCTATCGTTTTATTCGCGATGCAATCCAATCTAAACCTTGATATAAACCTTCACCCGTTAAAGCGCAACATGCTTGAATATGCCATGCCTGATCTTTAATCGAAGTTAAACACAACTGTTTCGAGATTTCAGCTGAAGTCATTGCATCTTTGATATCTTGTTTATTTGCAAGAATAAGAACAGATGCGGAACGTAATTCTTCACTTTGTAACATATGGAATAATTCTTCTTTAGATAAAGGCAAGCGTTCACGATCAGTGCTGTCAATGACTAAGATAACATATTCCGTGTGAGCATAATATGTTTGCCACGATGAACGTAATGATTCTTGCCCTCCAATATCCATCATAAGAAAATGAATATTTTTGAAAACAACTTCTTCAACATTGGAGCCGATTGTTGGAGATGTATGAACGACTTCATTCATTAAAAACTGATAGAGAATGGTTGTTTTACCTTCGAAAGAAACAAGCAAATCGAACGAACGCATAGTTCGATTGATCTTACCAGCGTTGTCAAGACCAACAATGATGATCTTGTGTTCTTCGTTACCGAAAAGTGCCCATAATTTCGAAAATAAAAATCCCATCACTAATCTAATGAATTTGATTTAAATATACATACAAAAATAAAAAGAGCATTGAGTATCTAGAATGAAATCGAACAGAACTTTGCATAGAGAACGCAAGCAAAGAACGTAGTCATTTTAGATGACAACGAGTAGCTCGTAAAAGAGCGGATGACGACAAGTTAAATTTAATCATTTACTTATAACGACAAACAATAGAAAAGGAAAAAGTAAAAATTCAAGATTCTTGTATTGGATAAGCAACAGAGCAATCGAAAGCGTTGCAATAGGGTCTTCCCGTTCGTTTGATGAGAGAGTGAGATAGCTGCGACATCTGTCATTCGATCAACATTGTTATTCTACTCGAACACTAATCAACTAATGTTACCTATGTGGATTAACATTTGAATACAGTTATTTCAAGGTAGACTTTGTTAAATAGCAAAATGTAATTACGCTTAAGGTTACAGAATAAATGCTCGTGTTTCGAATATATAGATGTGTATTCGTGTTTTTCAACAACAAATTTATTTATGTGAAAGAAACATCAACATATATAACAAAATTATTTGGCGATTTTTGAGAAAGATTCTAGAATGTTCGATCGAAACAGTGAATGTTCATTCATGGAGTACTAATCACACAGTTAAACATCAAATTGTTAAGATAATTGTACCATTGTTTCACACGACACAGTTTTTTGTGGATGTGAAAGTCGAATAAATGTGTTTTCGTCATTTTTTCAATTTGACATTTCTTGAGCGTTGGTGAAGACAAGCATTTTGAAATGCAATTTGAATTTGCTAAAGAAAATCGAATGATAGACAAGAAAATTCATTAAATAAATTGGACATACCTCTTCGATGTTGATACATTGTTCGAGTATGGCGAACTTTCGATGTTCGTGATGAATTATAGATAGACGAATTCGTATTTTTCTGAACAAACAAAGTTGAGCATAACACTGCTTATATAACTTCGTTTTCTTACCTTCTGTGGATGAAATGAGGCATTAAACACCGCGAGCTCTGATTTTCTATTCATGTTATTATTTAATAATGGTATCTCGAGCAAATAATTCCGCTTCTTTTATATACGAGAACTATTAATCATCGTGACTAACTATTCTGTATGTTATAAGAACAACTGAAGTGTGAGTTAAATGAGAAACTTCATCACGCATCCATTTCAAGATGAACAAGATAAGAATATCTGATTATCAAAATACAACACGAAACAATGTTCTGTTTGACGACATAGAACATTCGATCCTATGATGTAAATATGAGTCAGATCAGTGATAAACGAAAGATTTATCTAGTAAATCTGCTGTGTAATTTAATACGAATAGTTTGTATTTAATTATTGAAATAGGTCGAATAAACCCGGTATGAGGTTTCGCATGGTGTGCAAAGTCTATTATGAAAGAGAATTTTGTCATCGTCAATGGAATACCAAGTCCGTACGAAATGATTAGTACGCATTAATTATCGGTACTTTGTTTTCCATTGAAAGTCTAATTGTTATCATATCTGATAAACTCTGATTAGCTAAAACAGTATATTCATCATAAAAATATATCGTGTTCAAGCGTTCTTTTGATGTATGTTTACCTTGAAATAATAACAAGAATCTGAAGGATGATATTTGACATTATAGACATGATAATTTCTCAGTTTTCTAAGCGTTTCAAAAGTTAAGAGAAGTATTATGGAGTAAGAAGTGGATGTAATATGGGGCCGTTACAAAAGAACATTTGATACTGTTGCTCCTCTGCTTTATTCGTTTCTTTTTTGCGAATAATATAACTAAAAAAATACATTCATCATAAAGAAATCTACAATTGTTGTTAGTTTTCTATCTTAAACAGTCGTCATCCTTAGTTCAATGCCGTTTTCGTCGTAAGTGCTGCCTAAACGATCGTCAAAATCAATTGGCATGAAATCATCGCTCGTGCTTAATGCTGTGTATGTATATGTATTGATCCGAGCGCGATTATGTTCTGTATTGGCACGTGTTGTTGAATCAATCGATGATGATGAACGAGAATACGTAGATGAAGAAAGAATAACAACTGGCTTGATATTTGTCATTCCTTTGAAACCTTTATAACGATGCGCTGTGGAACCATTTTCATAGATATTGTTGATTTCGCATGGTAAAGGTGTTAGACTGTATTTTCCATTGGTCGAGGATGTTGAATCATGAGAACTAAAGCCGTTGGATCTGAGCATGGACATGGCACGATTTTTCTTGGATTTCTTTTGTGTACAGTCAATAAAACATAAAACCATTGTTAATATAACAATGAACATCAAAACCGATAGGCCGATGAAGACGCCGAACATTTGTTTTCGTGTAGCTAATGAAGCTATTGATGACGGATATTGAAACAGAGGGGAAGACAGGGGTAATGATGGCGAAACGGAGTACGCATGAGCCATACGTTTGTCTTGTTGGAATTCTTCAGTGGCGAGACGCTAAAAGTAGAAGCAAATATACATTATAGTTGTATAATATCTCTCGAAAAACAAACAAATATCTTTAATAAAACATAGGTGATCAGTACTGCGTCTGGTGCTTTTTTTATTCAAATGATATTCGTAATTATTTATACTTATTTAAATAATACATGACATCATTCGATGAACGCACAATAGAAGCACTTTTTATTTGTCGAAATGCCTATTCAGAAAATTCTAATTTATCTATGTCCATCATGAGGTTTCTCAAGAGCTCGTTATCGAAGAAAGTTTTTCTACCTAAATGCAATGTCAAACTTAATGAGCACTCGGATATTTAGACATCAAAGCTTGTGAAAAATCAAATTATGGTTTTTATACGAGATTATTTTGTAATTTTCTCATCAATGAGTTTCTCATGAATAGGCTTATTCATCTGTTAACGAATAGAACATGCGTGAATACAACAATTGATAACATTGAACTCGCTAATGTACTCATGATTATCAAGTATTTGACAGCTTACCAAGGATGTGTCGTCATAATTATTATTTTTCACCACTGTAATCCAGTCTGTTGCGTTCGAACCAATAAACAAACGCAAAGTTTCCACAATCAGACATGGAGTGGGTTCGCCTTGATCGCGTATTTGGACATGTAAAACAGTGAGTGAATTATCGAGAATTAAATCGGAGTCTGTTTGAACGATTAATGTACCGTTCGGTAATAAATGAATGTATTCGGGCGATGTGACAGGTGACAATTCGAATGTGACATTTCCATTCGAATCTTGATCGTTATCTGTTGCGATTAAATGTATAAGAAAATCTTTCGGTGTTAAATCACGATTGATAATTATAAACGACGATTCGATGTGTAATTGTGGACAATGATCGTTTTCATCAAGGATTTCAATAGTGATGGATATATTTATCGATTGACGGGGATTGCCATTATCGGATACAGTCAGAAATAATGGATAGGAAGAAAGTTTTTCACGATCAATTGTACCATTGGTTGAAATGATAATATACGTTGTTGACTAATAACAAACAAACAAAAAATTCAGCGTATTTGCTGTATCTTCGCTGTAAGCAAGCATTACCTGAGACGTATTACTTTTTTGAGTTGAGATAGCAAAAGGAATATCAGATTGGTATTGTTTATCATTTTTCTCTTGTGATAGCCAATGAGGGTAGACACTGATTTGTCCGTTGAGTTCATCTTTATCATCATCACGACAGGATATTGTCCCAATCACAGTACCGGTTTCACTATTTTCCCTAACTGTCCAGGTAATATTCTGTTCGACATTACATACAGGAGAATATTCATTTCGACTAATAACTGTAAATATTATTGTTCCTTGAGTTGATAATGAAGGTTTACCTTTTGAAAATAACAACAAAAAGAAGTGTTCTTATATAATCTTCAATACTTTTCTCAAATGTTAATGATGATTCGTTCGTGTAAAGGTTAATCTCTTACATAATCGCATATCTTTGAGAAATTTCAAGACATCGACAGATTTACATATAAATTTCTTATTGAACTCTATTCATTCCGCTCTAACAAGTATTTTCTCACTAAGAAATATAACTAATCCTCGAAAACAACTCGACTCCATATCCTCTTTCTATGACCTATTCTTCGCTATATTAACCTTGCAGAAGAACACCGTTCTTTTCGTGTCATAAGACTAATCTCAATAGATCATGTGATCTGTAAGTTGTACCTTGATCTCTTGCTTCGACCTGAATCACATAAGTCTCTTGTTTTTTTCGGTCGAATTCCAATATAGCTCGGATAATTCCTGTTTTCGGATCGATTTGAAAGAGATTTTCATCATTATTCTGTATCGAATAACGAATTTCTCCATTGATACCATGATCGTAATCTATTGCGTGTAAATGATAGATATCATAGCCTTTTGAATTTGTTGATTTGACATGTTCATTTATCGTTGCGGTCATATTTGTTTGACGAAACTGAGGTGCATTATCGTTTTCATCAAGGATACGAATGTTAATGTTCAAAAACGTCGATTTCGACATTGATCGTCCATGATCAGTTGCTTCCAATGTTAAATTGTACATCTCGATTCGCTCACGATCAAGTAACTCTTTTGTACGTATTTCACCTGTGTTTTCACTTAAACGAATCAAATCGAAAGGAATCGTTGAAGGTGATTGTAGTAACTTCCATGTCACACGACCATTATCACCGGAATCTCGATCAACTATCGTCAATGATAATACTAATGAATGAAGTGGTATAGATTCACTCAAATCAATTTCGATCGAATTTGATGTATTATCTAATTTACTTGGAGGATAAATATCAATCATAGGTGAATTATCATTTTCATCGAAGATATGAACTAATACTCTGAAATTAGACAAATTCTTCGCACATCTGCAATTGAAGTTATTAAATCGAATCTTACATGCAGAAATCGGTTTTATAGCCTTCTCCTCGATCACGTGCTTCGATTTCCAATCGATGTGTGGATTTTGTCTCATAATCTAACTGACATTTCACACGTATATCACCAGTAACTTGATCAATCTCCAAACAATGGTCTTGATTGATTAAATGATAATTTATTTCACCATTTATACCATCGTCATCATCTTTCGCGTGTACACGACTGACGATCGAACCGATCGGCAGAGTTTCGCTGATATTATTCAGAATATAGATTGGTTGATCAAATTTTGGTGCACAATCATTGATATCGGTGATTGTTATTGAAACGTGTAACGTTCCTGTTTGATTGCCACCATCACGGGCAATAATATCGAATTGATATGATGATGTGATCTCTCGGTCAAGTATTTGCTCAACGACAAGTGATAAATCACCACGTAATAAATCATAACGAAGAGAAAATGGAAGTGATATTGATGAGGCAATCGAATAACCTTTGAAGAGAAAACTTAGATTGACAAAGCAAATCACTGGTTCGATTGTACTTACCAATGATACTGTTATTTCCTTGATCTTGATCTATCGCTGCATCTAGTTTGATCATTGCCCCAATTTGTGCATGTTCGACAATAGTCAAATTCAATTGATTGTGTGTGAATGTTGGTTTATGATCGTTTCGATCAAGAATACGTATGGTAATCAATTCGATATTGAATTGTTCACTATTGATAAGTATTTCTAATTCTAAGTCACACCATGTATCACAACGGCAACGACGTAAACGGCACAGTTCATCTCGATCAATTTCCTTTTGGATAGTTAAGATGCCACGTGATGAGTGATTGATGATAAAATACATGTAAGGAAATTCATCACGTTTGGCTAAAGTGAAATCGACATTGATGTTGTCGGTGAAATTTTTCGGCAAAAACAATCGTCGAAGATTGACTACTTCAGTTTGTACAGGTAGCTTTTCTTTTGTACGGATAAGATATCGATCATCTTGTTGTTGACAATCGCAACAACAACAAAAGAACATCAGCAATGCGAAGAGAATAATGATAAATGAAGGCATGGCATGATGAACAGAGAAGAAATGTTCAATTGAATCATATCATTCTAAAACAAACGAAATGATTGAGTTAGATTCTTCGATGGACGCGGATTGAATGTCAGAGAACGAGAAGTTGCTGTAGAAATGATCATTACGTTCTCGAGGAAATGACATATTTGACTTTATTGACAACAAGCAAGTCGAGGCAGGCGTAATATGAGACAGAACTCTTCAGGAGGAAAACGTTAGCATTGATAGAGAAGAAATGATGTCGTGACAATTAAAAACATTTGATCGTATGCCTTGTGGTCTGAAGGGTCTGTCACTTGTCTTCTTCTTTCGATTTTCATTGCGAACAAAAGTAAAATGAATCAATAAGTATTAACTGTACGAGATTTCTTCAAAAGATATTCTCTTATCCCATGTATAAATCTCTAGTTTGATTAAAAAAAAGTTGTCAAGAATAGGATCAAGAGAAGGAGATGACGATGTTGTTACGATGTACACTTATTTGTCTCAATATGACCTACGAATACTCGCACAGTTTTAATCAATTTTTTCCCTCCCCTCTCTCTCTCTTCTTCTCTCTCATCATAAAATAAGATGCCGCCAATATGAGCATCATTTCTCATATCTGCTTTCGTGTAATTGCACCCGACGCCCTTCCCATTAATGCACCGTTCATTGTCATTCAAGCAAATTGACTTCAGGCCTAACTGCCATCTTACAACTGCACATACAAATATCTCGTACACAATATATAAAGTGTTTTATGTTTATCCATGCAATACCTTACGTCGATATGATCATGATGATAATGGAATCCGTACGAGCGCACTTATTCTTCGCTTAATGAAAAAGAACTCCACTTTCTACGTCTTGGCGAGAGATGATGTTAGAGGCGATCACCTGCCCTCGTTTACTTGCTGACTATTCTCGTCTTTATAGACTATGAAAACCAAAATAAACAAATACTTGAGCAGTCAGCACTGACAGATGTTCAGTTGTGTGTCGCATCGATCCGATCAATCCACAAACTGATAGCGAAAGAAAAAGGAGTTCGAACTTGTTTATCTTTCGTTAGTGTTCTTTGCGTATTTGCAATGTTAAAAGTGTAATCAAATACATTAAATATGTAAAAAAATAGACGAAAAAGAAAAGGGCAAGCGTTTTCCCGTGCGCTGTCTGCCCGTCATAGTCAAGTCGGTGTCCTTGTCAAAATGGATACTAGTTTTCTTTCTCACTTATCTACGCAAGGATAATGAGCGATGATATCATTGGTAACTTTAAGCATTTGACTTACTTCAATTCAATATGCAACGATCTGTTCATTATTCTCAGCATTTAGCAACACATTTACCTCAAGCTTGAAGAAGACGATAAAGAAGAAGATGAAGATGAAGAAAAGAAGAAGGAGGTCAATCGATCCAACATGTTATACTTCATTCTGTTTCTTTCACTTACTCGCTCGCTTTCTCTCTTTCCCTTTTTTTACTATTTCATTCTTTCTGGTCACTTGAAACATCTATGAATAATAATCATCATTGTAAGACTAACGAGAGAACGAACAAATACTGATAGAAATGAAATATTAATCAATAACATCTTCTAACCGTTTGTTGAGTCGTTTGAATTGAATCTATGGGCATAAAGCAATGCCTTCAGAGATTTAAAATTCTCACCGAGGGTCAACAACGAACAGGCAAACTGTCTTGTTCTTCGTCGTGTTG
>CAJNOJ010000013.1:201688-434105 GCA_905250025.1 Adineta ricciae | reverse complement strand
ATCTATGAATAATAATCATCATTGTAAGACTAACGAGAGAACGAACAAATACTGATAGAAATGAAATATTAATCAATAACATCTTCTAACCGTTTGTTGAGTCGTTTGAATTGAATCTATGGGCATAAAGCAATGCCTTCAGAGATTTAAAATTCTCACCGAGGGTCAACAACGAACAGGCAAACTGTCTTGTTCTTCGTCGTGTTGTATTCTTTTCTTTTATTGACTATTCACATTAATATATAATTGCCGTACTCTTACGGAAGAGGGAAAGGACGGTGTGCAATGTACGTAAGCAAGAACGTTTTCATAATTCATATTGAGCTGAGACTTTCAACACAATAGCATGATGACCAGTTCAATTAGAAACTCGCGCACTTGCTCTCTTTATTCATCCATTTTCTTTTGATGTATATTCGATTAAACTATTTTGTACCATTACTTGTCGCCGAAGAAATGTGTTGATGACAATTTTATTCTCGATGATGTTACAAACTGTCGCTTCGTTGTCTACTTATCTTCTCTCCGCTCCTAACACAATCTATCATTAACGTTTATGTTCGTTTACTCGGTCCATGCTTCAGATACCTGTCGTTCAATTCCGTCAGAGGAAAAGAGTTTATACACTTCTAATTCCATTGAATTATACTGAAAAGATATCTCAATTCGAACAGCTGACTTTCATTTTGTCTGTTGAATGTCGACATACATGTGAAGTAATTAGTCTTACTGTATTTAAACTCCGTCTAATGTCGATATTCAATCAAGCTCATCTCGTACATGCGTGCATGTAAAAGAAGATGACAAGTCTATTACTAGTCTCCTCCCTTCTCAATCAGAAACAGAAGCAACAGTGGCAGCAGTCGCACTAATAATGACTACGTTCGAAGCACACGACGACGATGATGATGCAATCGATCGTTTTAACGAGAAGATTACCTCGACACACGCTCATTCAATTGATTCAGTAGTCAAAACAAAAGCAATTGAACTTCTTATGTTTCGTTCTATTTTCTCTCATATTGTATTCATGAATGGTTCTTCTGACTAGTCACTAATCGTTTTCAAGTTCAGTCACGACTACAATNCACTAATAATGACTACGTTCGAAGCACACGACGACGATGATGATGCAATCGATCGTTTTAACGAGAAGATTACCTCGACACACGCTCATTCAATTGATTCAGTAGTCAAAACAAAAGCAATTGAACTTCTTATGTTTCGTTCTATTTTCTCTCATATTGTATTCATGAATGGTTCTTCTGACTAGTCACTAATCGTTTTCAAGTTCAGTCACGACTACAATATCTATTTTGGATGACTAACAAGTTAAAAAAATAACATACTCGATATCATCACTTAATATGATCTGCGCGCGAGACAAGAAAAAAACGAATGAAAATCTTCTACGAATCAATGATTTCCGTTGAACATGCTCTATTCTCTGAGCTATGTCAAAAGAAAAAGCTAAGAAAATTTCATTAGTTCCATTGCTTGCTATTGTCGCTCGATGACGATGATAATGACGATTTAGTTGAAAAGTTCAATTAATCGAGCCAATTTCCATCTGATTACGATCTATGTTGCCATCAGAAATCGATTTAATCAATAAAACAAATCTGATGTATTTGCTCTCGAAGGAAAACTTTCTTATCTTTAAGATTCACTCTTCGATGTCATCTATTGTCATGTTCGGTCAGTCTGTTCAATTCAACAAACAATAAGAAAATGACACCAGCTGAACACGGCTGTTACACGCACTCACATGTAATAATAGAACAAGAAAGAGAAGAGTAGACAATGATGAAATCAAAGCAAATGATATCGAGAAGTAGTATCTTATTCATATCTATGTGGACAGATCGAGATATTCGATTTATACTCACTGTGCGTATACACCCCGAGGATGGTTGATGTTGTTATTACTGCAGAAGAGAAAGATGATGATGTAGATAGGATATCAGAATTGTCGGATATGTCAATCTTCTCCTTTTTTCTTCATTTTAACTTGTTTGTTGATAGTTATGGAGAGAGTTGTATGCATGTTCAATTAGAAAAGGAGTGCGAACATGAGAATAAGACAACATTACTGTTCTTCTTCTTCTTTTCTTTCTTTTTCTCTTTCTTCTTCATGTTCTTTTTTTTCTCCTTCACTCCTTTCTTCCTATCTCTCAAGTACTATCGATCTTGATGATGATGATGATGACGTAATCTTTTTCAACGTTATTTCCAGACATTGTCATGGTTCAATTGAGAATTGAAAAAGAAAGCCCAAAGAAACTATTTTGCGATCGATCTTCTCTCTATATCTTCGGAGACCTGACGCGTTTCATGTCTTCATCATTCATCACTTTTTTTCTCATTGGCCTGAAATCTTTATTCAATTTGTAAAACAAAACAATCATCATTATCATTATCATTGACTAAATCTCGTGAGACATGCAACATGGATAGAGACAATCTTGCGATGATTATTGGACATTATTGACATAACAATGCCACAGACAAGGATAAAAGATTGACGTCCAATGCTAATCAATCGGTCACTGAGTCATATCGATTGTGAGAGGTGAAGATAATAACGGAGTAAATTTGTTCAACATAATCAAAAGATGAAGTGTGTGCGTCTCCTGGACATTGCGTGCAGACATCAGATCTATTGTCTTGAAGATTAATTCGAGACTAACTACTAAATGACTGCTATTGTCTTCATTAAGTTTCAATTCATATTTGATAAAGAGCAACGAGGAGAAACTTGTTTGTCAATCATTGTCCAACCGATGTTCGTTTTGGGAAAATAAGGAGAGAATGATTGAATCATTTGTCAATTTAGATGCAATGATGATAAAGAACAAAACGAACGCAAAGACAATACATCACTGTCAAATTATTTCGAATTGAATGGCAATTGCATCTGTTCTGTCCTCGAAATCATGATTAGTTCGTCGATATATGCTTCAATGCACAATGACAATAACAGATATTGAGAAGATATGTCAATATGACAAATTATTTCAGAACGAAACGATTATGAGGAGTAGTTATCTAACCAACTCATACTTGGACATTACCATACAAATTTTCCTTCACAGTTCACCAATCGGTTTCATTTCAAACCCATATTGATTGTGTCAAACATCAAATGAATAAAACAGAAGTAAGCAAACACATGCAAACTGGCGATGATCTATGCTTTGGATTTTCATAGAATTATTCAATTGTATGAATGTCTAGTTCTTTCTTTATGTACTTAAGCAAATATTTTCTTTCTATACATATGCAATATCGTCATTAATCCAAATGATATTCGATCTTGAAGACGAAATTCATCAAGAGTCTGTTGTGTGATAGGGTGACGTTCCTATAAAAACAATAAACACGACTTAAAGGGAATAATATTTTTCTAACAAAAAGAAAAACATTGAGCAACAAATCGAGAAAGTTTCCGAACAGATATCTGATTAATTATAAGCTATAATTTCGGCAAATATATCGCTGCCAGAGTGAGTTTATTTCCTTTAGATAAACATGTAGCCGTTTTTGTCAGGAATCATAAATTATGGATACTCGCTTTCAATTTTTTAGTTCGTAATTAGAGAACGATAGGCGTCATTTGTCAGTCACAACATATAATCAATGATAATTCTATGAAAGACAAAAATTTGTCGATGTTACCTAACTCGACTTGGAACAGCTAAATGAAGAACTATGTGAATATGCTAGTCTGAAGTTAATTATTATTTATCCCATCTGCAGCAGTGCCGCAGTAGGAAGAACGAGGTTACCCAGACAACACTTTTATCGTCCTCTAGCTTTATTGTATTCAATAGTTGACACAGTGCGGATATGAGTAGAAGGTTTGATCTATGTTAATTTTGCTTTTCCTAACAGCTGAATAACGAAAGGTCAGACCTTCTCTCATGACATTATGCATATATTCTCAAAGATCGTTTCTTGAAAACCTGTCTAGAGATTCTAAGTGTGTGTTTATGTATTTCGTTGAACGAACTTGACATCTAGTGTGACATCTGCTTGTTAATTGATTCAAAATGATTATGGCAGAAGTTTGTTGACGCAAAGGGAAGTTTCCTAACCGAAATATTTGATAAAAATGAATGAGGACATTTCAATAAACAACAAAGAAGTATAGAAAACATTTTTATTTTCCTTCGATTATCTCATATTCAAATAAACTCATGGTTTGAATTTCAATTCGTAAATACGTTGTATATTCGATTCGAAATCAAACTAAACAGTTGATTCGCAAAAAAGAAATGGAACATTTGAATACATATCACATTGTGCTTCTTCGTTGGTTGCATTTATCTGGAAGATCTGTATCCTCCAACAGTGTAAATACCACAAACACTAATTAAACAGAATTTGCGTATTTAATATTTTCATTCTGATGAGCTCAACAAAAAATATATTTGAAAAGAAAAAAGATTCAGGTTATCATGTTAGGTTGTATATCATTATATGCGTAAATTACCAGAACTCATTGTCTGAACTAAATATAAACGAATATTAAAGCAATCTAAGACAAACATGGTTATAAATGTATTGATGTCTGTAAGTAACTTCCGCATTCACGATATTAGACTTTAGTCGAAGGAACTTATGGTTGAATCTCACAAGATGAAGACATTGACTCTATTTATCCGTTTGATTGATTGCGATAATCTCGAAGACTAGACTATCTTATAAGAATTACATATCCTGACGGTGGACTTGATTCAATCAGTATACCCTTATCTTTGAATCGCATTTCGATTCGTATCATCATTGAAAAGCAGAGTAATGTCTGAACATGTTCCTCACATGTCTAATAAAGTGGCAATAGTCGAATAGATTCAACAACATGCATCGGATTAGTTTATTTATTGATGATCGAACGAATAAATAGAATCTATTAAACATTTGAAATAAAAATTTGTGGCATACATTAGAGTACGTTGATGTACTTCGAGGCATATCAACTGATAATTTCAATGTGGAAATGCATTTTCAGGTTGAAATCGTAATCGTTGAAGTGATTCATTCGTTATGAAATCATAATTCTTCGTGTCGATCCTCTCATCGAATGGTTGTGGATACTCGTTTTCGCCGCGTCGACTTCGCCATCGTCCGAGAATAAGATGATATTCATGGAGCTACGAAAAACATAAAACAATGTACGCAGAGATCGACAGCTGTCTGTTACATACTTTTTGTAAATAACGTCTCAATTCTTCTTTGGTTTTGAAGTAGTCTGGTCGTGTTGGTGGTGCTAAAAACGCGGAAAGAAAAAACGTGAATGTTCCGAGACGAAATGATCGTCAACTCACGTGGCACATTGGATAAGATTGCTTGAGCGAAGTTAAAAAAAACAATCATCAACAGGAGATAGGCAATGGTCGTTTTGCAACTCATAGTATAAACTTTATCTAAAAGTGTAGTAGTCAAAAGTTTGAGAGCGTTCTCGCTTGATGAAAGATTAACTTAATATTTGTAGAAGACGACTAAGGAACAGTCTTTTTACACGTCAGTGAATGTAATAAAAAATGATGAGCTCATCTTGAGAGAAAGTTGATTTTATGTAGAATATTCTAATAGAAACTCGTAGATCATTTTGAGGAAGCTGTACGCTTAAAACCTCCTCCGTACTTTCAAAATCATGACGACTGAAAGAAAAATTAGTCAAAAAGGTCTACAACAGCTGGCTACTGTAATTCAAAAGTTACCACGATTCGGATGTGACGTCGACGCATCTTTCATTTAAAATTAAATCGTACTTGACGTTCTTATAATAAATTATATTTACTTACTATCTAGAAGCATCTTTTCCCTCTCGTGTATACAACGTGCAGTCATTAGAAGAAATGAGAAGGAGAAAGATGTTCCATTATACTCATTTATTAAAAATTTTTTTCAGGTAAATATCACAATGTGTTGCTTGTGCTCGTTCGAAATTTCACTCATCCGCCTTTGAAGATAATCGTCTTACGTAAAGTCATTTTCAGTTTGAACTGAGATCATAAAAAGATGCATTCTAGTGCTTGACATCAACCATGAAGATTATGTCATAAAAAAAAAAAAACGATTTGTTCGATTGCAACGAATATTTTCCCGAAGACAAAGAAATGAAAACAACAAAAAAAAAAGAAGTTCATTGCTTATTCCGTAGAGATTTTCCTTCTTTTCTATCAATAATCATTGTTCGCAAGGAAATTGTGTGTGAAATCTATTGTGACTATAATTGTATTGATTATTCAAATCGAATTTCTATTTCCATACAAACTGTAAACAATCAGACAAGATACTCTATGAGGCATATGTACGCATAATACAACGGCCTAGGTTCATATTAATATCTATAGTTATTTTTTGAAATATCAATGAAATCTATTGACATTTAAAAATCATTGTATAAAGATCACGCAACGTCTGTTTAACATACCGGAAGTTTCTCCTTATTAACGAATGTTGATATTTCCGAGTGAACGAGCAAAATCAATCGATGATTAATGACGGATATGAGCCTGACATACGAAATGGAAAGTCGTCTTTTTCTTTTTTTCTTCTTCTATTTTAATTAAATCATTCGATTACAGTGAAAGAAGAAATGCCAACGAATACGACATTAAACTAATGACAATTAATCAACTTCTTTCAAATGACAAAATGTCATCTCGGCAACAGAAGAACAGATTTACGTTCAAGACCTTCACCTAAGCTGCTTCATTCAATTAAAATTAGTATTTCTTGAAAATCAGTGAACTTGGATTGTCTAATAAGTACCGCATGTGGGGGGAATGTTAGATTTACGAGAAAAAAGTGTCGAAGATTCTCAACTAATACTTTCATTCTTTGTATTTTGTACAGTTTAACATCACTGATTGTATGAAGACAATAATGGTCCGTAACTGTAGTTATTGGCGAACTTAGTTGCGTTGATTCTATGCTTTTATCGTGGGCTTAATAGCATCATTCAAATCTTTTAATTCTTTAATGACGTAAACTGTTTGAATCATATTCGTATTGACGTTTCTAATAAGGATTTATTTTTGACAGAAAAACAAGCGTAAATCGTAGTCGAAGTACTTTATTGTGGGTAAAACGTTCAGGCAAAGTAAAAATAAATCAGACCGTTACCTGTAGATTGCAAAAACATGAGTAAAGAAATGAGCTTCATTAACAAAGATTATCCTTGATTAAATGAGTATTATAGAAGAAGTTTGATTTAGATATGTTATTTTATTCACTTATCTGATTGGTAGCAATAAGTTGTCTGATTGTACCTGTAGTCAAACTTCGATGTCGCATCGTTTCTTTTTGAAATCTTAATGAAAAGTCTATTGTTAATGCCTCTAGAGAATGCTCATATCAAATCTCTGTTTTTCAGAGAGAGGAAACGAGAAAATGTTAGTGAGTTTCTATTGCTTTTTGACAAGCATATTAGAATGCCAATACAGATGTTTGACAACGAAGGTGATCGATATAAAATAAGTGTAGAACAAGTTTCTTAGTTGTACTACAGAAGCTCGTGCGTAAAAAGTAAAGGAAATATGATATTTGTCATCCTTACAAAGAAATATTTACACTAATTAGCAATATTGAATCAGGTACATTTGCGAATGCTTTCAGTCGAACACACTAAAAGAAAAGTATCGAACAGGAAAGTGGTGCTGGATATCTTCTGCTTGGGAGATATATTCAAAAGAAGAGACAATTTCGAAATTACTGCTAATATCTTTGCACATCAGTTATGTCAAAAATCGTAGTAAACAGGATTCCCGTGAGGATTGTTTGCGTCAGGTCAAAGTTGCCATTCTGCTCATTATCACAAAAGACGTAGATTGTTTTCTATCATCCACGCCCTGGAAAATGTTTCGTTTGATTTAAGCCGTAGTAAGCTTTATGAAAAAAAAACTTTCGAGTTTATCTACGGATTGATGAATGATATTTAATTGTGTTCTAGGTTTATTGAGGAAACTTTTTACAAATAGAGCGGAGACAATTATTTCCGTGTATTTAATATTCGTTCAGCCATCCGAGTTCCATCAACCCGAGCTCGTATTTTATCGTAGCATTTGGCTCGTGTTGTTGATTCATCATCCGAAAACGGTGCATAGCCACAATCATCCGTCGTTCCTAATTGCTCAATGTTTATGAATCGAGCAGCTTCCAGTATTCGATCGCATACTTGTTCAGCGTTCTCAACTCGCGCATCTATCGGATCGATAACGCCGATGAAAATACGATGATCTGGTTGAATATATTCTCGAATCATTGTCAAAACTTTCTTTCGATCACGTTCGGATGCTAAGGATACATAAAAATGCTTGACATGTAAATCGAAAATCAACGGTAAAACCAATGTGTAATCAATATCTAATGAATGATGAGAATCTCGATCGCCTCCTATGCACGAAACAAACGGATCGATTTATATCTGAAAGTTATTTGATTTACCTGGACAAATATGAATACCAATTTTGTTGTAGTACTCAGGATTATCGGCAAATCGGTCTAAAACACGATTGTTCAATTGCACGAAATTTCTTAATAGTTTTCCCGATGGATCTATTTTAAGAGACAAACGAGCTTCAGTAAAATCCATTTGGACTTTATCCACACCAGCTTCTAAACATAGGCGAATATCTTTCTCCACTTCGTTGACTAAATCGTCGAGAAACTGTTCACGGGTATAGCCTGGTATCGTTGGGCGAGGATAAACATTCGACAGAGCTGAGGGAGAGATAACAGCTTGCTTGATTGGTCGACATGTATACTGTTGAGCTTTACGGACATAATCTACAGCGTATTTTCCATATCGAAATGGAGCTTTTGTCAATCGTGGTAATGTACGTTGGTGTCCATCAGAGAATATGATTGTAAAACAATCAATCATATCATCGAAAGTATATTCGGAAGGATATAATGGAGCGATTCTAGAAATGAATCTCAGGCTGTTTTGTCAATGTTCATTTTCAATGACGAGATAATACGTACGGATAGATGAGAAAAGATGGTTTAGCTTGTTCACCGTCAGTTATCTGTCCTGGCCCGGTTTTTTCTAATTCAGCAATTGTTTGTCGAACTGCTTTATCTTGTAGAACGTCCAGTTGATTTTTACTTATACGACCAGCTTTGTATGCTTGTTGACCTTCTAATAATGCTGTGATTCGTGGTATGGAGCCAATGAGTTCAGTTGGAATCGTTATCTATAACATCATCTTCTGTCAATGTCACTTCAACTTGAGGAAGCGGAAAACTCTTACCCATGGTTTAGGAGCATTATTAAAATTGGCAGTTGTTCTGAATGCCATTTAACTCGGTTTTTTGTACGTGCGTAGTTAAATCTGAAAAAAAGACATGATTTCTTCATGAATATTACAAATTTCTTTCAATGCGCGACGAAAAAAAGAAGGATCACAAGTATTGTTCGAGAGATCTTGACGATTATTGTTATTTGAGACGATCCATCCGTTTTGTCCAACATGTTGACGTAATCAGTCCTGCGATGGAATGGATATTAAACCATAGCTCAGCGGATTCTATTATCATAGTCAGCAATGAAGAGATCAGGCGCTTAGCCGATTTTTTCGAAGCCTTTTAAGGACCAAAACTCAAGATGAATTGAACTGGTCATGTCTTTCTCCTACTCCTTAGCACATGCTAATCTTTATCTCGTTCTCTCTATTGTATGTCATAGTGCCCTATCTATTTATATATACGGTTTTGTTTCTCTGTCCTTTCATATATCTCCTTTTTTAAAACATATCACATTCGATGTTAGTAGAGAAGAACTGTCCCTGTAGGACCATAGGGGTTGGAGGGAAAATAAATCGCAAGAATAAAAACAAACAGTCTTGACGATTGACGATGACGCACGGCTCTGTCGTTTATATGAACAACGCTAGTTTCTTAATCTTTCTATATCTATTTAGAATACTTCAAGCGTAGGAGATTTTCTTTTATAATAATGTGCTAGTGTATTTCCTCGTATTGTAACGTGAGATCAATTCACCTGAGCATAACCTATTAGTAGCAGATTTCATTCAACGTATCAAATCTATAACAACCATTGAGTAAAACTTTAGTTAACCACCATTTGATTGGTAACGTCAATCCACCAGGCAGGGGAAAAACTCATTTTTATAAACATAGAGTCATTTTCTTCAGATTTGTCGAGTGACTATAAATGAACCTTCGTCGAAACCGATATCGTATTTATGTCTATTACATTTATTTAAAGCTCTTTCATTTCTTCAAATAGAAGATGAATGCCATTCATTCATCCGATCGAACTCAACGAAGGAGTACAATTTCCGGTATTAAATCGACTTTGAAATGTGTTTTCTCTTCTGCTAACAATTTAAGTTCGCTTTCAGCTTTTTACTCCCATAGCATATTTTGTCGGTTTTTATGCATGAATCAGATCAGCTACAAATCTGTTATTTAGAAAATGCTCTAGAATAGATGATTACAGCAAAAGCCAACTTGTTTCAATAAACATCGTTTTTCAACAGTCAATCTGTCTACTTTGCTCGATCTTTTTCAATTGTTGTAATACACAGCCAAAAGAGAAAATATTCACACTTGTCCTATGACTGCACAACTCACTCATGAAAATTTAACATTCGAGTCGTTATAATCAATAAATGAATTTGAAAATGATTGATGTTGAAAATATCCGATTGAGATGGCATGTCACTAACAAGTGCCTGTTTTCCCCTTCGATTGTTCTCATGTTTTATGCAAATATTATACTAGCATCGATATTATTCTTACGACAAAATCGTATTCTCCATTTTCAAATATCTCTTATCGACATTGTGTTAATTAAAATCCATCATGTAAAAAAGTATGATTTTATATAAGTTAGGAGAATATTGTTAATGGCAATTTAGGCGTCTCACTAAACAAGAAATAGAAAGTTTTTGAAGTATGTCGCACAAGATTGTTTCCAGTGTTAATGACATAGAATAACAAGGACAAAAAAAAACTCATTTTATGTACTGATATTTGAAACAATGTGATGCACATCCAATTTTTATGAAGTTGTTTCATTTAAAAACTGTAACAAACTGATAATTTTGTTCTCTTTTGGAGAATATAGTGAATATTCGTCATCATTTGAAAATATTTCGCTTGGAGATCAGTGCATAATCATATGTAGGGCACAAGAAAGCGCGGTAATGCATAATGAATCATCGCATTATAATGTAGGTTAATTTTCCCTAGGTAGAATAATAATTCATCGTTTATTTCTCGACACACTTACTAACCAATCTTTATAGTTTATAAGACAGAGAATCTTTTCTTCATGAATTCTTCTCTCTGACTATAAGACATTCAAGGTTTCTCCCGTTCCTTTGAATCAGTTAAAAACAGACTGTTTGCACAATCGTACATGACCTCTTTTTTAAAAAAGTATGTTTCTTTGGCAACTAAAATAAAGATTTTTCTTTTCTTTTCGTCGGTCGAACTTTCCACCTGAAACAGTTGTTTGTTTTATTTACCTTGCTTAACAATATTTATCAATGCACTTTTAGCGTGACAAACAAAAATCGGACATTCAGCCTTCCTTTTCTCTGATGACTTGACTGTTCGAAATTGAAAAGAGTCTTTCCAACTAAGAGAATCGATAATCTACCTCTGTTTTCGATCCTCTTCGAAATGTCCGCACTCTCTCAACCTAAGATTTTCCGAAGAAAAAACGCTCGTACGACCGAGAATATAAGTACTAAAAACGCTATTAGCTGAGTATTACTATAATGAAATAACGGCAGCACTTTTTATAGATTTAAGTGCAAATAGGAACTGTAAGGAAGCGAGGAAAATTCAGAAATTTTTCTAAATGTTGGTAGTGATAGAGATTTGAAGTGTAATAGCATGAGGAAAGTATGATGACAAAGTAAAATGTCCGTGTCTTTTTTGTGAAAGTGTCGGACAACAGGTCACAGATAATTTTTATTGTCTCGTTCATTTGATTTGTATTTTATTTAGAATAACGTTTTCTGTTACAGAATATTTTCAAAACCTCTATTTACATACGTAAAGTTCTCCAAAATTAAGAAGAAACAACCGGTTTATTTATTTATCAACGGCATATATTCAATATGCAACGGTGAGCAAATAAAAGCACTTAGGAAAAAAGTCAGAATAAAAATCTGATAATTGTTCGAGAGAAAGATGAAGCACAAAGACGAGTCTTTCAAACTTACCTTCAAAATGTATGTATTCATTTGGAAGCTATCAAAAATATGTCTGACAGAAGTACCTATTTAACATCATTCAACGTGAATGTCTTCTGCAAAAAAACAAACGATCTACTTCATTAGAGTATTGAGATCTCTCTTCGTGATGCGTCTATGTAGGATGACACCAATGTGGCACTCTTATCACGCATGACTTTGATGACAGGGTGAGCGGAAAACGATCTAAAGATAGTTCTGAAGTATGACGGAGTGAAATGAAGTGGATGAACATCTCGCTACTTTAAGATACTGGAAGACGATCGTTTTCTAATGTTCCTAAAATTCTAAAACTAAAACAAACAGAAAGTATTTTGATTAAAAGTTACTTTCACAGCGAAAGAGTTCCTGAAAATTCTCTTCTCTTGTTTTGCTTCGTTCTTCACATATTTTTTGTTCGAGCTCTCATAACATTGTGTTGCTTTAATAAAGAATGAATCAAACTGCAAACGAATCGACCAAACATATTCGCGTATCGACAGCATCGACCTCGCCTTCTTCTTCATTATCATCATCCAGTCAGTTAGGAAAACATTCACCACCACCGGATCTTCTCTGGATCAGTAAGCAGCAGCAACAGCATCCATTAACACATGTACACCCGTTGAAAAATACCGTCCGAGTCAATGCGAATGGTGTACGTTTTAAATTTGACGGTAAACAATGGCGAGCATTATGTGAAGCTTCTGATGATTACGAATGCCGAAATCTGGCATTTCGTTCATCTTTATGTCAGAAGCACTTCTATAAAGTACATAAATTCAAACGGCCATACACAAAATCGAAACCACAACTGTCATTGAAGCAGCCAGTCAACCATCCACACTATCATCCTTCAAATGGATACCATAACTCCGAAAATAAGGAAGATTGTATGTATGAAGAAGATAATTCCATTGAAATGTTGGATACAGATGAAGTAGGTTTGAAAGAATATATTTGAAAATGTCGATTTGCTTTCTTTAGTTAAAACTGGCGAAAACGGAAAATTACAACAAAGAACTAAGAAATGCTTCTGAACTAGAATTTACATATTTTTCAATAAATTGTGACTCTCAATCTGAATCCTATGCTCACGAATTACAACAAATGAAAACTCAATCGGTATGTAGAAAATCTTCCACTTTCGATGTACCATAAAAACCAAACCCATATTTTGATCTATTCTAGCATCCAAATGTAGATCGAATTAGTTCGAGAAATGATGAATTTCTAAGACCAAATAGTTCAGATCCTTCATCATACAACATTTCGATACCAAAAATAACCGAATCGATTCACTTAGGTTTACCACCATTGACACGCACTGAAGAAAAATCTTTAGCCAATGAGCTTATGATTCAACTACCAGCAGATGTAACACTAACAGTGGCTGAGCAAATAGCACGTCATCGTGCGAGTGAAATCGTTATGGATAACTTTTCTCATCAGTTATCACCAAAAAATATAACATGCGAATGGTTCTATGATTTTCTTTTACGAAATCCACGTTTGCCCATACATTTTCCATCTTGGTTCTCTTCAGTGAAACCAGTCTTACCGGCATCAGATCAAATTATTGATATTAAAATCTGGGAACTTGGATTAATAACAAGATCGGTGTTAGGAATATCATCATCGTCACATTCTACCAGTTCATCATCACCATGACAAAAATTTTCGTTGTATTTATGTTCGACTGTCATCATATTGTGCTTTTTTCTCTATAAAAATTCAATCTACACTAGTGTTATTTGTGACAAAAAAATACAGAATTTTCGATTTTGAATGTAACTGATACGACTTCGTATTTATATATCAATAGATATATGGTCCAAATAGAAGATTTTGATGATAGTTATATCCATATGAGACACCCGAATGTCGAAAAGTATTTTATTTTATGTCTAATATGAGACAATATGCCACAACGATTCGATGTACATTCTAGAAGCATTTGCGACTCCTTATGACTCATTGTATGTAGTGATAAAGTCGTTATCTGACGAGAATTCGACCAGATGGTTTGTTCGGAGAAATTATTATGATACTCTTCGATCGATCATCATTCATTTTAACTCAAACACGCGGAAAAACAATATGCTCGTCTTTATTTTTATCATCGCTACACTCGCGACAAATTGTGCAGTTAGTTACGCTGCATCCGGTACATTTCTTCTCGCAAGAGTATCGTTTGATTGAACTTTTCGTATACTAGGTTGTAATGCATGTCAACTCCGAGATGAATTCGTTGTCGAAAACGGATACAAGTGCTTTCCACTCAATAATGGTCATGTGGCTTGTACTTGTCCTGATCAACGATATACTATCGACAAACCTTGCCGTATGATCTTTTCGAGAATGATTTAATAGGTTTTCTATCGTGAAGTTTTTTCACAGGTATCTGCGAACGAAACAACATTTGCGGTGGTCCAGATAATTTCTGTTCTGAAATCTTAGGTTCCACATCAAGTGGTCAAGACGGCGAGATTCATCATTTCAGTTGTTTCTGTGCTGATTTTTCGTTCTATATTGGAAAAGCTTGTCCAGCAAGTAAAATATCTACTGTTAACTCTATCGGAGTATATACTTCTTTGATTTCTTGCTAGGCAGTACAACCACGCAAACATCAACAATGACTACGACAACAACAGCAGCAACTACTTCAACAACTAGCACAACAGTGATAATGACTATGACAACAACATCGATGACTACAACAACTGACACGATGACAATAACGACAACAACAATGCTAGTACCAGGAAAAAAATAGGAAGCGAATGATGAATTCACTGAATTGAAAGGAAACGAACTGCTTTGAAAATCAATTTTATCGTTAAAAACCATACTTTAAAAATCTTTTTTTCTTTTTTCGAAAAAAAAAAGAATTATAGAAATGATTTGAAGAAGTCGATTATTTGCCATCAGCTACTAAACGTATTTTTACTTGTTATTTTAACGTTTGTTTACTTTTTCAAGAAAGAAAGAAAGAAAGAAAAGAGAGTTGTATGCTGAAACTCAGCTACCATAGAAAAAGAACCGTCAGAAGAAATCTTAAGTCAAGATGGCGACATCACGAATAAGTATCAACACTAATCAATCTTTAAACACACGTGAACAACGTCAAGCACAAGCACGTTTCCGTACGCTTCAACGACGGACTAGTAAGTCACACAACACTAGCTGATTAAATCATATTCTCTTCATTAGATGCTTTGTATGACGAGTTATCACGTTCGTCGGTTATTGCTAAAACAGCTGTCGATGATTTTAAACAAGCTTACGTGACAATTACAAGCGAATTTCAAGAACAACGGCAGCATCTTCTCGAACATCTTCATCATATTCAACAAGATATTAAACAGTAAGTGAAATTGTTCCGATGAAAATGATGAATTTTGTTCGAAACGTTTGCTAGATCGACGAATGAATTAAACAAAATTCAAAAGAATATTCATTCAACTCAGTCTCAACAACAGTCAAAGAAGTAAAGTTGCCATTCGTTCGTCCATTCCGCCTACAAATAATTTGTCATGTAGTCTACCAAAGAACTCGATGAATCTCGATATTCAACAAATGAATGATATGGTTGACGACATTGATCGTGTTTTGAATAAAATAGCACAACAACTGAAACCAGTGAGTGAACCATTCACTATCTTCATGAATTTATGTTCTGTGAATCGCATAATACATAGCTTCGGTCTATACCATTAAACGATCAAACTATCAGTGGGCCACCTAGTTCACGATTTACTAAAAATTCTTATAAGAAAATTCTCGCATTGCCGTCAACATCATCTCCTGAGAATGAAACTTTTTCTATGCATCGTCTCTATAGCAACGACGTTGATATCGTTCCACAATGGGTTGTTGCATCGATTGATAAACGAATATTTCTATGTGATACCGAAGGTGAAGTACGCATATTTTCTTATTCACGAAATTTACGTCGACAGCCGCTATTAATCGAACATTTTCATTTGGCTACTTTGCGTGTCATATCAGCATTTACAGTAACAGAAGATTATTTAGTTGCATACGAACCCTCGACACAAACGTTAACATTACACACACATCATGGTGGAATTCTTTTACGTCTACCATTTCCATGCGATCCAGTTATGATGATTCGAAGTATCTGCCATTCGAAAAATCAAATTTGGGCATGTAGTCATACACAACGAAAATGTTATCGACTTCCTGTTGATCATTCCATGAAAGAAGTGATAGTTTTTGACGAATACGATCTTACAAATCCAATATCGAATGCTGTACCAGCACCGATTGGTATTTCCACGGACGATAAAGATCGTGTCGCTGTACATGATATTAATACAATCACACTAGATCGCCTATTACTGTTTGTTAACGATCAAGTTATAACTATCACACTCGATTTTGTGAAATATCTCGATAGTCTCGAAACATCACGTATCGAAGAAGTTCGCTTAGTACCAAAACACGAACATTTAGTTATGATTGTTTATGCTTCGAAAGTTTCTATCAATGAATTACGTGAAGTCGTTATTATAGATATCAGTCTTAATCCACCGGAGATACTTTATCGTTTACCGGAAATAAATGGCATCCGAGGTATTGATATAACATCGAACGGTGAACTAGTTTATACAGTTCCGACACAAAAAAATAAACGGATCGCCACTAAAATGCATATCTACAGTCTATTTCGTTAATTGTATCTATAAAAAAAAGTAATTAAATTTCTTTCTTATCTGGTAACTACTTATGTAAAAACGTTATTTTTGCAAAATTACTGTCGGCGATGACATTGTATACCGTGGACATGTTTAGTTTTGAAAGTAATACATGGAGATAATAAATGTGTTTTGTTGTTATTTTTCAAGGAGAGATGTCTATGTGCCGATTCATGATGCAACCAATCTGTGCAGAAGAATAGCAAAAACAAAATATAGGTATTTTGATTCGCTTCCATGTACGTACGTCAATATACATAGTGCTCGTACGATTAATATGAAATAGCATGACTTGATTCGTTTTCGTTCGTTCTTCTCTGATGCTAAGATATGAAATATTTCACACGTTTTCAGTTGTCGCATATAAGACAGCGATGACGAAATTTCAATATTGCTCTATTTTATCACTTTTATACTATGTATGACACTGCTTTTTATGTTATTTGTCCTGTTAGGATTCGTTCGAAGCCAATAGAATGAGGCGATTGATAAAATATATTATCATAGTTTGTCTCGCTGTTTGGATTGGAAATCACCGTTCTCGAATCTCGAAAGTAATGTATATTTCATTTTCTTGTCCCTTGTGTATAATAGTGCCGCATTTTCAGACATATCGAAGCCAAACGAGAGGTTCGCATATAATCTCATCTTCCAAAGAGAACATTACTGATGGATATCAGTTCTATAACCGATCGGCACAAAATCAAGATGGTTATTTTGAATTTAAGCATACCGTTTACAAACATGGGCTTTGCGGCAATCTTAACATCCCACCATTAAAACGTCCGTGCACTCCATACGTACATGTTCATCCGTACCAAATGGAGACTTTTGTCCTTCTTCAAGGCCATTTATCTTATCGACTTGACACGAAAAACTATTCCTGCGATGTTCATACGTGTCCGGTGCCGATTGTCATCCGTCCGTTGGTTTCTCATACATTCTGGATGAATGATAATAAAGAAGATCTAGTGTTAATTGTTCGGATTGAACCAGCATATAGAACTCGTGGTTTACGAGCCGAATCATTCGAAAATATAGTGGGCTCTCGCCGTGATAATGCCTTAAACATCTGGCAAGCATTTGTTTTTATTGAAAATATTGAAACCTATCCGGTGTTTCTTCCGTTATTTTTCTCGAAACTGTTTATTAAAACTGGCTCTTTCATCGGACATCTACTCGGGTATCAAACAGAATATGATGAATATACAACACGAAATTTATAAAAATTTAATTCAATGTATTTTTATTCGACGCTCCGTGTTTACAAACTTTTTTACCACGTATCATCACTTCATGTAAAGCATAAAATTCGACTAGTGAGTAAGCAACTAACACGAACGGTGTCATACAGAAATGGAAAAGATTTCGAAGAAAAAATATACATTCATTAACGTTTAACAATCGAGGAATAAATGCATCGATAATAAAAGCAATTAAAAATGCCATGAATTGAATTGTAGCGAGTGCATACATCGCATAGAGAATATAACTGGGAATTTCTTCAAGAAGAACTAATGTTGCGAGAAAAGATGTTAGACTATAGAGACCACTTGAACAGAGTAATATACCGTAATAAATGAGAAAAGTTACCGACCATGAAACTGACGTCAGTAATGGAATACGTCGAGATTTCACCATGAAATAATGAAAGACTTCAGCTGCACCAATCGTCCATCGTCGTGCTTGTCTTGCCCATTCCATGAATTCGTATTCAATCGTACGACCACATGTAGGACCACTCAAGACAGGCGTCAACACCATTTCAATGGAAAGACGACGGCCTGTCACACCCATCCATCGTATCAAACATATGATGTCATCCATCTGGTAAGCAGGATGCACAAAGTTTCCTGCTTTAGCCAACGATAACGAAAAAGAGAAAATACTCATTGTATTTATCGAAAATGGTATCAATGCACCTAACATTAATGTACTTCGAAGGATTCCAGTGACACGCGTAAAAAATGACAAACCATCTAGATTCCAGTTGTAAAACAACGGTGGCTGATAGAGTGTTGTCAATGCTGGATAATGTGCTTTCGTATACTGATATGTCAGTGCAGCTATATATTGTCGATGAAATTGTGAATCGGCATCGCATGTTGTAATGAGAATATGGTCGCCATTCTTTTCCAGCAGTTTTAATTGTTCGACAACTGTACGTAGAGCATAATTTGCATTGGAACATTTACCTGGAATTTCATTTGCTAGTCCATACGGATGGATTGTAAAAATAAGATTTTGAAAACCGACTTGTGCATAATGAGTTTGTAATGTTTGACATTTCATGTGAACATCTGGAGTACGTTCTTCGAACGAAATAACCATCGTTATTCGGTTAACTACAGTTTGTGCTGCAAGAGTATCAACACTTCGTTTGATTAAGTCTAACGGCTCTTTGTAACAACTAATCACAACCACATGCTGAATCGTATTTCTTTCATCGGCAGTTAACAACGCAGAATAATCATTATGTCGATGGCTAGAATGTCGAAATAGAGAAGAAGAAGAAGAAGAAACAAATTGGATTAACTAACCGAAAGAGTCGAAATGCATTGCGTCCAGCAAGAACACTAATGACAAGCCAGATGAATACGAAAAAACATTGTATGCAAGGTAAAACATGAATAGCGAGTTGATTGGAAACAAACGGAAGCCAGAACGGTAACGGACAAATTATCCATACAAGTATATTAAAAACTAAATTCCAACGGAGACGCTGTCGTCCATTTTTTATCTCATGATGATTGATTGCGACTGTAGATTCAGGAATGCATATGACAGTGTCATTATTTGATATTTTGGATGTTGATGATGGTAATTCTTCTGTGGATACTGTATGATAATCATTGCACGAAATTGCTCGTCTGAACTCTGTTTTATTCAATTGATATCCTGCATTCTGGTAGCTATAAGTAGATTTTAGGGTACTTCCATGGGGAGGCATGATATGTGAAATTATTCTTTTATGGAATTCTTCCTCCGTTTATATACACATATATCACCTTCATTGTGACACCATGTACTTTTTAACTTTTCTATCATGGTATAAGAAAATGAGTAAAATGATGAGTCATTGATCCAGTGAAAGAAACATGCTGTTTACCTGTACAAGATTTCAAGCCTCCGCATGATGATGTACTCTGCGGGTAAGCGTGATCATCGCTGCACTTTTTTGTAATCAATAATAAATTATTTGTAAATATATATTTATACGTGATGAATAAGAACCGAACTACTGGTATATAAAAAGAATAATAAATACGGTATTGTGAAGAGACGTTTTCAACTTATTCTAATACGATAAAAACTATTCAATGAAAATATTTTCCTGAAAAGAATAACACTCTTTGTTTCCATCGATTTATTTGCATTGACAACTATTGTTGAGAAAGAATTCTACTGACAACTCAACGGAAGATCCACCCGGTTGTCAATTGTGTTTTTTCCGGTTTCATATGTATGTATATGGATGTATGTTAGTGCAATACGATTAGCACCCATTCGTTCTTATTTTTGTGTCGTTTGTTTCTCAACATCTTTTCTCGCTTTGCCATCTCAACTCAAAAGAATCGAATGCATACAGTGCGTGAAGATCGTACATGGTGAGCGCAAGCGAGCGAACGTGCATGCACGCGCGTCTAATTGCCAGGAGATCGCTTTTCATCCGGCAACACACATGCAATGCTCGACGACATCTAACTTAACACAGAACAGAAAAGAAAGAACAGCATGAGAACGATCATTTTCGCTTCTCGTCATCTTTCAGTGATCCGAGATAGTTAGGAAAAAGAAGAAAAAGAAGACAGACGATAGCAACGGCGGCAACATCAATGTTGACTAGCTATCTTCTTGTGTATGCGCGTGCGAATATAAGTTTTGCTTCCCTAACATTGGTAACACAACGACTGGCACCTTCTGGTCTTTGCGTACTCCAATATTCTTCGAGAAAATCAACTAGGATGAGGGAATCACATTTTTGCTTCAACATTATTAACGTCTATATCCAAAAGATACATGTAGACAGCTGGCTTGACATTTATCGTTGTTATTCATGAGACTATTGTTGTTTATGATCCTACTGAATGTTTCTTTTTTCATCATTACGATTGTTATTATTCTTATAATGATATCATCGATTTTTCTCATTATGCATATTAATGTATTCTTTAGTCGAAACGATTGTTTTGAAATTGAGTAGAAAGTAAACTTTATTTATATGCAATTAGTTACCAAGATATGTTACTCAAATGAGAAAAGACAACACTCTTGCATATTAAGTTTGAGAATAAATACGCATCTGATTTTATTTCTTATTTTGCCATATTAGTAGTACGACGGCATTCTCTGTCATCGAGATTGCTTGTTTAGAGAGAATATAGCAAGAGGAAAAATAGTTCGAAGTGAAATTAGTGCGGGAGGCCTTGAAGCGTTTGTGATTATGTATATATTTCTATTGCAAGGTAGATCAAACACATCGAGAAGGTGGAAGGAAAAAGACACATACAACGAGAAATAGAGACAGAGAGAGAGGAAGAGAGAATGAGGAAAAAAACGGAGAACATTAATAATGCCGTCTACCTCGCATTTTTCCTTCACTGTTGTTTTTCATCGATCATATTAGTTCACTATGTTTTCATTCTGCTTGCTTGAAAGATTTTACTAACAACATAGTTATTTTATAGTTACCATCAATAATATAAATCGAGTTTGACTTTCCTCATTTCCTTTCTTTCACTCGAACTAATGAAATGAAAGTATCTTCTTTCTTTCTTTCTTTCTCGCAATTTTTTTCCGTTTTTTTTTTTTCATTCTTTCTTGATTATTTTGTTTTTAGATTTGCTAGCGTATGACTATTGCAGGCACACCCTTTACTCGATGCGTCTTCGGATAGATGATGAATGTGAGTGGCAGCAGTGGCAATCTAGACGAACATTACTAGAAATAGCAATGACGAACACCGCTGCCAACAATGCTATCTCGGAATCATGTCATCAATTTATCAACTGTACGTCCACAAAATATTATTTCAACATCATCTGTTTATCATCGATCAGACATTGATAAACAACAACAACAAATTTCATTACGAACAAAGAAGACTCGAACGAAAAGTACGGCGAATACGAGCGTCGCCACTAGTACAACTTCGCTCATCTTCGTGAACATTACAAATCTAACTGTCTCTTTCTCTCCGTCTACTCTATCGACTCCACAGCAACAAATTTCATCCGAGGACTCCTATTCGGCTAAGACAGGAATCAAGACAGCAGCTATTCTTGGCGGTATGTAATTTATATTGTGGGAAAGAAAAAATGAAGAAAGAAAGGAGAGCGCACGAGAGAAAAAAATGACACTCATTTTATCATTATTATTTCTAGCAGACGATTGCACGGATTCATCGATGTATGAATGATTTTTTTCTTGCACGACAATATGAGACTTAACCTTTTAAGATAAAAAGAAGGGAAAAGGAAGAAAAACATCCTCCAACCAAATCCTCTCGATTAGAAATAAAAGAGAATTATTACCAATGACGACCGGAAACGATATGAGACATCTTTCTATCGCTCAACATGTTCGATGTTTTAAAAACGTAACCAACTCAACTTTTTCTCCGATGTTCTTACATGAAATTAAAAGAAAACACTTAGGATATACTTGAATGAAACTCGATGTTTACCGTCCTTCTTGGTAGAATTGTATTCTGTTATGAAATTAATTAAGAAAATTAACTACTTCATATGCGAAAGGAGGAAGAGAAATCGTCGGCTGACAGATCTTGTTAATGTCTTTTCTTGTTTGAAGAGAAAACACCGTTTGTATATCTGTTTGCAACGAAGTTACGCGTCAGTTGATCTAAATAGATAGAGCTTTATTTCATGATAAGTGCCACTTAAGATGAGGAGAAAAAGAATATTCTTAGAGCGATAATAGGGCTAATGTATAAATACGTCGAATGTCAAAGGAGGCAATCGCCTGAGATTTGAAACAAAAGAAGACGAGTTCGATGATATGACAATGAACGAAGTTTCTGACGAAGAAAACGTATCTGGTATGAGAGAAAGGCAGGAATAGAAGAAAAGTGTTGATGATTGGCTAACAGGTTACTTTGAATAATAAGAGCGAGAACCATTAGAATGATCATTAATAACATGAAGTCAACTATCGCAAAGCTGAGAAAAAAACGAAGTCGATTCGATTTATGAGTATTTCAACATTGATTAATGTTTTTGAAACACAAAACTTGTTAATGTTAGTCTAATGCATCAATCAATAGATCAAATTCTCCAGTTTCATATGACAAACTCTACTCGAATGCACTCTTTTTAGGTATGTTATTACTTGTTGTATTATATTTGATATGGAAAGCTCGTTCACGTCTATGTCGTCCATCAACAACTAGTGTACGCAATCCACGTTTATCAGCAGCCAAATTCGATCTAGATTATTGGCTCAAGCAAGTTGATATACTCGATGCGAAAGAAGCTGAACGTAATCGCGGCGGTCAATCATTATATCTCGAGTTACCCACATCTGATCCACGAGATAATCGTGAGGCAACTGCATCATGGATTGTCGATGCTTATCGTCAATGGCGCTTAATTCAATATCGACAACGGCAACCAGTTCTTCGCTCGAATCCAAATGAACCAAAAGAAACCGATCCTATTCCATATCGAAGACGGCGATATCTTTTCCGACGATTTTTCCGACGAATTCTCTCGTCATCTCGTCAAGATCCACTGTATTTAACAGAACATTCACAAGCTCTGATCGCTGGCATGAGACCAAGCATAGTAAGTAACAGTTTCATCCCGCCAGCAATAACACCCAATCTGCAACTTCGACGAGTTTCATCCTGGCCTCGGCTCAAATCCAATCGTCACCCAACAGGTGCCCCGATGAGTGCTCTTCAAACACATCTTGCTAGAAAACGTCTTCTTAAACGAACATCGAGAACTACATTTGATATGTAGGGAAAAAGGAAAAGGGTATTTTTCTTCTCAATGTATCATTGTTCGTCAGTTGTTTTATTCTTTATTGTTGTTCACAAAAATAAAGATAGATTTTGAGAACTTTTTTTATTCAAACAACACACGTACATGCGATTCGTCATGTTCTTTTCTTATCAATATAATCACGAATGTTTAGTTCAATTAGTAACGACCAGTGACTTGAGTAGATTTTTTAATCAAATTCTCAGTTATTACTTATCATTCCTAATGAAAGATGATCATATCATACTCTCGAGTATGCATTCAACACACTAAGATATAAACGAAGATGTCTGTTTTGACATCACCATTACTGAAGCACTTCCTCAATAAACGACAAGAGAAAATAAGATATGAATCTTGGAATATTACTTGTCGCCATGAAGTTGTTTATCCGCATTTAAATAATGATGGATCATCATTACTCTTCATTGACATATTCTATTTTCACAGTATCAACAGTTGTTTATTATTCTATCTGCAATATCTATCTCCTCTTTCATCAATTGATTATGGCTTTGTTTTTTGCCTTTTCCTCATACTATACATGTCATCTTTGTGTTTATCTTTACTGAAAGACATATCTTTATTGTTGACTGCATATAATTATATTTATTTTCCTACCAAAATATATCATATTTTCCCTAACTTAATTAAATGAAACATATTTTCATTGTATAGACTTACCCAGTCTATCCTTTATCATACAAATTAATGTCAATCACCTTCCGTAAATCTGTCAGTAGTTCTCGAATATTATTAACATTGAAAAGATGTAGTCGAACGATAGTGAGACTAATACTGATTTCGAAAATTAAAAACCAAATACAACAAGAACCTTTATTTGCCAAAATATCAAAAACGAAACATGAAAAAGTGTAAAAAAAGAATTCAACACAACAGCTTGCTAGATTGCTTTGTAGAACATAAAAGAATACACTGAACATCGCTAGTACACATAGTTCACAGAATCGAATTTCTTCATCAGCAAAATGTACATCCACGTGAAATCTGGCCAGATCGTCGTGTTGTTACCCTTCGCATCTTGATACCACGAGTGACATCCACCACTTTGCCATACTGTATTCTTCAATTTTAATTGTAGTTTTCGATTGAAGTCATCATGGACTTTCTGTTTCACTTCTAATGTTTGCTTTTTGTTTTCAGCCATATATAACAGTGCTTCGGCAATATATTGAATTTGCGCTTCGATCATAACGACTACTGAATTATGACCGAGACCAGTATTAGGGCCGAGAAGAAAGAAGAGATTGGGAAAGTTGGGTACTGTGACACCTCGGTATGCCTAAAAAGGAAATGGCTTATAAGAATAAACGGAATGAGCAGAACCATTTACATACTTGCATCGTTTGTGACCATTGTTCTGCGAGCGATCGACCTTTGACTCCATAGATCGGCAATGGAAAGTTTTGAACTTGAAATCCTGTTGACCAGATAATGACGTCGACTGGATACTCGTCGCCATCACGAGTGACAATAGAGTGGGGCTTCACTTCTTGAATACGATTGGTGATAAGTTGGACATTCGGTTGTTGTAATGTTGGATACCAATCGTTGGTAATTAAAACTCGCTTACAGCCTAAATCAAATGATGGTGTCAGTTTTTTTCTCAATACTTCATCTTTAATTTGTCGTTTAAGATGAATATTGACGACAGTTTGATATAAAAATCGTGTGGGAAGACGGTAAGCAAACGACAAGGCAGTCGATTCACGAATCCAATAGATTAATGCACGGACAAACTTTTGAATGATTGGAAATCTCGCGAATAATCGTTTTTCAAAGTCAGATACTTTTCGATCAGCACGAGGAATGACCCAAGCTGGTGTACGCTGGAACACATATAACTTTTCCACTCCGGCTTTGTGAATTTCGGGTACCACTTGAATAGCGCTTGCACCTGTACCAACTACAGCTACGCGTTTGTTTTTAAGTTCGATATTTTTATTCCATTCGGCCGTGTGGCACATTTCACCTTCGAATGTGTCAATGCCTTTTATATCATTTGGAAATGCAGCAATGGATAACGGTCCATAACCAGCAAAAACTGTTTTTGCATACAGCTTCGTTTCTTTGTCATTCGAGCGAACAGTCACTTCCCACAGCTGTCTGTCCTCTAACCATCGCATTTCTGTCACTGTGGTGTGGAACTGCACATGTCGACTAATATCGTATTTTTTTGCACACTGTTCGAGGTATTCGCCTATTTCAGGCTGTCGACTAAAGAAATAAGACCAGTTTGGATTGGGTTCGAAGGAGAATGAGTAGAGGTTGGAGGGCACATCACATGCGCAGCCTGGATACTTGTTTGCATACCAAGTACCTCCTACATGTCCATGGCGTTCGATGATGGTGAAATTGTCTGTGCCGAGTTGTTTCAATTTGATCGCCATACCGAGACCGGAAAAGCCTGATCCAATAATGAGCGAGTAGTATTCGTTCGGTGATGAAGAAGATTTAGGCGGAACATTGAGTTTTCTATCTGTTCGCTGTTGATCAAGGCCACAGAGGTCGAATACAAGCCAGTAGAAGAAATGACCGATAAAACCGATGAGCACGGTGATACACGTCGTCAAGTATGTCAGAAGGAGTGACGATAATGCGCGAAATATGGTGAGGGATTTGTTTTCCATCTGAAATACAAAAGTAAAAGATTTGCAACTATATCATAACTGACGATGATAAAAAAAACAACGAATGAAAGAAAATGTGGCAAGAAAAGCATTTATATTTGCTTATCGATATGACTCTTCGTTCGCTTCGTACGTCCGTATGCAAACGTCAATGATGAAAAGAAAAACAAAGGTGTCGTACTTTGTCGTTCGTTTGCCGACCGAGCAACGGTACAAAGTTGATAAAAAGTTATTACTCAGAGTTTAGCGACATACGAAATAACTCAAACGTTGTACTCAACCAGAATCAAATTATATTTCCTGTATATCTTTCCGTTTAGAAGCTAGCAGACAGTTCCTGGTGTTGCGCCCATGCTGTAGGAAAAAGCAATGGCTTTTAAATACTGTTTTGTTTTTGAAAAAAAAGAAGAGAAAAGGTGTCCCACATAAATTAATACAAAAAATGCGCAATGGCTACAAAATATAATTCTGTGAATCGAATTTCTTCATTAGCAGTATATACACCCACGTGAAACCTGGCCAGAGCGTCGTGTTGTTACCTTTCGCATCTTGATACCACGAGTGACATCCACCACTTTGCCATACTGTATTCTTCAGTTTTAATTGTAGTTTTCGATTGAAGTCATCATGGACCTTCTGTTTCACTTCTAATGTTTGCCTTTTGTTTTCAGCCATATATAACAGTGCTTCAGCAATATACTGAATCTGTGCTTCAATCATAATCACCACGAACGTATGACCGAGAGCAGTATTCGGGCCGAGAAGAAAGAAGAGATTGGGAAAGTTGGGTACTGTGACACCTCGGTATGCCTAAAAAAGAAATGGCTTATAAGAATAAACGGTATGAGCAGAACCATTTACATACCTGCATCGTTTGTGACCATTGTTCTGCGAGTGATCGACCTTTGACTCCATAGATCGGCAATGGAAAGTTTTGAACTTGAAATCCTGTTGACCAGATAATGACGTCGACTGGATATTCATCGCCATCACGAGTGACAATGGAGTGTGGTCTCACTTCTCGAATATGATTAGTAACATCTTCAACTTTGGACTCTTGTAGCGTTGGGTACCAATCATTGGATAAGAGTATTCGCGTACAGCCAAGTTCGCACATCGGTGTTAGTTTCTTCCGTGGTTCTACGTTCGTCACTTGACTATCGAGATTGTATTTTACAAGTTCACGGTAGGAACATCGAATTGGCCATCGATACACAAATGATAATATAAAAGATTCGCTCAGCTTGTAGATGAACAGTGGAAGGAGCTTTTGAAATATTGGAAACGTTGTGAAGAACACTTTCTTCCTCTTGCTCACCGCTGCATCTGTACGTGGAATGGACCAGGCTGGTGTACGCTGGAACACATATAACTTTTCAACTCCGGCTTTGTGAATTTCGGGCACCACTTGAATGGCACTTGCACCTGTACCAACTACAGCTTTGTTTCTTTCTCATTTGATCGAACTCTCACCTCCTACATGTCCATGACGTTCGACGATTATGAAATTGCCAGTGCCGAGTTGTTTCACTTTGATCGCCATAACGAGACCGGAAAAGCCTGATCCAATGATGAGCGAGTAGTATTCGTTCGGTGACGAGGAAGATTAAGGTGGAACATTGAGTTTTGTATCTGTTCCCTGTGGGTCAGGACCACTAAAGTCGAATACGAGCCAGTAGAAGAAATGAGCACTTAATTCTATGACAATGGTTGCAGACATAACAGCAGGAGTACTTAGTAAGTACAAAAGTAAAATTTTTCTAGATTGAAGTTTCTCGGCCATCCATGGAAGACCTGAGATATAAGCTGTGTGCAAACAATCAAGCAGGTCCTAAGGAGACGAATAGAGAGGGAATCAAATCGTCTACGCCTACTTTTATACTACTTGCAGTTGAGGTACAAGACGAAAAGCATACGATGGTACTGTATTTATCCCCCTTCTACGTTATCGCTTTTTTATACAAAACGAACATAGAGTCACTTTTCCCCACACACGAAAGTATATGTATTAAAAATAACACCCTAGAAGTGAGTGAGTCATGCTGACTTCATCATCGGCAAAAATGAAAAATGCGACAGAAAACTAAAAATAACTAATCTATATCTAGTCAGTAATTCATCGAGCCATATTCAAAATATATCTAGCGCGACGAAGTAACGGTTTATCTACCATGGTTTGCCCACGGAAAGTGAATGCTCCTTTGCCTTCTTCCTTTTCGTGTCTGTCGTAAGCTTCAATTAGCTCCTTGGCCCAGACTCTAGCCGATTCTGACGGAGAGAATGCCGCTTGAACAATAGGTACTTGTTGAGGATGAATTACTTGCTTGCCAGTGAAACCCCACGCGGCACCTTGTTCAGCTTGTTTCTTCAGTCCGTCTAAATCTTTGAAATTAATATAAACCATATCGATCGGTTGAGCATTTTCAAATAGACGACAAGTAGTGACGATCTTCTGTCGCGCGTACGTTAATTCTGATGCTTCAAGTGAATATCGACCATTGATACCAGTATCAGCTGAAAAATCATCGGAACCAAACACAACGCCTTGCAATGAAAAGAGACTTGATGCAATGGTGAGGATCGAACGAAGATCAACTAAACTTCGCGCACTTTCGCAGTATAAAACCAAATTGTATTGACATTTGGACTAAAAGAACGATCAAATACGAAAAAAATGATCCTGCACTCTCTTTCTTGGCCTATTAGAAGTCTATACGTACGCCAAGACGATCCGCCAGCCATTTCATATCATCCACCGAGTCAACTTTAGGTACAAACAGACAATCAACTGATGTTGACAAGTCTTTGATAAGCTTAACATCATCGTTAATATGACTTGACGTCACAGCATTGATTCGCACACATATTTCTCGATTGAAGTTCGATGTTGATTCATTTAAATACCGGAAAATATTTTCACGTCCTAGTTGTTTGGCACTTTCAGCTACACCATCTTCTAGATCGAGCACCACACAATCGGTATTGGTAAATGTTGGAAGTTTAGTTAACTTCTTCCAATCACTCGAAGGTACAGTTAAGACTGCACGGCGCGGTAAACATCGGCCAAAGTATGTTCCTGCTTGCCGTATAGCAGAAGCAGCCATATTTTCCGATCGATTGGAACACGATGTTTGAGTTGAGTATTCAAGCTTCTGATGAATGTATTGGTAAGAATTAACTGGCCAATCGTATGTCGATGCAAAAGGTTTATATGTAAACAGATAAGCAGAACAAGATCTGATGGTGAAACGATATACTATTTTGGCTAGTCACCATTTGAATGATCATTTTGTTAACTTTGAATTTTATGCGACTGAGTGACCTCTGTCGTTTCGAATTCTCATAACTTCACTGCCTGCCAAGATCGAATCGAAGGCTCTGGTTGGAAAGAATGTAAATGTAACTGCTAAGACTTTTCTAAACATCTCATTTTTTTTCTTAGACAGAGATTATCAGCCAATGATCACCTATGCATAAGTCATTCTGCTCGTTGGTCAGCCAAACGACTCTTATACAAATATACGCACACGCATAGTGAGAGAGAGAGACACACAGAAGGAAGAGAATATTAACACAAACCAAAGTAAATATCGTACCTCTTGTACCACTGGTAAGCCACAAGTATGGCGAGTAAAAAGAAGAAGAACGAAAATATTTCTCTTTTTGTTTTATGGCTAGCGCAGCGTCTGACCTCTTAGATTATTTTTACAGTAACAGAGTAAAAACGATATGCTGTCGTTGGTAGATGTTACATCGAATATAATTGATCGGGAAGCATTTGCTTCGTGTACAAATGATTATACCCGCATAAAACAACTTCTCTCATCGTCTGATTTTGTTTCTCATCTTCAAAAATCCTTACCACTATTATTAGATGAACGAACAACCGATTCCAAATGCATCAAAACATCGAACGAATACCGAGAGAAAGGCAATGCAGCCTATGCATCACACAACGATCAACTTGCTCTATTACTTTATAATCAAGCTATTCGCTACGCTCCACCCTATTCTCGTGAACTTTCACTTGCTCTAGGAAATCGTTCAGCAGTATTGTCGAATCTCAAACATTACCAGCTAGCATTGCAAGATGTTCATCATGCCTTAGATTTCCTATCATCCAATGAAGAAGATGATACTCGACGACAACGTCTTGAACAACGCTTATATCAATGTTTAAAACATCAATCCGAAGAAGCCGAGTCGAACCGTGATAAACATACCCAATTGGAAAATGAACTCACCGAATTGAAATCGAATCAAACATATAATGCAAATTATTCAAGTTTAACTTCTCACGCTGATATAAAATATGCATCCGATCGTGGTCGACATGTCGTATCATCGAATGTATCTTCAACTTTAAAACCTGGTACTATCATCTTGGTCGAACAAGCCTACGCATCAGTTTTACTACCATCAGCATGGTCAACTCATTGTCATACGTGTTTGCGTCGACTGCATCTTCTTCTTTTCGTTTGTTCACAATGTACACGAGCGGTTTACTGTTCATCTGAATGCTTACAACGTTCCATAGTCTGGCACGCATTCGAATGTCGTTTAACAATTGATCGTCTCGACAAAATGCAATTCTTAGCATTACGTTTATTAACCAAAACAGGTTGGCAATATTTATTGAAGCATAAACTTCAATTCGAAGATTATCTCAAACAAGACCAACCAGTTAACAATGGACTTCATTCTTACAATCAAGAACAAGAAGTCTATGAATGGAATGATTACGAAAATATACTAAAACTCGAAACGAATTCGCATCGACGCTCAGTCGATGATTTACTTCATCGAGCGGTACAAGCGTGTCTCATTGGAATATCATTGATCAACAATACATCATTTGCTCAGCAAGCCTATGAAAACCTAGATTATCAAGTCTACATTTGTTCGTTGCTTTTATCTCATCTTCAATCGTTACCATGTAATGCACATGAAATATCCGAATTTATTCACCATCGTGCAGCACCGCTGTCATCGTCATGCATTGAGATAGGCGCAGGAATTTATGCGACATTGAGTCTGTTCAATCATTCGTGCAATCCAAATGTTATACGGAATTTTATTGGTGATACAGTAGTGGTTCGTTTACTTGCCTCGATCTCATCCGATAATGTTGAATTAACAGATAATTATGGATGTTTATCGGCAATGATGGAAAAAGTTGAACGGCAGAAGAAACTTCATGAACAATATCGTTTTCAATGTCAATGCCAGCCGTGTGTTGACCAATGGCCAAACTATGATCAATTGCCTGAAGGACTTGGTGCTGGAATGACACCATCGAAAGAATTCGATGAAGCTTTTCAACGTTTAGTTCAAGGAGAAAGTCCTACAAGAGATGATTTGAGCGTATATGAAGATTTTATCGATCAATGCGATCGGCAATGGCAAGACAAGAAGAAAATCAAAGGAAAGGTCTATAACAATGCACAAGAAGCATATAAACAGTGTTTAAACTTTTTCTATCATTCATTTCATTCGGAAGATTAGATCTTATGAGAAACTATAGCTTTGCTTCAATTCTGCAAATTTCCATTTTGAATAAAGAAGCTGACTTTAGACAATCGTATCTGGCTTCCTTATAAGCTATTCCGACACCTCTCATCCGGTAGGTATGAGTTTACAGAACGTGCACAATAAAATTTAATTATGACTTAGTTCAGCATATCTACTTGAAGACGAGAGTAGAATCCAAACCAAACCAATTTCTCACAGGAGACACAAGACTTCCGCGTTTTTTCTCGTTTTTATTTAAAACATTATATCGAATGTATTCCATTTAGTACGAACAACAGATATATACGTATGCAACAAGATCTGGAAATATGAATGCGTACTTTTCAAAAAACGCTTTGGAGAAAGACAGTGTAGTGGAACTCTTGTCCGGTTTCACCTCGGAAATAGAATCCTTTTTAAAAGGTGAGATCGCATAATGCTCAGATATATTACTGGCGATAGAATAACCGAAAATTTCGCAATCAATGCGCTGAGCGTTACATAGAAACCATTTTCAAAGATGAATTGCACATGAAAGATCTGTAAAAGTGCAAGAATAGAATATGGCGTCCACGCGAAGAGATATGCACCAACGAGATAGAGTATACTTTGTGCAAAACGGTATTGGACTCTCAAGCGTTTACGATCATTTGCTTTACGAATCGACTCGATCTGTATGCGGGTTTGTCCCTGTAAATGACGATGTTCGTTTCGCAGGACTACTGACGTACATTGATAATGTAAAGCTGGATGAAAATATATGTTTCGTACGCGATGTTGAAGAATCAGATTAACGCTAATAAGAATAATCAATGGAATGAAGTAGATTCCAATGAATGATACAAGTATATAAAAACGGTTCAGTTGTGTTTGATCATACCAATTAATACTACAATGAAATCCTAAGCCTTCGTAAACGTATGAAGACAGATAATTAAAAACGGGCACCAACGTCCAAATGAAACTTATTGTCCAACAAAGGATTGCTGCACAGCGGCAGAACACTTGTTGATCGAATTGATCGAACAGTAAACATCGGTTTATAGATAAAGCCATATATGTTAACATGCATAAACAGCCGCATAGAAATGACGTGAAACCTTCGACGCGACATATCGTCTGACCACAAAAATAACGACAACTTAGCAGTTGTATTGAAACACTAGGTACACTGACGAGTAAGACTAATAGCGATACAATGAAGAGAGAAAGAATCAACGGATTACGAGATGGCTGTCGTTGATACCAAGTTAAATATCGAATATTTAATGTAAAACAAATTACAGCCGCGAGAAGGATGCTTGAGCCTGCTAAACGCCATGATAAACACGAGGAGTTTGTTTTAGACATCCGATTGCCAGTTAAAGAATGATAAAACGACCAGAGTAGTGTTTCATTGGTGTACGGACACATTCATCAAAGAGTCATTAGGTATTCTGGTAAACTAGAGAAATATTCTTTCAAAAAACGCCTTTCTTTTATATAATGACGAGAAGAGGTTAGAGCAATATTAAAAAGGAAGTCACCCGAACATTAGCATTAAAACTTTTTTTTCTTTAGTTCCATTCATCTTTCATAATCTTGAGTATTACATCAATTATATAAATCCACTTTACCCTCGAAATTAATCAAACAAGTGAATGATGTTTTGAAGAAATTATTAAATATTTTCATATATAATGTATACCTGATGACAAAATTCAATTTATCGAGAAATTTCAGTTTCATAATTCAATTGTATCTCGAATACAAAATGTCTATATTGTCACATACTGAAGAGTTTCTGGAAAACCAGTCGAGTAAACTTCCATTTTGCTTGCAAATGTTGTTTGTATCGTGGAAAAAGGCGGCGACTTTTGAAGAGGTTGCTTCACACTTTACTTCAAGTTTTACATGCTATCAGCACGCTGCCTACGACGTTTCTTTTCAAAAGCAGCCTGCTTTTATATTCTTCGACGGATGATATATCAGCAAAAAAGAGTCCTTAGATGTATGATTAATCCATTCATCCCGATTCAGTTTTTTTACAACGATATGGGACTCACCGGTGTGTTACATCTTGGTGAATGGGTTAATCATAGTGCTTTGAGCTCTTTAGTGAATAAATCATGCTATTAGACTATTCTGACGCTTTAGTAGGATAAAATGACTGCCGATCCGCGAATACTGCGATAGAATTTAAAATTAGACGCGACAAAATGTACTTTAGATGGAAATGTCACTAATGATGAAGAAAACTTGAGAAATGATTGTAGTATTATTATCCGCTTGATTGAGACTCTACGCAAAATGCAGAAATCAATTCTCTCGCGAATCATCGAAACAATTGAATTAAAGCCATGCGACATTAGATAAAATTATCGATGTTCATGAGACTGCTTGCGGTAGAATCTGTCTTTCATCTACGATAAAACGAGTTATTAGTATAAAGTTTCTCATCAGAATACTATTTATATATTCTTTCCTATGCTTCACGTTCGCCAGACATCGACGATTGAATTCGACTTGTCTTCATGTTCAATGAACAAATAACAAACAACTGTTTATTCGAATATAGAAAAATATCTTACGCATTGACTTTCTCCGTATTTCTGATGTATACTTATTAGTATTCGAAGTGATTGACAGGATCTGTCTATAAACTAGAATCTCCACATCAGTATGTAGCGACCATTTTATAGATGTTAGTGTTCTGTACTATCTGACTTGACAGTTCATTGCACAGCTATCAAATAGATTATCATCTGTTTGTCCCATTAAGCCGAAGCATGGCTGTTGTTTGATGATGATACTGCGAAAGTAATTGCATTGTTTTGTTATTGAATAATCGCGAAAAGATTCGTTTTAATATTGGCCATGTGCGCTCACTGAATAAAACTTTAACATTCTTATTTGGTAAATGAATGTCGTCATAGAATAGAATGGAATTCATTTCTGACGAGAGAAAATTTTCGTTTGCATCTAATCGATAACCTAAATCTCGCCTGTCGATATGTGTGCCGTAGGAATATTTCGCACGCGCCAATAGTAGACTAAAAAGAAGAAGATTTTGCTTTTCTCTTTTTTTCTCAAAATAAAAATTACCTGAGTAACTTCTGATCGAGATCCCATTTCTTCGATCCTTTAACGACATATTTGGGCAAGGTAATATTCATGTATTCCTTTAAATAGCATTCAATCATATCTACTGTTAGGTTTTGTTCAGATGAGCAACGCTTTGTTGGTCGGAAAACCATTTGCCAAAGATCTTTTCTCATACCAACATAAGACATCGGATAATAGTGAATATTTGAAAAATTTGCATACGAAAATCGTTCCTTTAAACAACAATATGCATTGACAGCAAGAATATAATTTGTTCGGTTGGTAAAAATCTCAAAACGACGTCGAGTTATCGGCAGTAAATCGACATCAGCGATGAGAATAAACAAATCTTTTGTCGTATTATAGTTATAGGAGAGGAAACCGCCGAATAAACGGACTATCTGACTAGCAGATATTGAGCGTGGTGGATCGACGTCAACGAAATGGTATGTAATTTTGAAATCAACATTTAATGTATGTATTAATGGCATTTGTAAGAAAGCTTCTTTTCGACCGACAAGAAATACGACAGGCTCATAACCGATTCGACGCCAAGCCAAAGCAATATATGGTAGATAATAACAATAGGATAACGTATAGGAATGGGATGAACACGATAATAAAACGAGGTTTTCGTATAGAGATGAAAAATCTGCAGGATAGAAATGATCGTTTAAGAGTGGGAGATCATTGAAGTACTGAGTTTGTGTCATGTAGAATAGTATCAAAAAGCATAGCAGGACTAGTATGACGAATATCCAGATGCAGCGGATGCACTTCGTACCTGCGTAGATAGAAAACGATTGTTTTTTATTTTTTCAACAACTCAACATACCCATCGACGACAAATATTGATCGATTAAAACGATTAAAGTGTTAGGACTAGATGTTGTGGTTCTGTTTGCTTCTATGAATGAATTGAAGGAAGAAAACGAGAGATACATGTTTCGAAAAAGAAAAGAAAAGGAAGAAGTTTGTAGAGAATGCTAGTTGCGATCGAGTAATAAATGCAAATAGTCTAGGGACATAAAGAAAGGCCGCAATTGAATTAAACAAAGCAAATGAATGGCAAAGATAGATCAATATTAAGTTTGTTCTGGTGGAACTTTTAGACAAGCAAACGAAAACACAATCGCGTTCAAAAGAAGATTTTGATAAAGAAGGAGAAAAACACATATTGATATTCTTACTCTTTTTCCTGAATTTAATGAAGTACTTCCAGTAGAATACAAATGATTCGTGGATACATTTCAACAGACAATAAACGATTTTCTTAGCTAGCATAATCAAACAACGTAGAGAGTTGTAACTGAATTTTGAAACCATTTGTAGTTCATCTGTGAAAGATGTTTTTCGCGATATTTTCTTTCAACTGTAGCATACATCTTGTGCAAGAATATCGATATAATTCCTATTTTGACAACAATGGAGGTAATAGATGACATCGAAACGGACGGATTCAAAAAACCGAGAAAAAAAGACCGAAATAAATTGTTATCGTTTGAGGTGTGTAGAGAAAAATGCCGTTTGTTTCATCATTAATACAGAATTGATATTTGATACGTATGAATTAATTTTTGGTCTGAACGTAAAAGAAGAAATACTTTCTGTGTGACGTTTGCAGAAGAATTTGATACGAGAAAAATTCCATATTCGAAGTCAGCTGATTCAGACATATTTCTTTGATGTGATGCAGTTTCCATCGTTCTGAATTCCACCTCATCAATCTCTACGGATCGACTCAGTTTCAACAAATCAGGATATGTTTCTCCATACTCATAGCAAGATTTAGATAAAACGGTTTTTGATGCACTAGAATTTAGTTCAAGTCTAAATTCGTGATCTGATGAACGTGAGGGTAAGTAGAGTTGTCATGATATGTGTTTTGTCTTTCGCTCGAAAAGGACTCATTAGCTGGCTTAAATCTCAGATAATTTCAATTTAACACAACGAAATTCAGTTCTTTAACTAAATTTCATCGATAGAATCTAAGTCTTCAGACTATAGAACCTCTATCGACAGAGCTATTTCTATTGGTTGTGATTTCGTTCACCAATCATGATTTCTTTCAACTTTTACATTTACACACATGCATATATATGTCAGCAGTTCGTTCTTCATTGTTCGTTTATTGCATTGAGATCGTTCATTGATGGCTGAACAAAATCCTTCGGAGAATTTCGAAGATGAATCATCTCGGCACCGTCGCGAGCGGCGAGAATTGCAGGCAACTATTCAGCAACTGAAAAAATCCGTTAATAAAAATGACAAAGCACGAAAGAAAAAAGTCGATGGTGAAATCAAAGCTCTAGAAGAAGAGTTTGGCAAACGATGGCAACATTTCGACGAAAATGCAACAACTGAATCAAATAATACTGCAATCCCCAATCAATCCGATGAGAATCATCCATCAGCACAAGCAACACCTGTCGAAGTTTGTCGCTATTGAGATCGTAATCAAATCTATCGCGTTTTCTTAGAATGAAGAAAAACAACACGTGTCACGTAAAGCTCGTCGATTCGCGAATAAAGAAAAACGTCAGGCGGAAGCTGATGCCAATCTAGAGGTGATCGATTATGACAATCAACCTGACTTCATTCGTTGTCGGAATGAATCTGCATCGATCGATGAACAACTGTCTAAGCTTGGTCTTGAGCTTCGCTCGATACCTTCAGATGGTAATTGTCTATTCGCATCAATAGTTGATCAAACATCAGACTTCTCTGTGAGGCAACTACGTGAAACAGTTGCGAAATATCTGCGTGAACATCGAGAAGAATACGAACCATTTATTGATACAGATTATGATGTTTATTGTGACAAACTCTCGAAAGAAAACGTTTGGGGTGGACAGATTGAATTGCAAGTGTGTGCAATCATTTTACAAAGACCAATCGAAGTCATTCAAGGAGGTGGAAACCAGCCGATTCGAATTAATCATTCATCATCGAGATCACCCATTATTATTACGTATCATCGATATCTGTATGCGAATGGTGAACATTATAATAGTACGATTGAGACAGGAGAAAAACATGATGAATAGATTGAAAAAGTGAAGATTAAATAAAAAATATTTTGTTTCGTTTTATATTCTAGATGAAGATTATCGTTCATTGGGATCGAGTTTTGGGACTAGTGCTAGCAATTCTAGTCCTCTTCATCGCAGTTGTTTGTTTTAAATACTTCAATGACTCACAGGAACTTGTTCATCAAGATATCGGGCAATGTGATATGCATGAAGCACAGAAGATTATCGATAATCTTGTAAGTTATTTTCACTCTCATCGAAAATCATCATCTTCTACTATTCGAAGTGTGAATTATACTCGCTTGGTCAAGTGACAGGCAGTCAATGTTCCGCATTGTGCAATGCTAATTCTACAATAACATTAGCACAATGTTTATCTTTATCCTCATCGAAAATCGTTCTATTAATGTCAACAAATGCGTCATCCTATGTGGTGCTGAAATCTTCGCGTCGTTATTTCGATCGTGAAAATACGGATGTTTTATTCAATGAACCGATCGTGTCAATACCATCGAGTCTTTTCAGATTTTATGATATTATCAATTCAACATTGACAACTCATATGGGTAATGCGTTGACAAATTTGACGCACGAAAAATTAATTCGACGATTGTTTCGCCATGATCGTATTGAAAATTCCGTTATTTTACTAGAGAATTTCGATGAGGTTGTCGTGAAATATAATGATTATTACGAACAAAATCTTGCTCTGTCATTAACCACCGAACTCAATACACTCTATTCACTGATGACCCAGCATGAATTTTTACTTTCGCATTATTATCGTTCGAAACATGAATTAATGCCGAAAATTCTTGGATGGTGTGGCCATACGTATTTAACTGAACACCTAACACCGTTAAATCACCCTCAGATAGAAGAACAACTAGAAGCAGATACATGGATACCGAAAGCTTGGTTAGCCAATCGGTTGTTACAACTTGTTGATAGTTTCGAACAAGAATTACATGCACCACTTCATCTATGCGATTTACGTAAGTAGTTTATCGTTCCAAAATTGTCAATTTTCATTTTCTTCTCTTTAGAATTATCGAATTTTGGTGTGAGTGCAGGTGGTAACATCAAATTGCTCGACTTAGACATGGCCTACTTCAATGGTTTGATTCCATTATATCCTCCAGAGAAATGTCGTCGACATTCGGATTGTTCATTTTTCGACTGCTCAGGTTATTGTGATAAGCGCACGCGTCGGTGTCACACAAATCGTCGTATTAATAATAATTTACAAGTTCTATGTGAAAAAGTCTTAGTTAAATTGCTCAAACCAGAAACAATTCCATCCCGATTACATGATGTTCTCTTATCCTATGTTCATAAATGTGCATCACCACTTGGTCGTTATAAACGTGCACGAGATCTGAAAATCGAAGCATCGCCTCGTTTACTTCGTATAATGCAAGTGATGCTCGATGGAGAATTACGATCTGCAAATATTACATCCAATTTATTTTAATAATTAAAACTATAATTTGTTTGTTTTCCTTCTTTTTTTTATTCGTAGATGAAAGTTCGGTTAGTTTTGTATATATTTAACTTAGTTTGTTCATTCGTGGAGAGAATTGCTTCTTGCAGTGACTGATAAATCATTCCATACTTGTACTTTGTCTTTGCTTCTCACGTGTCAGATAAATTCTTTGTGAAATCATTCTTGTTCTAAGAGAAGAATTCATCTATCAAATATGAATAAATTACAACATTCTATTCATTGTGAATACGAATCGTCACTCAGTTATTATAAACTCTTATGCGTGATATTTGTTTTGAATGTCAGTATCCAGAAGAAATTACACTATTGAATCTCAAGAACATCAAGAGGCAATTTGTGGTGACCTATGCTTCTATTTCATCGGAAGATATGACATGCACACACACACTCTCTCCTTTTTATGCCAGACTTATGCAATATTCTTTGAAAGATTGTCCAAATAGAAGACCTGTTCGCTGACCGTAATCTCATGACTTCTTTTTCTGTCATTTAACACGAATTGATGCTATGGAATCAGTACGCTTGATTTATTTTGTTTTGATTGAAGCCAATGTAAGTTATGCCTACCACTTTCTATACCGGGAAGTGGAAGTATGATTTCTATATCAGAAAAAGATTTCTAGTTCAAAAGTAAATATATGACAAAGAAAAAGAATTCATTCCAATGAGATTTGATATGGTCAAATCAAATGTGACGTATAAGACTACTCATTTGAAGGTCAAATGTTCCATTTCTCTCTCTCTCCCTCACAGTGCAATTACCATTTATATATGTACATCTGAATCAGTTTTAATGCGTTTTTTTTTCATCTAAAAGTACGCGTCCTTGGATATTTGTCCATGCACGCATCACCGGGGTCATGGAACTCATAAAACAGTTTCTTCCATCGTCCCTTTTATTCACCCGAATAACAGCTTCAATCATTTATTCATTTTTTCCTCTTTCTCTTTGATGGCATAATCAAGGGGTTGGTCTGTCATTTTCTTTTTCGATTCGTTTGTTTAAAAAGTATAAAAGAAATACCGAGTTCACTTTCGACCTTTCGAGTGATTGATAGAAGACCAGCACTCTTACGATTGAATGAATTATGGCTGTTGCAAGCCATTCTTCGCCGGAAATCAATGTGGTCATCATTGGAGAAACGGGCACTGGTAGGATTGAGAAGTCTTTAGGACACGATCATCAGTTGCATTTTCGAAAATCATTTCGTAGGTAAATCAACATTTATCAATTATTTAACTAATCTATTTTACAATGGTTCGCTAACAAATCTGAAAGTTGCCATACCTACAAGATTTCTCAAAGCAAACATGTCTTCTCTCATGCCCCAACATCATGAGAATGCGCTAGAAGATTCGACACGCAGTAAAACTAGTCGATGCACAAAGTATACATTCGTGGTTGAACAAGTTCATTTCAATTTCTTCGATACACCTGGTATTAACGATACTGGGGGATACTTGTCTGATAATGAAAATGTTGATCGAATCTTCGAATGTATTCAATCATTGCAACATCTGACTGCTCTGGTACTTGTTCTGAACGGTACACAAGCACGTTTGACAATCAACATACGAAATGTTCTCGAACGGTTTCGCGATCGAATACCTGACGTTCTCTATACGAATGTTCTTGTTATATTGACTAATTGTGCTGCACATACGGTCAATTTTGGTTCAGTCAAATTGCTGAATCACGCTCCGGTATTTCATATGCAGAATTCAGCGTTTTCCTCCGATGGGCAAATGTGGTCGCCACAAACACGAGAGATTTTGCAACGCGATTGGAATATATCGATGAAGACCATGAATGACTTTGTGAAAACTTTATTAACATTAACACCTGTTTCAACGGATGCGTTAGAAGCTATGGACGACGATCGAAATGCTATACGAAGTGTTCTGCATGAAAGCCGTTTAATGATTATGGAGTTACAACATATCGAAGATGAATTGGCTGCATTGGAACAAGCATCACATATTTATTCAGCCAATATTGAAAAATATGCATCAACAACTGATCGATCAACAAAATCAATACAGGTAACACAGATATTTGTAAACATGCTGCTGGAAAGGATCGCTTAGGTTAACGAAATAACCGTCACATCGTATCATAATACGATATGTTTAAAATGTAATACTGTTTGTCACGAACGATGTTCATTGACAGAAACCACTCATGTCGGTGAACGTGTTTTCCGACGATGCACTGTTATTGTCAACGGCCGATGTACAGTTTGTGCTGGTAAATGTTCCTATGATCTGCATTATCATGATCGTCGACTGATTAAAAACGTTCCAAGGACCTTGAAACTCGCCATATCATCTGTTGCAAGCAAATACGCCGAGGCTCGAAAAGATAAAGCAGCGTGTGAAACAAAATGTGAAACGGTTCAAGAAACGAAACGAATGATTGAAGAAGCGTTACAGGATCAATTTTATAAAGTACGGGAAGGATGTTTACGTGTCCGAAGTAACTGTCAAGGTTTTAACGTGGCTGAAGAACTGTGCATATTCGTAAATTTCCTCAAAAACGATATTAGTTCACTACGATCACCCACGGTAACGAGAAAAGCAACGAAATTCATTGAAAAACTTGAAAAGCTCGCTGATGAACTGCAATATGATGAGTCTTTAATATCTGTTATTGAACAACCGTCATCACCTATTCCAATATCACCTCCAACGCCTGCTAAACGAAAAACAATCAATAATAATAATAATAATAATAATACTAGCACTAGACAATCATCGAAAACATCTCAAATGCAAACGATATCACCATCTGTAAGTTCAGTGTTTCCTTTTCCACAAGAGTGGGCACTTATCTTTTGTTTAGCAGAATGAAGATTTAATTCAAATCGATTCTTCACCTACTTCATCTTTGATTGTCCAAGTCAATCGCCTTTTCAATGGTTCACATAGTTCACTAAATGCCATGAACGATATTTCATTAGTCGATGATGAAGAACAGCGAAAGAAGAAGTTACCCATTATGAATACGCGTGAAATCATTCATCGGCTGCAACCTGCTCAACAACAAACATCAGATTCGAATAAAACACGTAAATATTCGGAATATCCAACTGAACGTCTGCTTAATTTAAGTCGCGAATCAACGGAAGAATGCAAATTGATTGCTAAAGAGTTAAATCGCCGTTGTGGTGGCACATCCATTGGTTATCTATCACCTGGTCAACTCTTAGTTCTATGTGAATACTATTCCTCCGCACGTTTATTACAATTAGATGAACTAGTACGTTTGCATGCGCAACTTCAATCCGATGTACAACAATTGACTGATCAAGATCCATTTGAAATACTCTCTGTGCCCGTAGACAAATTATTACATTTAGCTGCTGTGACACTTTGCTTACAAAATTCTACAAAATATTCTTAATGACTATACATATCTTCTTTAGTTTTATTGTTCTTGTCTTCATCCTTTATGCTATGATCGTATATTTTAGATATTTGATTGAATTTTCCGACGAAACTTTAATGGCAAGCAATCCCCTCGTGGCAGCTGCACACCATATCAAAGATTCATTGTCCGATGCTATGAATCGTCTTGGTGTCGGCGGCAATCATCAAAATACCACGACAACAACGAACTCAAATGAGAATACAAATACACGTCATCTTTCTTTAGATACGTCGAATATCGCGAAAGTTTTAGTTATTGGCGAAACAGGCAGTGGCAAATCAACATTCATTAACTATTTAACAAACTATTTCCGTGGCGGATCATTACAAAATATCAAAGTGGCCATTCCATCAAAATATCGTACAGTTATTACTGAACAATTTGCTCATTGTGAGAACAATGTTCGTGATACAACACAATCGAAAACGGATATGTGCAACCAATATATTTTTGTCGATACAGCAAGTCCTGCTCAACGACAATATCTCTTCCTTGATACACCAGGTCTGTCGGACACACGAGGAGCAGAACAAGATAATCAGAATATGAACAAAATTATCGATGGCGTATGTCACACCCCTTTCCTTGAATATCCAATTTCTTTCCTTTTTTTTCGTGTATTCTAGGTCGAATCTCTGGGTGGTCTCTCAGCTGTTATTATTGTTGTTAATGGTACAACAGGTCGTCTTACATTGAATCTTCGAAATGTCATCGCGCGTCTTCGCGGTAATCTACCTGATGTTGTCATGGATAATGTGATTGTTGTCTTGACGAATGCCAAACGACATGAAGCGAACTTCAATATCTCGTCGCTTCAGTTACACGGTACAGTTTATCCGTACTATATGCAAAACTCGGCCTTCTCACAGGATCCCAATGCATGGGATCAAGCAGCACTCGATGCGTTGCAATTCGATTGGGATGCTTCGATGGATGAATTAAAGCGAATGATGGAAACAATTGACACATTCAAAACCAAGTCTGTTGGTGCATTCAAAGATATGAAAGATATACGCAATGCGATCAAAGCACTAATGCACGAAGCTCGCTTAGAAGTTTCTCAAATACAAAAAATGCAAGATGAATTGGCAGCATTTGAACATGCACTCAAACAATATAAAACAGAAGAAGTTACCTACAAAGATTATACGCGTGAACGAGTCGTTGAAACAAAAGAATTAGTTGATGCTAAATATCATTCAAGTAAATCGATTCATTTCAAGTAAATCATTTGATTGTCTTCATTTTTCTAGCCGTTTGCCGGAAATGTGATCATGTTTGTCATGATAAATGTGGTCTGCATGAAACAACTACACATGGCAATCGAATATTTCAACGATGTTGGGCAATGTCGGCGGAAGGTCAGTGTTATATCTGTCCATCACACTGTTTATATACTGAACATTATCATGCACGGAAAACAATGAAAGTGAAACAACAAAAATTGCAAGATGTTCTTCATGATATCAAAGCTAAATATGATTCAGCGACAAAAAATACAAACGATTTTCAGTCGCGAATTACTACAACACAAGAAGCGAAGAAAATGCTGGAACGTGCATTGCAACAAAAACTCGAAGAAATCAAACATAAATGTGCTGAGCTGAGACGTATATGTAGTGGATTCAATTTAGCACAAGAATTGCATGCATTGATTGATCAATTGAAAGCCGAAGCAGTAATGTTAAGAAATATCGAAGCGAAACAACAAGCCGAAGACTTCATTCGTAGCTTAAGCGAATTTTGTCGACAACTTGAAGCAGATCAAGTGGCTAAACAAACTCTACCACCCATGCGTCTTGTTGATACATATACATCGAAACCATTTCGATCCGCAACAACAACGAGCATCGCATCAAATGCCAATTCATCTATATCACCTTCAACACTGTCAGACAACACACCCAATTTGAATACAAGTGTGCTTGATTTAATTACAAAGCTGAATAAACCCAAAAAACCACTACCGACAATACCTGGCAAAGATTTTGACGACGAAGATGATGATGATGATGACGATGAAAATCCTGATAGTGATCGTGATCGTGGCGATGGTGACGACGATGATAATGATGATAGATATGCGAGAGAAAGACCATCAACATCGTCACGTTCACATCGGCATACTAATCAGAGCAACAATCACGATGATGAAGTTAGCTCCATACATGATCGTCGAAAACGGCGACAACCGTCAGTATCTAACACTACGAGTAATAATAACAATTCTTTGCAACAACAGTATGCTTCGTTGACAACCATGGATCTCGTTCAACGGTATAATGATTGTAAAGATACACGAAAATCAAGTGCAATTTTGATTGAACTGAACCGCCGTTCACAAGGTAAATCAACAGGTCCACTCGTTTCATCAACTGATATCGGAACATTTGCCCGTTATACTCAACTCTATAGTTCACAAGATGCACCCACATTAAGTCATCTATATTTACAACTCCAACAACGTATTTCCAATATGACTGAACCTGATATACTGAATATTGTTCGTGTACCCAATGATCTTCTGTTGGAAATTGCCGCTCTGTACACACTTATTGCACAAAAAAATCAACAGCAACAACAACAACAAGGACAGAATCGTGATGGGAACTATGCAAATGAAGGCTCCTTTGAACGTCCACCAGATCACGTGTCTTCAACAATGATGATGATGAAAACGTCTACACCTATTCCTCAAACACTCATGGGCTACTACCCTATACCTGTTGGTCATCATCCAGGCGAAGCAACCATACCTGCCGGTACTCTATTTAAACCAATTCAAGCGACGAATAGTGCTGATATAAATGTCCAAACGAACTCTCCGCAAACAGCATTTGTTTCAACGCCGACACCATCGACACCAATATCACCTGTGTCTGCGCAATCATCATTGTTACTTACGGGTTCTAATGGTAAGCTCGTAACAGAACTCAACTGATTACATGGTTCACTTTTCATAATACTTTCATAGGATTTCATACTGACATTGTTAACAATAATAGTGCTGCTGTTGCACAATCCTCAATAACATCACCACTACCACCATTGTTGCCACCAGCTCCACCATCATCAACTTTCTCGTTACCATCCACTTCTACAATGCCAATACCGACAACGATTCCATCAGATCGATCTGCGACCGGCTCACCATTTACATTCCTTTCACCACCGTCAACCTGTACAAATGATGCCTCTTTTGCAATAATAACACCATCTGCGTCGAGCAAAGACGACTACACCATGATCAATATAGCGCCAGTATCGAATACAGTCAGTGATGATGATACAATGAACTCAAATACCTTGGCCAATGCGACTATCACGCGTTTATTAACATTATACAACGATGCAAAATCATCGAATAAGAATGCTCAATTGTTTTCTATTTATCAAGAGTTAGAACGTCGCTGTACTGGTGCTAATTGTCACCAATTAACAAAAGATTATCCTGCAGTATATGAAACAAAACTAAACGAACATACACATAAAACAGTTGCAGAACTGAAACAAGCCTACGATAATATTCAACAACAGATACGTATACGAACAAATAGTGATGCAACGCACATCAATGATATACCGAAAGAATTAATCATCGAATCAACTGCTCTTCTAGCCACTATCAAACAAAAAGACATTTAGTTCATCTTTAGTTGACTCTATATATACATGTAACCTATTTAGTTCGTTTTCTTTCTCTATATTAGTTTATTCTCGTGTGCATGTTTTCTTCCACATTATTCGTTCAATAAACTTATCAACTACTCTTAAATATAAGATCAGCAAATAGCGTGAATATCACCATTGCAAAATTGTATGTATATGTTGGCGTCCAATGTGAGATTCAGGCCAATCTAAGATCCGCCTAGGCGAAAGTGGAATTCCACATTGGACTAGTCCAAAGTCGGATTACTGCTATTTCACAGCGTAAAACTCAATTTACTTCACAAATTGATATGGCCCATAGGTAAGAGTAAGAGTATGAGCGACGCCGAGGTTTTCCTGTCGATTGCCGACTTCAAAATGAAAATTGAGGCCGATTTCCGATTACTACGTGACTTTTACTAAAAAGTTCTAGTTTTTTACTAAAACTTGAATAAAACTTTTTCGACAATTCAGATTTTCATTTTGAAGTCGGCAATCGACAGGAAAACCTCGGCGTCGCTCATACTCTTACTCTTACCTATGGGCCATATCAATTTGTGAAGTAAATTGAGTTTTACGCTGTGAAATAGCAGTAATCCGACTTTGGACTAGTCCAATGTGGAATTCCACTTTCGCCTAGGCGGATCTTAGATTGGCCTGAATCTCACATTGGACGCCAACATATATGTATATGTATATTTAAATAGTATTTTGTCATTATCACCAGAAGGTATAATCATAGTGAAACAAGAAAAACAACAAGAGAAGAAGAAGAAGACTTGATCTATAAACAGATATTATCAATGGTAAAAATTTCTTGCTAATCGTGTTCTTTGCAATTCCTGAGTACGTCGGCCTCGTCTTGCAATTGGTGTTTCACCAAACTTGTATGTCGCTTGCTGTAGTTCAGAATTCAAGAAATTGTCTACTGCACCATTACCACCAGCTTTATCTATGTAAGGTAGCAACTCACATGAAAATCAAGTCGATCTTTCGATATCTACCTGATGTAATTGGAGGGAGAACTAAACGATGTTCAGACGAACGACGTTGACCGTTTGATCTGAAAATAATGAGAAAATTTTGATTAAAACTCAACAGTTTATATGATTAATGTTCAAAGCGAAGAGATACCGATATATGTCGTTTGAATACAAGGAGCAAAGAGAAAAAGATTACAAGGATAGGCTTAGGTGCATCAATACCTTGGTGTCACAATGTGAGATGGTGAAAGATTAACACGCCGAAGTGGTAATTCACTGTTTATGTATAATAAGTTTAGTCATTATATATTAGAATGAAATTAAACGGTTGAAAAAATGAGAGATACATACTGACGATATCCAGCAGATTTATCAGTTGTCGATGATGAATTTATGTATCGTGAATGATTTTCATTCGCATGAGATACTTCAGTTGGATCTGCTGTGGAACTTTCACTAATACTAGTCGATGCTAGACAATCACGAACAAGTATTTTTGATGTTGAACTTAACCGTTCAGCATGAATTAATTCACGTAATACAGCTCGTAGTCTCGCAATCTAAATCAATTATATTGATTCAACGAGATCTGTTCGAAAAAGAATGATGAAGAAAGTACTTCTCGTATGTAGAATCTTTGTTTTTCATATGACAGTTCAAGGAGCCGTTGATGATCAGTTTCCGACATTTGTGTTTGCTCCGATTTGATTGTATTGTCCGAAGTTATGCTTGAAAACAAGAAGAGAAAGCCTTTTTACAACAATTCCTGCAGTGCAGAAATTACTTGGGATCTGGTAATAATACTGGTACACCAGATGCAATTCTTTGCGGTGTTTGACCTAATGTTGTTTTATTCATTTCATCGATTCGACGCATTAAATATTCATTTTTTTGTTCAGTTTCAATCAATTGTGTTCGAAGTTCGTTAATTTGCTGTTCGAAATGAACACGTTGTACTTCTTGTAAACGTTTTTCTATTCACGAAATATAATGAGTTGTTTCTTCCAATTCGTATGATTATCTTACCAAGAACTGGTTCATTTTGTGTTAGATTAGCTAATTCATTAATACTCGGTTGAACTTCCGTTTTTCTCTGCTTATCATCCGATCCTGACGGTACACGAATATTTGCCATACGGAAATGAAGCTCTACAAAGTTTTGAACGCTGTACAACAAATATACGCTTTCTTTCATCTAAACTCGTACCTCGGTTCTCTTGTTGAAGTTTACTGATTTCATTATGCAGATCAACAAGAGTTATTTCATGTTGTTGTTGAACATAGCGAAGATTTCTTTCGAGTAATTCTATACGCGAACGCGGATCAATCGGTGGTGCCGGTGAAGATGTTGTCAGCGTCGTATTGGCAGTTGGCTGGGTGCCTGTTGGTATCAAGGATGCGTTTTTTTTAATAACTAAACGAGATGCAGGCGGCGGTGGTAATCGACGAGATGCAGCTTTCGACATGTCACCATCACTACCTTTAGATGACTGAAGCGTATGATGATGAAGATCTGATATGCGCTCATCGACAAGAGATTGTCGAATCATTTGGCGATACTTTATTGAAATATCAATAAAATGAAGTCAATTCTAGAGTAAACAAATGAAATAAAAAGTAAATTAAATGACAGAACAACCATGAACTGTTCTTTATGTCATGGAAATCACGGAGATTATACGAATGTAAAGATGTCGCTATGTCATCGAAACAATTATATAAAGCCCAGTGAATATATGATGCATTCCATGGTGAGAAGCGAGAAATGGTCTGCAGTCATACGATCTGAGTTTTTCCCGACTACAAAATGATCAAAGACTAAGCGATTCTTGTGCAAATATTGAATCAAAACAAGAAAATATTTTGAAGAAGTTCAATCTATGTTTTCAGAAGCTTTGTCGTGGTTGAATTTGATGTGCATCTGAAAACCTACAAAGTTCTCCCCTTAACTATTAATGTTTTGGTAAATGTGTGAAGTATTCTGAAGTCGTTAAAAAATGGTATATCAAAATAAAGAATTCGAAATGAAAATATTATCCTCTCAAAAAATGTGCTCCGTTCTTCAAGTTTATTTTATACGCACAATAAGATTTTCCTCAGAGAACAATGTACACCGAACACATCTCTGATTAAAACAGACGAGGAATGTGATAAGGCTACTGTCAGTAAACGATAAACAGTTCGTGGAGTTCTTATTTCAATGGCTTACAATGATCTCGTTCGTCAAATACGTGTGTAATCCGATTCTCACTGTTTATTGACAACTAGTGTTTTTCATGTAGTCCTCAACATCGACTACGAGCGACAACTATTGTTCCATCACGGTTTATGTCCCTTCAGATTCCGATTGGTGCTGAACACAATGAAAGAAACAGAAGAAATAGCTGAAATTACGTCCATCGATAGAGATATACATACATATTGTAAACGAACATTACAATCGGATCATTTCCTCTTCAGTAATGTTGAAATCAGAAGTTACCCGTGTTTCTGGTTCATCGATTTCATCACGTCATCGATCACCATCAGATTCTCCAGCAAACGATCGATACGCCAAACGATCTCGTCGAACACCCACTTCATCATCGGAATCTGAGCCCGACAGTAATCAAGACGAAAACCGAAAAGATGAAACGAATCCAAAGCCAGCATCTAAGCCGACTTCAACAACTGCTATTCCTCCACGTACTGGTGGTCTTTATATGCCACCAGCAAAACTTCGTCTTTTACAAGTATGATCATCCATTTCTTTTAAATCTTTGACGCAATCATTTCCACTTTGCTTCCAGGCTTCTCTCACGGACAAATCCTCACCTGAGTACCAACGACTGGCATGGGAAGCTTTGAAGAAAACCATCAATGGCCGAGTCAACAAAGTCAACATATCCAACTTACCATTGATCATTCGTGAACTCTTCAAAGACAATATCGTTCGTGGTCGTGGTCTACTTGCACGTGGTGTCATCCAAGCACAAATCGCTTCTCCATTCTATACACATGTGTATGCAGCATTGGTTTCAGTTATCAACACAAAGTTCCCTCAGATCGGCGAACTCGTTGTCAAACGTCTTATTTCATCTTTTCGTCGAACATATCAACGAAATGACAAAACTCACTGTTTGGCAACAACTCGATTCATCGCACATCTCGTCAATCAGAATGTCGTATGTATTTCATCGTGTCCACGATCCTTTACTCGACCGCCTTTACTTTTATAGTTGCATGAAATCGTGGCACTGCAAATGCTTGTCCTTTTGCTCGAGAATCCTTCGGATGATAGTGTCGAACTAGCCATTGGCTTCATCAAAGAATGTGGACAAAAGCTCTCTCAAGTCAGTCCACGGGGATTGGACTCGGTGTTTTCAACATTGAGAAACCTACTGCACGAATCATCGTTGGACAAACGAACACAGTATATGATCGAAGTTCTGTTTGCTGTACGAAAAGATCAATTCAAAGCCAATCCAGCCATTCAACCCGGTCTCGATCTTGTCGATGAAAATGATCAATACACTCACATGCTAACGTTGGATGATCCATGTGAACCTGAGACTGTACTTGGTAAGTGTCGACAGCAACTTCGATCATTTGTTGAAATGTCTGCTGTGAATTTAGATGTGTTTAAATATGACGAACAATATGAAGAAAGCGAAAATAAATACAAAGAGATTCGAAAGACTATTCTGGATGAAGAGAGTGACGATGATGATGGATCCAGCTCGTCAGGTAGTAGCGATGAAGATGACGATAAGAATGAAGATGCTGACGAAGAAGAACAAACGAATGAAGCAGAAAGTAAGCATAACTTTGATTCGTTGCGATCAATCTGAACTTGTTCACTTAATCGTGTAGAAGACAAACAAACGATTCTTGATCAGACAGAGACAAATCTGGTTACACTTCGTCGTACGATCTACTTGACCATTCAGTCAAGTATTGGAGCTGAAGAATGTGCTCATAAGCTGTTGAAAATGAATCTACGTCCCGGCCAAGAGGTATATAGAGTGAATGTTTATTTGTGAAGGATATTTGACTGTGATTTTCAGATGGAGTTGTGCCAGATGATCCTTGACAGTTGTGCACAACAGCGAACATATGAACGATTTTTTGGTCTACTTGGTCAACGTTTTTGTCTGCTGAAGAAAGAATACATTGAATGTTTCGAGAAAGTGTTTCAAGATCAATACGAGATCGTTCATCGTTTGGAAAATGTGAAACTGCGAAATGTGGCCAAGTTCTTCGCCCATCTGCTCGTGACAGATGCCATTTCGTGGGGCGTATGTATTCATTTTGACGTTTGTTTCGTGTGTTGACGTTCTGACGTTGTAGGTGCTTCGTTGCATTCGATTAACGGAAGAAGATACGACTTCGTCATCGCGTGTATATATCAAGAACTTATTCTTAGAATTAGCGGAGTTTCTTGGATTAACGAAACTCAACAATCGTTTGACGGATCCGTAAGCGATTGTCTTGGAGAAGTTCACTGATTAATGTTGATGATATTTTAGGACATTGACTGAGTATTTCGAAGGCATTTTTCCGCGAGATAATCCAAAGAATACTCGCTTTTCAATCAATTTCTTCACGTCAATTGGTCTTGGCGGGCTGACGTAAGTTTCTATGATTATTTTCGTTTCGTCTTATGAAGATAACTCTGTCTTTTTTCTGTAGAGACGAATTGCGAGAATTCTTGCACAACAATCCTACACCAGCAGCAGTAGCAGCGCCACCTCCTCCGCCTCCGGTGTCAATCAAAAAGGAAGCGAAAGAAGAAGACGAAGAAGATTATAAAGATAGTCATCGCATACAAGCTCGGCTTCGTGAGCTTCAAATGGCACAAGATAAATCAAAGAAGGGAAAAGCCGATAAACATAAAAGGCAAAAGAAAAAAAGTATGTAAACTTAGAAATTAATAAAAGCGAAAATCGTTGTTTCGGATTCATGAGTTGGTGTGTAGATCTAGAGAGAATAAGAAATTTACTTCGAGCTGTAGACATACTTTTGGGAATCATTCTTTAGGTGAATCATCGTCCTCGTCAAGTTCTTCATCAAGATCCGGTTCGTCGTCGTCGTCATCGCCGTCATCATCTTCATCTTCCCCATCACCGCCACCTGTTTCCCGTCGTGAACGTGACAATCGTGACCGCCGCGGTGAGCGTGATCTTCGAAAGGATGAAAGTCGTCAACGTGATAAACGATCTCGTTCTCCAGATCGTCGTAAAGAAAATCGGAAAGAAGAAAGTAGACATCGTGAAAAACGCTCCCGTTCACCTGATCATCGTCATCAACATAAATCGTCAAGGCGTTAACTTTATTCTTTTCATTTTTTGTGTATTGTTGCTCTATGTTCGATCGTTCAGTGTCTGTTTCATGAAAAATATGAACTAACTAAAAACACAGAAATAATCTGTCATTTTAATCCTGTTTCATTGTTTGTTTTTACCGATATTGATATGCATAGTTGATCATGTGCTGGCATACCTGAATACGTACAAGATTTCGAACTTCGTAAAATGATCTAAACTGAAGTGCTGGATGTAGCGATCCAAATGGCTTGAATATTTTCATATCTTCTAGATTAAAGAAATGCGAAAAGTACCTGGTTTGCTCACGATAGGTAAATGTCAGCATTGATTCGTGCTGAAAAAGGCATCTTGCGATTATTTAGTTTTATCGGTGATTGCTTCACTCGATGGAAAATCTTTTTCCGAAAGCGGTCTACCATCCAGATATCATGTTAGCGGTGTTATCCAATTGCCCTATGCAGAGATCAGTGAACCATTTGAATCGTGGATTGATGTGACATTAGGTTTTTCACGCATTGACTATTACGGTGGTTTGTAGATTCTTGATTGACTCTTACTTGTGTATAATGTTAGATGTTCATGTACAGGTGCAGCGAAGACTCTTCAACGCAAAGGCAAAAGTGATCAAGATTTCGGAGCTAATTACAAGATTGTACCCATCTCAAGTGAGTGATAATCATCGAAGTGGATCTAGTTTCTTTTATTCTCTTCTATTTTGGTAGCTGAAGAAGTTCTCAATCAACTCACTTGTTTTCAATCCAATGGTTCGGCAGAAGGATCAGTCGACGTTCAACACACTGTTCCTGATATCAACTCATTTGAAGTTAGATCTTGCTCAATGACTTATTCGGGTCATGTCTCTCTGTTCTCGATGTAGGATCTAGGTCCATCGGAATGGCGCGGAATCAAATGTCAGATGTATCAAAGCATCGATCAGGTGGGTGATAAACGATCGACATATACATATTATATCAACGCCGAAACGAAACATCCAGTTCACTATGAAATGTTTGGCTATGACACATTAATTGGTTCACATTTCGATAAATATACCATTGATTATTATAATTATGATGAAGAACCTATTGATGAAAGTCTCTTCCATTTCACTGATGAACTGAAATGTATACCCTTTCCGGATTCGGACAATGAACACACATCGCCACGTGTTCTTTTTAATCCGATGAGTGAATATATCAATCGTCATGGTGAAGACGAATTGGAGTCGTCGTTTGAACAGTTTAAAAGAAAACATAGCTATCGATATAACGATGAACATGAACATCGTCACCGTTTGAAAGTCTTTCGACACAATAATCGATACGTCAATGCAAAAAATCGTGCAGGACTTTCATACAAAATGAAACTAAACAAATTTGCTGATCGAACTGTAAGGGAGCAATTCAGATATCGAATGAACTTCTTCGGTCATGATTAATTCGTATTTTAGGATGAAGAATTGCGCGTACTTCGTGGTCGTCAACATACAAAAGGTTATAACGGTGGTCTTCCATTTCCAGTCGAAGAATTGACAAGTAGTAACGAAGCTCTACCGGAATCGATCGATTGGCGTATCATGGGAGCAGTTACACCAGTTAAAGATCAAGGTATCTGCGGTTCATGTTGGACTTTTGGTACAACAGGTGTTATCGAAGGTGCTTATTTCGTGAAAGTAATCTATCATTCTATGAATGATCCCTTTAACATTTTTTCTTCTTCTCATTTCGAATAGCATGGTTCCTCGATTCGTTTGTCCGAACAAGGTGCGAATAGATTACACTTACATATAAACCCATATCGAATTATTCTGTTCTGCGTGTCTCATTTGTAGATTTAGTTGATTGCTCATGGGGTTTTGGAAATAACGGCTGTGATGGTGGTGAAGACTTTCGTGCCTATCAGTTCATCATGAAACATGGTGGTATTGCATACGAAGACTCCTATGGACCGTATTTACAAGAAGACAGCTTCTGTCACCATGATATCGCTACAAAAGGCGCGAAAATTCTTGGCTATGTGAATGTTACGGCAGAAAGTGAAGAAGCATTGAAAATCGCAATTGCTAAGAAAGGACCCGTTTCTGTTGGTATGTAATGGAAAATTCTACTTCAATCATGAACTACAAGGTCTTTTTTGAAAATAGCCATCGATGCTGCTCATAAAAGTTTTGTATTCTACGCAAGCGGAGGTAAGAGTTTGTTTGTTAATTCTGTATTACAATTTATTTCGTCTTTTATTTCTAGTTTACTATGAACCAGACTGCGGTAATGACATTCGATCATTTTTTTATTCGTAATGATCATTCTGCCGCCTTGTTTTAGGTAGCAAACTCGAAAACTTAGATCATGCCGTCTTAGCTGTTGGTTATGGAACATTAAACGGTCAAGATTATTGGTTGGTCAAGAACTCATGGTCAACTTATTGGGGTAATGATGGCTACGTCTTAATGGCACGAAAGAATAACAATTGCGGTGTGGCTACAGCAGCCACTTATGTTATCGTTGCATAAAATGCATTTTTTTTCTACACTCTTTTTTCTGTTACACAGAGATCTGTTCTTTTCTTCGCATCACATTTATTTCATCTCAGCATTAAATTTAAAAAATTATATACACACGTCATTCCTTCCACCATGCCGAACATAGCTCACTAGCAAAAGAACGCAAGCAAGTATGCTGTGCAACGGGAAAATAGTTGTGTTATAGTAGTGGCAGTCGCTTATGTCGTTCACAGATAATATAATTTATTCAAGATCTTCAATTGAAACAGAGAAGTCCTTTTATTCCTAGCAAACATGAAATGGCCTCTTCCATCGGTGTCCAGTAACCTGGTAAACACCTCGACAATACTGATAGAGATGATTGAATTGATGAGAAAGATCTCGCCGTCGACTACCCCATTCACTGAAACCACTTCGTGACATAATTAGCGCATCACACTCTCCCAAAACATAAAAATCTGAAATAACTTTCTGAAAACCGTCGCACTGTTCCTTGTACGTATAAGATGGTGATAAACGATCGATATGTATAATCGGACCAGGAATAGACACTGTGTGATTACTACCGTATCTGTTCGAAATATATCTATTCACCTCCAGAGAATCACTTGTAACGAAAACTATTGATTGATCATTTATGGTAAGATTCGTTTCTGTAAAATGTAGAATATCTTCGACCATTGTATCGCGATACGAGCGTCTTTCGTCATGAATGATTGTTGGGTTTTTTCCCATACGAATATGTAAACATATCAATCTTTTTGACGAGAAAGTATCTGATTGTAAATTGGATAATAATTGATCAACTGAATTGAGAACAGCATTAGTTGGCCGAAAGAGAATCTCGTAAAGGAGTGGAAACACACGATCTTGTGTTAATTCATCGGATGAAAAGTTCAACAACCGAACTACATGTTGAATTCGCTTATTTCTTAGCGCCGCTCGGATATAATCACTATTTGTTGCAATGTAGATATCATCATAAATTGACCAATCATCAACGAAATTCGATGAAGATATCTTTTCGTAAATCACACTTGCTATTTGACTACTTCGAGTAGTTTTAATCAAGAGTTGACTACGATTTGATCTATTTGAGAACAATTTTTTTATTTTTCAAATGAGATACAAAATCTTTACCCCAATATAATCGGTCGCCAATCGTACAGATTCGGTTGTAAAAATCTTGTTAAATTACACGGATAAGGCATGTCAATGTAGAATCGTCGTTGGGTAAGAATCGCCAACATAAACGTTGATGTTATACCACGTAATCGATCACCCCCTAAAATAGATTCTAAAAGTTAATAATCCCCATTCAAAACCACATCCGCGAATAAAAATATATACATCCACCACATGACTCTCGACATTGATAAGTGATCGATGGCGTCTGATCTGAAGATGATCGTTGGAGTAGCATTGAAAAGTTGACATGATGGAAATGTTGATGAAGCACATGAAAACGTTTATCTATTCGATAAGTTAAACTATGTGATCGAACCAATGCTGATTTGATTCGTAACGGCGACAAAAGATGAGATGTAAGGACGATTGAGCCTGTGAGAAAGCATACTATCAGGATGAATCGGTACGGACGTAGATAACGTGTTGTACGTATCGATATTAATATTCCATATGTTAATGCACGATTTGTTTACCCTATTATTGTTATCCAAAGGTTACTCGTTAGCTGCGAAAATTATCCAGATGGTATTTTTAATAATAAATGAAAGGAAAAGAACAATCATCAATTGATTCTTGCATCATATTTTTAAAATATGGATATAATAGGTAGATTGACATGTTAATTCAATTGAAGTATAATATTCACAACTCGTTAAAAAGCTACCGTAATTTGAAATCAGACTACTTGCCCTTGCTGCCGAAAGTTATTTGAATCCGATCGAAAACATGTACTTTACAAACTCTAATGGATGTTTGCATTGTTACGAACAAAGAAATTTATGCTCGGGAGGAAATATTTCCTATGACAACAACTAATCAGTGTCAAATTGAATAGCATTAAGAACATTCCACGTTCACCATGGTAATTTTTGACATGCACCAAAGAATCATTCTGACCGTAGGATGTTCGTCATTTGCTGGATGACAGCATTTCTCTCTAAACTATATATCTGATAGAATTTTCACACCGACTGGATTTCCTCATTAAATAGATTAATAAAATATTCTTCACACGTTCTTCAATAATTCATTTAGTTGAGTCGATGATAAACGAAGAGACTATCTTTCAAGAGCGACATCCTTCGTATTGATCGGAAATCATAAAGTCTATGTCCTGACTACTTGCCGAAACACAATCGCTATCCACATGAAATGTGCGTGTTTAGAAATATTTTCCAAGAAATTACATATGTGAAAATAATATATCAACTCATTTCCAGCTAAAGATATAACACTGTCAAAGTTTTCCATTGACGTATGCTATTTATTCGTCAATTATGACGTATACATCACGTCATAGAATGATCCGACGAAAGTTTGGCATATTTACATGAGACACATCTCATACGATACATTTAACTCGTAAGTATACTTAATGAGATAGGTACTTCGACATGGCAGACAACTTTGTACTTTATTTCAAATAGACAGATTTTGACTCGGAGCGGATATAAGGAGCAAAAGATACTTTTATGAAAGACTTTGTCTAGCATAGAATTTTTCACCGGCAACTTTCAAATTTCAAAAACTCGTTCGAAAAACGAAACAGGGTCATCGTCGGTGTTCATTTAAGACATCACGCCGCGTCTTCCTACTCGATGAACTGGCGTATCTTAGTTGAAGAGAATCTGTAATCGTTCATAGTGGTATTCTATTATGTCAATATATTTAGACGAAAATACATTCGACGTTGTCGAGGCAGACAATAGTTGTAATAGAGTTATAATCTAATTAATGTCAAGCAATGTTAATGGAGACAAAGATTGTTTATTTCATTGAACTCATCGAAAGCTATTTTCTCATTTGAATAAATCAATTCGAATGATAAAAATAAATCATGCCTTGTACAAGCTAAACAACGAAATATGAGAAAGGAGAATGACGGGAAGGAAATGCTGCATAATTAGTTTAGAACAATTTATCGAAATGTCGAATGAAGGACAAAAAGTTCACATGTCAAGTGTGAACTTTCAATTCATTAGTAAATCTTCGAATGAACTATTTTTATACTCGCAAATTAACGTAGAAGGGTTTAACAAGAAAATATCATGTAAAATTTAACGATAACGTTGCCCTTTATGGTGAGGAAATTTTCATAGAAACTGCTAAAGAAAAACAACTCAATTAACTAGCACATATTTTGTTTTCCGCAAGAAGGTTTTCTTAATGTGAAGCCATGAACATGTCAACTGCTCATCTTACTGATAACTAGAACGCATGTAATTGAACTTCCTCTTTCCAATACAGCACGTAAATAAAATGACCGAAATTATTGATTGTTTCTAAGCTATAATCGGATTCGCAACAGATAGTTATCTTTTGCATTCCTTGTGTTTTGTTTCCTTCTCGTACTTCTTTAATTCTTTTAATAGCCCTTGGCACTCTTTTTGAAATAAGTAGACCTATACAAGCACATTTCATTTACATCACTATTCATACGAGTAAGTGCCGAAGCCCCTAACAAGGAGAAGCCTTTTGTTTTGTTGTTAATTTATGGAAATACTATCTTTGCTGTTGTATTCACATGAATAAACTCAATGACACAATGAAGAGGATTTTCGAAGTTTTTTTTTTTTAAATCAATGTAATCTAATCATTCAAGTTGTTTTCTGTTTTGTCGAATAGGATAAGGTTTCACATATGGCGAGAGAGGAGATGTTCGTTGTTTAGCTATATAAATAGCCTGACAGATATTTTGTGTTGGAGACGAACGACGAGCGGATGAGTAGCATTTTCGTCGGCAAAATTTCTGTACGTGTCTCGTGTAATGTTTGGCTATGCGCACGAGTTCACGTCGAAATTGCTGACCGCTAAGACAATATACATAGAAGTTCAGCGAACTAGTTGCGAGAATGATCACGCTGATCCAATGCGATAAGACAATATCGAATGTGGAAAAAAACACAAGCGAACCAACGCACGACGAAAGAAAAAACAATAATGAATGCAGTATTAAAACAATATTCATCCAAGACATTTTTCCAAAGGGTACATTTGCTGACATAGTTTGTGTCGATCCTTTTAATGAACACTGCCGATGAAAGGTCGGATTACGGTCGGATAAATGTATCGGAGCTGAACCCGCAACTTTGATAGTTGAAGCAGTACCGATGGTAGCAGATAATTGATTCGGATGATTGTATTGTTGTCGTCGTTTGACATGTGCAGAAGTACATAGAATACACGTTATAATTCCGATGTTAAACAATGCAACTAGGAGAGACGGAATTAATTCGGAAAATAAGCAGCGAATGGTATGATAATTAAGTCCAAATGATAGTTCGACGAAATAATTTTGCCAATTGTCTGAAGTATGTTGCGCATCAAATGTACATTGTATTGTCGTGTGTGTTCCATTGAACCTAAAAGCAAATGATGAAAGAACATGAAATAGAGGATGAAAAATAGGTCTGCTGTACTTTGTTAAATTTAGTGAAAAAAAGATCACAGTTGGGCCAGTTACAATAATAACCATAATTAAAATGACAATAATCATCCATAAAAATTTATATTTTTTAATTAAATGACATTTCACATGACGATCAATCAGGTTTAAACGTGACGTGACATAGACAAATCGTTCAATCACCCAAAAGACTGTCACCCATGCTGAAATCACTCGGAATGACGACGATAAACGAAAGATTTTACATGGCAACCAATGCGAACTAACCAGATGTTCCGACAACCATCGTCGTGTAGTCGAATGGAGCAGTAGTGAGTAACGTATAATAAACAAGATATTAATAGAAAATGAAGTTAATGACAGAATCGCGTAAGTTGAACAGCAACGAAAGCGCCGAGAAGAAAATACGACAAGTCCGAGAATATTGCCAATGAAACCGAGAATGAATAAGATCACACAAATCGAATCAGTTGTTGTGATAGCAAGAGCCATCTAATGGTCATCAAATGATCTAAGTATTGAATTATAAAACAAGCGTTACATCGACAGAAAGAAGGAAAGTGGGTTTCCCAGCGAGAAAGATAAAAGAGAAAGAAACACAGAATATATAGTATTCTTACAATACCGGAAAAAATAAAGACGACAGAATAGAGAGAGAGAGAAAGAGAGAAAAGATTTTCTCTCCCCGATTCCTGTCAGTCAAGTGACAAAGTTTCCATTCACGAGATGCTTAGTTGAAATTAAAAGAATAATCGACTGATATCTCGGTTCTATCGCATGATGTCGGATGCTAATAAATACGCATCTCAGCTGTTCATTAGATCGAGTTACTGTTAAAACTGTGCAAAAAGGAAATGAATTGAGACGATCGTGTCATATACACCTATCGGGAAAATTTTTAACGAGAAAAATGCCGATCGATAGAATGACAAAGAGTGTGTTGCATACGAAAAGTCGAGCTACGTAAATTACCAGGTTAATCTTACGTGAACAAGGTCTTTTTTACGGAGAAGAATGCATATTTTCTTCCTCGTCTGGGTGCTTTTGTAAGCATGCATTTAGTCGATCTTTTGTTTGGAATGAAAATACGCATCTAACTTTATTTCTGAGCACTCTAGGTTCTTCTTTTACAAATCTTAATAAAAAAAACTAAGTAAGAAAAAGGAATTGACATTTCCGTCAGCGAATTGATGTGATAGTCATTGCTTTCATATCTGCGTGTATGTCGAAAAAGATTGTACTTGATGACAAGCATGTTATGATAGAAGTGAATACAATGTGTATTGATACGAACTAAATATGAAAGAATTAATCCAATAAGAAAGTCCACGACGAGTGCTCACATAGCAAAATGCAGGCGTGAAAAGTCGTGTGAATAAGAAATTCAATTCTACGGCATCAGTGAGCAATATGTTTTGGAATTCAGATAAGTGAACCTGACATTTTCTTTTTCCGATGTAAATATTTTATTAAGCTAAACCAATTATTTGAACGTACAGTTATGAAATGCTTTCAAATTGATTGTGTTTTTCTTAGAATTAATTTACAATTAATGAAACTATATCGATGAGAAGCGATCTGTCAAATGTGTATTCCACTATGCTTCTATTGTACGAGAGAATGACGAAAGCATCTCTTGTTTCTTCTTGATTAACGTCGGCAACGTAGGAGGAGAAGAAAAACTAGTTCAATTTACGCGGAAGAGAGACTTCGAACCCTTGGTTGTGATATTCCTACAGTTATCTTGTTACTTATTTGAACTAAACTGAGTAGATGAACTCTGATGTACGTGAAACGATTCATTCCTTCAGATTATATTTTCAGGATTCACAGAGCAGGATGTGAGACAATTACTATCAGATGGCGGATTATTTTTCCTAGTCATATCATGAATGGTTAAAATTGACTCCTATGAGTTTCGTTCGCTGCTAGACTGTTTGAAACACTGGCTTGGATCGTCAGGTGGTAATCGAGTGAATATCCTAGATGACGACTCCACCTATACCTAACTCTGACATTACTCTTGGGTCTACCAAAATCTTCGTCGATTCATTTTCTTGCACACGTTGAATAGGTAAAGTCAATGTCTGATCCTAGAGCATAATTCCGATAATAGCTACTTGAGACACATGTAAATCAATCTTAAATAACTCTTGTATTCAAAACAGTAATTATATTTGCAGACTGCTACCGTTGGTTTTTACTTATGTTGACATACCGATCACTTTTTTCATCCTGTGAGAACATTTATCAAATGCAATTCATGTCAATTCTTCACGTGCAAGACATAGTAAATCACAATCACTAACAAAAACATATTTTCTTCCGAAATTCACGACTCATATTTCGCTGTCTAATCTACTCTTTGACATTCATGTATAAAGTCTATCGACAATTAAAAATTACTATCATCATTATATTAATCGTAATACTTTTCTTTGGCATCTTCTACGACCAGTTAGTGAGTGTTCGACGACGGACATTCCTAGTCACCATTGTGGATTATCGTTGGAATGCACTGGCAAATGTTTCTGTTCAACTCAATACGGCAGACGATTATCACGCAGAGTCTTATACTAATAAATATGGACAAACGATGTTTTATATAAACACGAATATTCGTAATAACGATTCTATTCAAATAGCAGTGGCTGATATTAGCGAAAATGTACTACCGGTAGACAAAGAAATTGTTATACGGCTTGATACAATCAATAGAGACACTGACGAAACGTATGGCCAAGAGCTAGTCGATCAACTCGAACCGTCGTAGAGATAAAGGTTCTACCATTTTTTATGTGTTGATAAGGATTTGTCTTAAAAAGCAACTAAAATAACCTGAATATGGTATTCGATTCTTCTCACGAAAAATATTCTTTCAGGAATTTAAATGTAAAAGACATATCAAGGTAAAGAACATCCAATATTTGTTATGTAATGCAACTGCTTCCATCTTGGAGAGATAACAGATATAATAATGAAAATCCGTGTATCGAGTAACAATGTCTACAATAAAAAAATTCCATTTTTACACGGCGCATATCAATATTAAATGATTGAAATCAAAGTCGATGTATATCAGCGACTCTTTACACATAAAGTAGACGATAAAATATTAATTAAAAAACGTTCTTACAATACGATGTTTCTTTTTGTGTTACACTTGGCCTGGCATATTTGACAAAGGCGAACAAACGAAAGCTAAAAAAGTCATGTAGGTCACTATGGAAATGTTCTTTTGATCTAGGATAGACGACGGCTCGCAAGAACTCGTTTCAAAACTTATGAATACATAATCAGATCTATCGAGACGCACAGTCAGTTGAGAGGTATATCAAGGAAAAACTGAATAAAAGTACTCAAAGCTTTCGTATCTGGTTTTGCCAGCTAAAGAGTCAGTGATTTCGCAGATAGTATTACGCTTGACTTAATTAATGAATAATATAATCAAGCGATCTAATAGGTTTTGTCAACTTCATTCTGATGCTGTCATAACAGATCACAGAAATGTGTATTTTGAGACGGAACGGTTAGTTTCGTGGAGAATAGAATGATCTCATGTGTTGGATGTACCTAAAGCACCGCCTTTGCCATCATGGAAATATATACGTGAATGTTTAATTTTGCTGTTGATGGCAGGTATGTGTCAGAATGTGATATTCTATACTCGAACAAATGTTTTCGTAATTGTCAAATAAGATAAGAGTACACACGAATTTATTTGATCGGATATGTCTTCTCGCACACTTCATTAATGCCGAAAACACTATCCTCAAACTGTATTCTTGCTCTGTACGACGATGAGTTTGCACAAGTCAAAAAGTACAGGCCGAGAGTATTAGAGTTATAAGGGAGGAGTTCTATGAAATCTACTCACGATTCACAGTTCAGATTGAGAGCAGTGAGTGTTAAAAATCACCTTTCGAACATATGGTACCTAATTTTGCCAAGTAGATTCCGTTCATCACTAAATTTCACCAAGACTACTTCCGCTGATTTCCTCTACTCTTGCTACACTCCAATTAGATTACATACATGCAATCTGGATTAACTGAGAGTTTTGTTGACGTGTCGTGTGCGTGACAATCACTTCTATTAACGCCTTGTACATGTTCTTGCTTGTCAGTTTTTGACAAAAGATAATCATTTATATCGATTCATGCACTTAATCACAAGTCGATGTCCCGATGAAAGCGTTCGATTGAAAATCTGGGGGCAACTGATGGTGATCCTCAGAAAGGTGTGTTAATAACGAGAATAAAGGAGATGTAGGAAACATAAGTTTATTTATAACGCAATAATATAAAGTACAATTGGTTCACGGAATATATTAAGCTTTCGGCGAGAAATTCCTTAAAGATTAACAATATGTATCCAATTTTTCTTTCACAAGGTTTGACATCGAAATATATCAAATAGTTTTATTTACTTTGAATGATAACTAAATTTGAAAAGAAATTATTTCACGTGACATTTACTTTGTTGATGTGCGATTTTCATCAAAATGGCAAGCCTATTAAACAACATTTCTGTCAGCTATACACTTCAACTCATTCACAATTACTGATGACTAGGCTGAACACTTTCATTTATCAACAACAACAAATGCCATTGTCGTAGGCGATCTAATGTGATGATTTTTCATCCAAATTATATTTCATGCATGAGATCATACTATGAATAATAACGCATAATCCTCTCTGATGTAAAAACGTACCGTATATCAAATAATGCTGAGTAAAATCAATTGTTGGTCGTTTCAATGTTCGATGTCTATCAATCACATTCAATACAAGTTTATCTTGAAGGGAAAAATATGGAACAGATGGTTGACTTACAATCTTCACTGATCACAAACAGTAGATAATTAGGAAGACAATGATCGTCTATATGATCAAAGGTGCCATGGAATGATCATTGTTCTTGATTAATAATCGAACACGACGTATACTAATGTATATTCGAAGAACACCACTACTTGGATTCGATAAAGATGGAGATATTCATCTCATTCAGCCAGGTATAAATTGTGGATTCATCTCTTGTTTGCACGGCGCAACTATTTCAGGTACCTGTAATCAATGTCAATGTTTATTCCTTCGATATATATTGCATCAATTAAGTTTATTACTATCCGTTGTTATTTATGTCATATTAGGTGGTGTCTTTTTTGCCTACATCGAATCACAGTATTATTTGAAGAAAGACGATGAGCGAAAAGAAATTATTCACAAAACTTATGAGGATATTCGTGTCTATGCTGTGGATTTGTTAAATCAGCAATTGAAAGAGAATTTCGAAGAGGCTTATCGTCAATGGCGATGGGATAACAAAAACTCGACCAATTACATTTATTTAAATGATCACGCAGCTAGTCTACTTGACAATCGAACGGCATTCGAAATCGAACAGATGACTTTACGTTTAACTGCCCAACATGTATCTGTTGATAAGTTTGTCTATAAATGGACCTATTCCACGGCTATACTTTATGCTGCAACTCTTGTTACGACAATTGGCTATGGAAACATTTCGCCCAAAACAGCATGGGGAAAAATATTTACTGTTATATGTAAGGATGATCTTCACCGGATTCTTCTGTCTATCGCGTTTGTTTCTTAGATGCACTGATAGGTATATTATTAGTCGTCTCATGGATAAAATTAGTTGGCGAATCGTTAGCATCGATTGTAACGAAATATTATCGCCGGCTGAAACAATGTTTCCGACATATGAAAAGTAAAAGACTCCCGTTGGGCAGAAAAGTGGGTTGAATGTTCCTAAAACAAGTGTGTCAGTATTTAAGCGAATAGAATATCTTTATAGGATTATGGACGAAAGAAAGTTCCATTCTACGTGCCAATTGCATTATTAATTCTTTATCTTTTGGCCGGCTCGATTCTTTTCGCGACATGGGAAGGATGGTCGTATATCGATGGTGCTTATTTTTCATTTATTACGTTTACAACCATTGGCTTCGGAGATTTCGTTCCTGGGGAAAGTACAATTAGTCATCGTAGTGGAAGATCGATTCTTTGTGCTGTATATTTATTGTTTGGAGTCTTGCTGACAGCGATGAGTTTCCGATTAATTCAGGAAGATATCGATCGAATGAAGAGGAAACTTTTGCAACGTCTTGGTATTATTCATCTGTCTTTACCATCAACAACAAAGACATAGAACAAAAAGCATCATGAAAGTAGTTGTTCATTGATCTGCGATAGTACACAGACATTAGTTCGTTCTCTTCATCCGTCTTTTTCTTCTGTCGTACGCTTCTCGGATGAATAAATTTAGTTCTAGTATTGTCGACATATTCGAGAGAAAAGAAAGAAAGGAAAGAAAAAAAGAGCCGCTTTGGCAGACTGATGGGAGGGGAAAAGAGAAGAAAAATGCGTTTATGATCCAATGTGACTAAGATGAAAAGCATGTTTTTTTTCTCTATCAGTTCGGCAACAATTTTCTTTCTGGCGACACATTTTTCTGATTACTCATCATCTACCGGCAGATATCGTGCTTTTTTTCCTGTCGATGTAAAAATTTCATTTTCGTTATTTATTTCGACAATAACATGACAACGATTAGTAGTAATGATGATAAAGAATCAACGCTTGTTGTACATTTTGATCGCGATTGGAAGTTTCTTCGTTTAACGAAGGCTCAAACGAATGAAGAATTTATTTCAAAGAATTACAATGATCAATCGTGGGAATCGATCGATTTACCACATCAAGATACTGTCAAGCTATCATGTCCTGTCTGTTATCGTAAAAAATTCGAGTGGAGAAACAAACCTGATCATCAACAACATATTTATTTGCATTTCAATCCGATCGAAACCGGAAACGACGACGAAAGTGAAGACAACAAAATACCTTCAGCTACGGTTTGGTTAAATGAAAAGAAAAGCTATTCGGGTACTTTGTCAAAGCCGATCGAGTTAACGAATGATTTACAAATCGATGCAGATAATTTTCTCGTTATTTATTTAACAGAAGGTCATACACTTTCATTGAATGCTCGAATATGTATGCCACGCGTATGTGTTGGTCAAGTCAACTACGATGATGTTAATCAGTCCACACCGAGAAGCCGACGACAGTTATTGGATTACACAGCCAGTTTCAATGATGCTGACGGACTAATCAATGTCTTCATTGACTCGTTTCGACATAAAAATAAAGATATTTTGAAAAGCACATTCCATGCAAATGAGGATAGTGTATGTGAACATGCGACTGGTACTGGACAATCTACTATGGAAACGATATTAGAAACAGGTCCAGTACCACGTGTAGCCATTCTAATGCTTATCGTCGGTACGCGTGGTGATGTTCAACCATTCATCGCTCTTGCCAAAGCATTGCTCGCTTGTGGACATCGAGTTCGTCTCGCTACACATGAAACATTCAGGAAATTCGTGCGAGAAAACGGAATCGAGTTCTATCCATTGGCGGGTGATCCTGCTGATCTGATGTCGTTCATGGTGAAGAACGCTGGAATTGTTCCATCAGTGAGTAGTATTGTGGCTGGTGATGTTGGGAAAAGTCGTCGCGTAATCGGCGAGATACTTGCGTCAACATGGAAAGCATGTATTGAAGACGACGATGAAACAGGTGTACCATTCGTTGCTGAAGCAATCATTGCAAATCCACCATCGTACGGTCATATACACTGTGCACAGAAGCTGCAAATACCATTGCATATGATCTTTACCATGCCATGGTCGCCAACAACACAATTTCCTCATCCATTTGTTAAAGTTGATTATGAATTCAGTCCTAAAGATACGATCAATGTATTATCATACGATATTCTTGAAATGTTAGTAAGTATCACAGATAATTGCTGTTAACACTTGTTCTGTCGTATCCGTATTTAGACATGGACAGGTATGCGTGATCTGATTAACGAATTTCGTAAAGATGTTCTCGGTTTGTCTCCATTACATACACGACAAGCTGTTCGTTTACTGATTGATGAACACGTTCCTTTTACATATTGTTGGTCACCTTCACTTGTTCCCAAACCAGTCGATTGGCCTGACTACATTGATATATCAGGATTTTTCTTTCTTGATTTAGCAACAAATTACAAGCCACCGGAGGATCTGATGGAGTTTTTAGAAAAAGGTGATCCTCCTATCTACATTGGTTTTGGTTCCATTACTGGCCATGATCCTCGACGTATCTTAAAAATAATATTAGAAGCACTGGATGCTACAGGATATCGAGCAATAATATCTGGTTTAGCAAATGAGGGCGAAAAATTACGCGAGAATGTGTTCGTCATTGGTAACTGTCCACATGATTGGTTGTTTCAGCATGGTAAACGCACTTGATCATTCGACATCTCATTCCTTCCTCTCGCTCTATTTTTTCTTTAGTATCAGCTGTTTGTCATCATGGCGGTGCAGGTACAACTGCAGCTGGTCTACGCGCCGGAAAACCAACGATCATTGTTCCCTTCTTTGGTGATCAGTTCTTCTGGGGAAATATGATTAATAAAAGTAATGCTGGGCCACAGCCAATTCCTGGCAAGCGTTTGAATTCGAAGGACTTAATTGAAGCATTCAAAATAGCGCACGAACCAGGTACGCGTACCGCTGCAAATGAATTACGAGTTGCTTTCCAAAATGAGAATGGCTGTGCGGCAGCTGTTCAATCTTTCCATGCACATCTTCCACTGAGCAAAATGCGCAGTGATCTGGAATCGTCATTTGCTGCATGTTTTCGTTTGAATGAGTACGACTTACAAATATCGCGTCCTGTTGCTCAAGTACTGATTTCCGCAGGGGCAATCAAAGAATCTGATTTAACACCATTAGCAACTCGTGATTGGTATGCAGCAACATATGATGGTCGACCACATTTACCCATACACGGTTTTATGAAACATGGTCATAAAGCATTAACAAGTTTATTTATCGATACAGCACAAGGTCTAAGACGAGCAGCTGGCTCGAACAGTTTAACAACAGGTACATTAGACGGTGCAGAAAGTATTGTGAGGGGTGTAGGAAAAAGCATTGGACACGTATATATCGGTTGTCTTTCATTTTATGGCGAAATCACGGATGCACTGGAACGCTTACCAAAGTTATATGATCCGTATTCAGATTCAGATAAACGCAAACGACCACAGGTCGAAGACTTTAATTCTGGTGCTCGAGCAGCTGAACATTCTATATGGCATGGATTTAAAGACGGTGTAACAGGACTTGTCAATAAACCCCGAACAGGTTACGAAAGGCACGGTGTGTTAGGTGGAGCAGCAGGTGCTGCTATTGCTATACCAAATGTTGTTATTAAACCAGTTGTCGGTACACTCGCCTCATTAACTTGGCTTGGTCGAGGTATTTATGCTGAAGCCAAACACTTATCACACCATAGAAGTTCCAATTCAGATGGTCGATTGTCCGTATTCACTCCGGGACATCGACGATCATCGTCAGGTTCATCGATGACTACCAAAGAAAGTTCGCCTGAAGGTCAAGCGTCATTACTATCTGGCTTACAAATCGAAGTGTGTAAACAAATTCTCACAGAATTTGAACGTATTAAATATGACCACAGCACGCGATCATCCTCGTCATCAATCAACGAACATGAAAATTCGAAGGAAACGAAGAAGAGTCACAAATTAAAGAAACATCTTTTTCAACGACAACGTAGCCATTCTGCGGCACCTCATTAGTTTTCTTTTCTCTCCTTTCCTGTAGATTCTGATAGAGCCTATTTTATAATCGTTGTTTTGTTTTGTGCTTCTTGTTTCTCCTAAATTAATGTGCAGATAAACACAATTTCAATTTTGAAAATTAAAAATACAGTTCTATATACAATAATAATTACCGGAAGCTCTTAGAATATTCATCATCCAATAACGATGAACAACCTGAATTGTGACTTTAAAATTTATTCTTTAAATACATTTGCATTTTGATCTTTTATAACCTCTTAATAGTTCGTTGCTTGATCACCAAGCGTGTGCGCATGTGTATAGCAACGTTACGAGAATCAACAAAAGAAAGAGAACTTAACATTTACTTTACAATCAAATGTCTTTTTTTCTCACAGATCTATGGAGCAGAAAGCGTGAATCGTATTATTTACATTGGAATCATTCTTTCTCGAATGTTTTTGTATATATAGTAGAAAGTAGTCGGGAACTTTTCTTTTCTTTTTACATTAGACAACGAAAGAAATGGTGAATCACGATAATACAGATACAACAACAGCGATTAATCTTGACAGTGATTGGCGGTATACTCGCGTACCTAATACATCTTCTTACGAGCCGGATTTCATATCTCTATCATATGATGATCGAGATTGGACACAGATTCAATTGCCACATCACGATGATAAAAAGCTACAACAAAAATTTACTTCCACATGTGTTTCGTATTGGTATAGGAAAAGGTTTGACTTAGGAAAAAAGTACGATTCTCATCAACAATTTTACCTGCATTTCGAATACGTTTCGACCAATCAGAGAGACAATGACGAGGAGTCCAGTGTCAAAATACCTGCAGTGATCGTATGGTTGAATGAAAAAGAAATCTTCTCGAGTACTCTCCCACAACCAATTTGTTTGACACAACATTTGAACCGCGATTCCAATAACCTGCTGGTCATCTATTCGAAACAAGGATATCGACTTCGGTTGCATGCTCGATTACTTCTACCATCACGTTTAGCCGGTCAAATCGATCTCGATGATCTGCATGAAAACTCAGCCAGAAAGTTACGTGGCAACCGTCTTGATTACGCTGCGAGCTTCGACGATTCCGATGGACTCATTGCACTCTTTATTCACGCACTAAAAAAGCATGCGAAAAAGAATGGCATCGACTATGATGATCATCACGATCAGGCACCCGATGACGATAAAGAACATTTAAAAAATATCGAACATGATAAGATTGTTGAAGTTAAAACTGAGATCCATGGACCTATACCACGTCTGGCTATCGTTATACTGATCGTTGGTACGCGTGGTGATGTTCAACCATTCATCGCTCTTGCCAAAGCATTGCTCGCTTGTGGACATCGAGTTCGTCTCGCTACACATGAAACATTCAGGAAATTCGTGCGAGAGAACGGAATCGAGTTCTATCCATTGGCGGGCGATCCTGCTGATCTGATGTCGTTCATGGTGAAGAACGCTGGAATTGTTCCATCAGTGAGTAGTATTGTGGCTGGTGATATTGGGAAAAGTCGTCGCGTAATCGGTGAGATACTTGCGTCAACATGGAAAGCATGTATTGAAGACGACGATGAAACAGGTGTACCATTCGTTGCTGAAGCAATCATTGCAAATCCACCATCGTACGGTCATATACACTGTGCACAGAAGTTGCAAATCCCACTACACATCGTATTCACTATGCCTTGGTCGCCGACAATTCAATTTCCACATCCGTTCATTAAAGTTGATTACAATCGAGCGCCGATAGATAGAATCAATATGTTATCATACGATCTAGTAGAAGTATTGGTGAGTCACCCGTGCATTGATATACGCTTTTGAAACAATCGCTTTTGTGTTTAGACATGGTCTTGTATGCGTAACATTATCAACGAGTTCCGTGAGGACACACTTGGTTTACCTCTTTTGCATACACGCCAAGCTGTTGGAATCATGATGGATGAGCATGTTCCACACACTTACTGTTGGTCACCTTCACTTGTCCCCAAACCTTCGGATTGGCCCACACATATCGATGTATCCGGATTTTTCTTTCTCAATCTTGCGACAAATTATAAACCGCCTGACGATTTGCTGCGTTTCCTGAAAAAAGATCCACCGCCGATCTATATTGGTTTTGGCTCTATTACTGGTCATGATTCAGCTCGAATTTTGCATGTTGTATTGGATGCCTTGGAACAAACGGGATACCGAGCTCTATTATCTGGCTTCGATGTCGATAAAAATAAATTATCCGATAATATCTTGAAAATTGACAATTGTCCACATGATTGGTTGTTTCAGCATGGTAAACGCACTTGATCATTCGACATCTCATTCCTTCCTCTCTCTCTCTACTTTTTCTTTAGTATCAGCTGTTTGTCATCATGGCGGTGCAGGTACAACTGCAGCTGGTCTACGCGCCGGAAAACCAACGATCATTGTTCCCTTCTTTGGTGATCAGTTCTTCTGGGGAAATATGGTCAGTAAAAGTGGTGCAGGGCCTGTACCAGCGCCTGGTAAAACCGTCACCGCCAAACAGTTAGCTGATTCCTTCAAATTCGTACATGATCCGGCAGTACAAGAGGCTGCTCAGAAAATAAGCGCTAATTTTCAACGTGAAAACGGCTGTGAAGTTGCTGTTCGATCTTTCCATGCACATCTTCCACTGAGTAAAATGCGTAGTGATCTGGAGCCGTCATATGCTGCATGTTTTCGTTTGAATGAGTACGACTTACAAATATCGCGTCCTGTTGCTCAAGTTCTTGTTACTGCTGGTCTAATTGAGGAATCGCAATTATCGTCGAATTCAACTTATACTTGGTTGACACTAACGCCCAGTGGTCATTTCCAAGCATTTACTCGGAGTGTTAAACGTGCAGTTTCGAAAATTACAGATTCGATGCATCGCTTGAAACGATCGAGAAGTTCAAGTTCAGCTGCGAGAAGATCATCTAATGATCCACAAAATAATGGTAAACTTGATATGATTTCTGTAGGGCAGCCATTTAAAGATGAGATATCTCTGTACGGTAAAGCAGAAGTTCAACTGAAAGAAAAAGAGGCGACGTCATCGTCAACAGATAAGAATGATAAACGCAGTGTTCATTATGGTGCTAGTACTGCTGCTGTGGGAAAACCGTCCACTCGCAATCGTCCACATAGTGTGAGCAATCTTGGCGCATCTCCTACTGTTCGTTTTGCAGATAAAAAAGTAACGAAACCACAAACAAATAATAATCGTCCACGAGCGACCGAGAAGACTCAACGTTCAATCTTATCGAAAGCGAAACCACCCACAGAGTCAACAGCAAACAAATCTCTTGAAGAAAAAGCGGCAGAAACATCTGGTTTTTCTGTTGTTGTATGTAAACAGATTATTGCTGATTTCACGAAAATTCGACAAGACCACCGACAAGCAAATGCGAACGAGAAGTCCATACGTCAACTCATGCTCTTGGGTCCATTACATCGATCACGAAGTCGTTCGAAAGGAAAACTAGATGGCTAACTTGATGTATATCACCGCTAATTTCACATATTCTCGCATTATCCTTCAATGATCATACATATGCATGTATATAACGATAGAGTTCTAATAAAAGCCTCGTATCGGCAAAGCTCCTTTCATCTCTTTCGTTAATGAATAAAAAATGATCTATGATAATTAAAAAAAGAGTATTTATTGTGTGTTTTCAACGAAGAACTTCGTGAATATTTCATTTCGAAAGAATCATCCAAGATTGTTACAGCAACAAATGACAATCCATGCATGTATCGTGCCAGGAACCTTCGAACACAAAGAAAAACAGAAATGATTCATTTATACAATAAGAATAAAACCGAGAATTCTTACAATTCCAAGTAACGTTAAGAGAATATTAATAGAAACAGTTCCACTGCATACTTTATCTCTTGCAATCCATACAGCAAGTGGTGGAATGATCAAACTAAGGAATATCAATAAGATTTTCGTGCACGTTCCAGCCATCGATAAATTCTCAGTGTACTTATTGAGGTAGATGCAATTCAAGTGACTGCTATCGGTTTGCCAGGAATACTATGTTTTTATGTTCTTTTTCAGGTTTAAATTAGTCAGAAGGGAATGAGTAATCCACTGAGAGAACAGAACAATGTAAATGATTACATAGCAGTATACACTGATAAGCACTTGTCGTTGCTTCATAAATGTCAGCGTAGGTCGGCACTTTGAGAAGAAAAAGTAAGGCTTTTATCATAAAAGGCTAAAGAACAGTAACATTTGGTCTTTCAGGCTCGGTCAACATTTACTTTTAGTTTCTATATAATTCCATCGCTATACTTATATCATAGACTTTTATATTTTCAATCTCATAAATACACACACGTTAACATGTATACTTTTATGAACATACATAGATTATTGAAAGAGAGAAGAAGAAAAAAAACACAGATGAAGTTCTAATCAATAGAGACAAAATAAATAAACACAAACAATGCATACGCATGGAGAAAAATCCGAAACAAAAGGACGGCAGGAAAATGATATAGAAGTAAATTCATTCACAAGCGAGTTTACCATCAAATGAAGACAACGCTATACCGAATGCTTGAACAGCACATAGTGGATATTTGTAATCGCATGTGAACACATCTAAATCGAATACAATGATCAGAAAAAGATAAGATTTCATCTCGTAGCTTTTAAAACTGCAATGTACGGGCGAAAAAGATTGAGCTACTTTTTTCGTTTAATCTTGATCACGCCATCGAAAGCATAGTAATACAAAGAAGAAATTTTCTATACACTTACCATCACTGACCCGACCGAATTGCATACATACATAGTCTTCTACAAAACAAACAAACGAATCCTTTGTATAGGAATATATAACAAAAATTTTGTTTTTAATGAGGTAGAAAAAAAAACAATTAAAGTACAGAGTAGACCCTCTCCTTTAACTTACGATCGTCATCATGCACAACTTGGAAATTTTTCACTGATGCTTGTGTGACACGCCCGTGAAAATTAAGAACATACGATTGAGTTTCTATATGAATAAATATATTCGTGTGTACAAAAGGTATGATCTTTACCCTCGTTCCAAACAGGGGTTTTATTGTGTAATTCGAGTAGATTTTCCATATTATTGCGTTTCCAGCGTTCGACCAAACTTTCGGATTCCTTTGAAATAACCAACAATCATATTAAACATGTCAAATGCGCGTTTCTTACATTTTTCGGCCGAACTTCCACACGATGATGATCACTGCTCATACCCGGGATAATAATCGTCATTTTACGTGGGCCTTTGAAACCCAGTATATTGGTTTCCTAACAGAAATACACGACGATTTTGTAAAAATATGTGATGAATAGACTTGTACATACATAGACGATTGCAGCTACTTCTCGACGATGTTCTTCCACTGGACTAAAAAGAGGAAAAAGCAAATGAATTGCATCTTCTCATCATCGAGAGAAGGCAACATACATATTTCGTTTTGGATTTGAACCTTGATCGTATACAGTAAAATGTGTTCCCAGCATATTCGCTCTAGGATGATCAAAATAGCTGATTACACAAGTTGAAACAGCAGACTGTCGATTACCTCAATTTTCCAATAAATCTTTCTCCGTCACGTGACAAATCTGTGGCATCTGTGGAAATCAAATAATTCGATGTAGCACTACGTCGACGTTTTCGTCCAGCAAGAATGAAAAACTAGAATAGACAATATTTATTGATTGATGAATAATGTCTGCTGAATTCATTTTACTTTTTTTCCATCACCCGGCCTTTCCACGTGCATATAGTACGTCGGGAACAGACCTTTTTCCATTCCGCGTTTATCACGTGTAATTCGGCATTGAATGTCTCCGAGTCCGTTCGGCGCAGGTGTATAAACAAACTTATCTAAATCTTCCGTAATCATTTCAAACAAAGATCGTAAGGCAAAGGTAAGTTGCTCGTTCGTTGCAGTCGGAGAATCTGAATTGGTACTATCGTTACTATTATTCGTATTATTGTTATTATTCGGTTGCAATGCTGATGAATTGTTGAAGGTATTTGGAGTCGGTGACCATGGTTTGACGAGTACACGTTCACTTTCACCATCGGAATCTGAATGACGACGAAGAGAACATGTATTTTCGGTATTCTCAGTAGAAGTTACAACACATTTAGAAGATATTTTCTCATTTGAGTGCTTTCCATTTAGTGATGATGATGGTGCTGTCAAAGCAGATTGTCGATCATGTTGACGACGACGATGACGACGTGATGCTTTAGTAGAGTGCAACTGATCATTAGCGTGCTTTTTGTTAGTGCGTTTGTGATCTTCTAACATATCAAGTGTACAACATAGATGTCAAACAAAACAACAACGAAGTAAAGAGGACGAATATTGAATTGCACGAATTAGAATGAAGCATTATACTATCCGTCCCGTATGACAATCTCATCGTGTTCATCAACTCAACGAAAGTATCACACTACTCTCGTCAATTGTCTAGCAGAATATCAAAGTGCGTTTCTATAAAAACTCATCCAGAGACGAAAGAGAATATATTGATCCATTCTTTTTCATGTAATATTCATGCATGGATACAAAAAAAGAAGATACGAAACGTATTAATTACTGTAAGCAGATGGTGAGCCGCGTTTCTCCTATCAACATACCGTTTAGTCTTATTTCTTCTCCATCATCCGGCTCGTCATCAACACTAACTGTCGTTGTTACACCGGATATTGTTTGCAATGGTTTGCCTAATCGATTGGCTGATGCTGAATGGGTTGAAGTTGCAGTCGATGAGCGTGAAATATTAGGACTATATCTCTACAAGGGCAAAGAAAAAGGAGCATGGAAGGCGTGTGTCGATAAAATTCGATTGGATGTATCAAATCTTACGCTTGTTACTTTTTCATTGGATGTGATACGAATAGTACGCAATGGCTCCGTCGTTGGAAATGCTGTAGCACGACTGTTGCCATTGTATGTTGTTGGCTCCCCGTCATCAGGATGAAATGAATTATTATCAAATCCTATCAGTCGAGAATAAGGTATCATGAAATAAGACAAGAACTAAACAAAGCTGATAGGGAACGGATCTGAAAAACTTATTAAATCTTTTCTCTCCCAAGCAATTAACAAGCTCAAAAAAATAATGTTTATCGTGCTGTATGAAAAGGAGAAGAAGAAAAAAGAACGGACTAGATAATTAATGAAAAAATAGAAGGAAAACGGGATAGATGATGAGCTTCGTTTACCTTCCGCTCTAACTAGTCTGAAATAATAGAAAAATAGCACGTTTAATAACTTCTCTTTTTAACAAAGAAAAACGGGCTTCTCCGGGGTTTTTTTTCTCAGCCTATAATTCTCATATGCGATTGTTGATGATGTTCTCTCGATGAATTAGAGAGGAAAGCACTTGTCAGCAATTTATCTTACCTTTTATGTCATCCAGCCCAGAGGAATCTGTTCGATGAGGTGTACGACGAGTACGTAAATCTCCAGCACGTTTTATTGCTTCTTGCTAGAAAGGAAACAAACCAACGGAAATCAAGGTTTGACAATCGAAATTGTAGAGATGACTACTTTTTGATGAATACGAGTTTTGTCAAACTTTTGATAAGATGTTAACGAGTTTTGATCATCATCATCTGATAATCTACAAAAGAAAAACGCATAAGATTTCTTTCATTTGATTTTCATATTCGACTTACTGTCCTGATGCATATGAACTCTTCATCGTTGTCGTTAAAGAATTTGAATAGGTTTTTCTTCTATAACATCATCTAGAAACAAAACATTCGATGACTTTTATCACATCCACACAAACAGAAGTAACATCGCTTGTTATATCACGATTGTAATATTTAACTTCTTAAGTTAAGTATGTGTCAAAAAGAAGATAGTAGTCATATCAAAGATGAAGAAATAAGTGATGCATCTTGCTTCTTATCGCAAGGTTTGTTTTTCGCTTCGTTGCCGGTGCCAACGAGTTATGATAATATTTCCAATCAAAACATTGATACATGAAAGAAAAAAGCGAGACGACGACAACGACGACGACGAAGCGAATCGAATAAAAAAGATTACAATGATTTAGGAAACAACAGTGATCATTAGAACCGCTTGACAGAAGAGAAAAAAAGAACATGGCCGGTTTGATTCGATAAAACTAATAATGTTAGACTGAGTGTACAAACAAAAGTGAACCTAGTAATTAAGTTTTCTACGAAAGTCATTCGATTTATTTCATCTTCTATCTGTTGTTTTTTCTCTCATTTTTTGTGTTTCTACAAGTGTTCTTGTCACTGACAGACGATATGAGAAGATAGAATGGAAAACGATGTTCTCTGTCTTTCTCCAACTTTTTCTTTTCTACTACGACTACTAACACTCCTTTTTTTCTCTCAGCGTTTTTTTTTTTCATTAACCATCTGGAAGAGAAAATATATAATACTATAAAAGAAGAGAATTAATCAAAGAAGAGAAAAAAAGGAGACGTAAAAAAAGAAGAAGAAAAATCCGTAGAAATTCCATCAATGGAAGCAGACAAACAATCAGGTTAAAAAATAGATGGGATATTCGCAAATTCTAAGAAAAAAGGATAAAAATCTCCGTGTTGTCTTCATTAAATAAAACATATATTAGCCAAGATGTCATCTAGTTGAGAGATAGTTACCGATGAGTCATTTTCCAGCCAACCATAAGCTTGAGCGTTACCAAGTGACCCACCTTCAATATGATTGGAAGTGAAAACTTCATTTAAAGAACACATGTAAATATGAGCGATGTCACTATGAATGTTGTTGTGAAGGTAAAGAATACGTTTGATAGAACAGAAAAGAACTGCATGCATACACAATCTTCTTTCAATGCCATCGACTAGGTTATTATCACGGTCGGATGAAATAAACTCATTCGTAGAAGGAGAGGTAATCGTAGAGGATGTGATTCCGCACTCAAAAATTGGCGATGGAGGGAACGAATGTATTTGCTCGTGTACTTGTTCGGCTTGTCCAACTCTGTTCGAATGGTGTATCAAAGATGCGCTTGGAATCTCATGTAATTTTACAACATGTTGTCTATTTCTCTACGGACAATTTGTGATGATTTTCGTTGTTTTAATACCAAATAACTATTCATTGGCGAACTATATTCATTTTGTCTTACTTCATTGTCTGGAATTTCTTGCTCTCTCATCGTATTACCGGACAATGTTTACTAATCCCGTATGTAACCTTGTATAGAAATCATGTTCTTCGCTTACTTCAAGTAACTAGGGTGCTGTGCCATTGAATGATGCCACCCCGGAAAAATTGCGTAGTTACAGTCATGGCACAACTGTTTATCGGTGTACAGAATGTCAAAGTGTCAAGCCACCCCGAGCACACCATTGTAGGTATTGTTATTTGTTCTCATTATTCGATACTATCACGTAAAAGCTTTAATCGAGAACATCGTTGACTCCGTGTTAATGCACTCAGCTCACCCCTATTCGTTCCGGTTGTCATACTAAAAAAACAAGAGATGCTGTTCTCCATCTAGTTTTTTTTTGTTCTTTTCTCTGCCTAGAATTTGCCAACGATGCATCAAACGAATGGATCATCATTGCATGTTCGTCAACAATTGTGTCGGACAAAATAACCAGAAGTATTTCATATTATTCACGGTGAGAACATGTTTTATTAACAACATTCGATCTATGCACTATCGTCGTGACCTTGTCTCATAAAAAAAACTCGTTGGCAAGTTCATTTCCTTAGATGCATACTGTGTTTTCAAGATGAGAATTGAAATTAGTACTTTCACCTAATATGGGTTGACTAGACACGGAGATTCACATAAGTAGCGTAATGAAGGTAATTCATCTTATGTTGTAGTCTTATACATGTATTATATCGATGTATACGTTGATTATCCTGTATTATCATTTAACTAATTGTGTAGCAACGAATTGGACAGGTAAGTTAAGGAAAACATTCGAAATAAATCGATTATGCATTCATTTTCTAGCCTGTCCTGCTTGGTCACCGCCGATGACATTTGTGTTTGTTATACTTCTTGGTTTGGAATCATTCGGTTTTTTTATATTTACTGCTGTTATGACTACGATACAATTCTATTGTATATATACTGATACGACTGTACGCATTCTTTTTGAAACTATATTTTCATGCGATTTTTAATACGGAACTGTTTTAGGGAATCGAATTCTTTAAAGGAAAACGAAGATCTTCTCGATCATCAATGTCTTTTCTCTGTGCGTTGAAAACCGTTTTCGGATCACGTGTTGGACTACAATGGTTAAGTCCGTTCTCTCGTCCAATGAACTATATTACTCAAAATGATGAACATATCACATTTGATGTTTAAAAGACAACATTTATTTTTCCTCGATGAATAAATAAATAAAGAAGACAACGACACATGGAGTTTTCTGCAACTTCCTAGATGTTCATTTGAAATTGTTCAAGTCATTTGAAATACTCGTTTGGAACTTTTTTAATGCATCAAATATAATACAAATGTCACCTTTAAGATCAGAAATGATTTGTTCAACATGTTGCGTATTCGATACAACGTTGATGCTTTGATTATAAGGATTATATCGAATAGTAAATGGCCGTTTGATTGATAAAGCAAATTCCCTAAAGAACAATGACATAGCAAAGATATTTTGAATACAAGCTAAAGTTTCATCGACATAGTTACCTCATCCTTTCTTTCGCTTCAATAAAACTTGCCGAGACGAAGTATTGATCTTGATACGTTGTTATCAAACATGTTTGTTTACAAACAACGTCGGGATCGAATGGCAACTTTTTCGCCTTATCGCTTAACGCATGTTCCAACTCAGCGCAAGACGATAGTAAGCCAGCGCCATACGCCCGAAGACCCTCATTTTGACGACAGAGACCGAATTCAATAGTAAAAAAGTAGCACTGAAACAAGAGCTTGAACTAATCTCGCCAATAGCATGAGATTCCACTTACTGTTGCTAATCGATTAATGTCGTCTTCCGATGCGCCAATAGCAGCCAGACCTATCTCATGAGAAAATTGAGCGAAAGTTGGATCAGCAAGTAGTGGAATATGACCGAGTAATTCATGACAACAATCTCTTCAAAGTAAAGCGAAAAATATTGATCCTTCATTGATATCACATAACTTTAACTCACGGTTCAGGTGTATACGACGGATCGGATGAATGCCGTATATATTGTGTGCAGTGAAACACACGAAATGCCAGTCCGTACAAGAAGTCGCGTGGTGATAAGTAACCGGCGACAGGTCGCAAAGTAAATCCTGTTCGTTCACGTAAAAAGCATGATATGTCTTCTAATTGCGGTATGTTATCTTCTCTGATTTAAAAGAAAAAACAGACGACGTGTCAACGTGTAAAATAATCATTTTCCTTCCTACCTAAATCCACATTTCTCTCGTAATAATGGCCAGTTAGCCAGGTATTCATTACAAGCATGTGTTGGATATAATTTGTTCAATTTTCGAAAAACAACACCCCATGTTTCCGTTTCTTTCCGAGTATATTCGACACGTGGAATAGGATCACCACTGAATGAGATGAAAAGCGATCAACAATCTATTTCAGTCACAATTTGAATAACTTACTGTTTGTATGCGATAGCTAGATCATGAAAATACATCCGACGAGCTCGATAGACTTGATCGGTAAAACCCTAGAAATTGAATGGTATCGAAACAAAGTTTGCTTTCCTAATGAAATCAACCCTACTGGATGATCAGCATCAAGATCAGCTCCGTACAGAAGAACTTTAACTGAGCATTGATCTAAATCAGTAATTCGTTGTGGAAACCAAGGTGTTTCGTCCGTTGCAGCTAAATGACAAAAGAAACAGACATGAAACTTCTTCAGAAAATAGTTTCATACCTTTTCCTTTCTTTTGCTTTTTTACCTGCGTTGGCATCTTCTCAAAAGTCTTTCTCGAAACGAAATCATTGTCGTCGAAGCTTACACGTCGCGCAAAGGATTGTTTGCGCTCGAGAACTGTGTCGAATAGTGAGTGAGATCTGTTGTATTCTGGAAACTTCGCTTTCGGTTTTTGAAGATCCACACCAGCCGGATATATCCAGAGATCATCATCTCGAATGACCACGATCGAGCCTGTCTTCGAATTCATCGAGAGTTCCTCGTCGCTACTCATGTTATCATCGAGTGAGAACATTGGACCTGTTTGTTCATTTGTAGATGGTGCAGTTGGCATGAGAAAACTCGAAACTGGATTACGAATAAAGCCAGGAATCGTCCGATTGTATGATGTCAATGCTGGCTTTTCATTATCAAGTGATGACCACGATGATGACGGAGAATCAATGATCGATGCTATGCGTGAATTTAATGCATGTTGGCAATATGTGCGTAGACAACATTGATCTGTAAGTGAAGTTGAGTCAATGTTGGGTGAGACTATTGATGGAACATTTTTCAGATTGTCAACGAGTTGATTTAACGAGAAAAGATTTTCTTTCAAGTTAATCATTTGATTTTCTAAGTTCTCCATCGTCGATGAAGATGGCGCATCGATTTTCTCCAAATCTTGAACATTACGTATCATACTGATCCAATCGTTGCTGACAAAGACTGGTAAATAGGAAAACAGTCGATTGGTATGAATCAACTGAATAAGTGCCAGCAAACATGAAGAATCATGTAGATCATCTAGACATTGTTGAAGAATTTCTTGTGTATGATGATCTTGGTCAGGATTCAGAATTGATAACGAATAATGAAGAACATTTTGTAGATTTGAATATGCTTCTTCCAATTGTTTATAGGTAAAATAACGTTTCAAATTGTCTTCAATTTCATTCAGCGATCCATGACCAATGACATTGACTAGATAACATAGAACAGTGTCGTAGCATAAAACAGATAATGAGGAGTCATCTGTTAATGAAATGTATAACTGATGACTTAACGCATTTTGGATCTGTGCGGATGATAGTAACGAAATATTCATTGGAGATTTTTGAAACATGGTCTCGGAAATGAATATCAGCTTTGTCGTTCGTATTTATATAAGAGATATAACGATGAATCACTCGGTTTGAGAAAGGAGAAAATTTACTGTGAACTACATGGGTACAACAAACCCTGTCAGTCCCAACTTGAATTTAAAAACGAAGGAGGTATATCACTGAGCCACACGATTGATCATGAATGTTCCATTCTGTGACAGCGTGATATACGTCTGTGAAAGTTAAAAAAACCTATTCAATTGAGAACAATGTTACAGCTGTTTCATCTACATACTAAAGTGCAATTCAGCGATTATTCATTTTCTTAGAGACATCAAGCCCGTATTGTTTCTCTTTTAATCCTCCATTCACTACACCATCGATTATTCTTATAGACGATCTAATGAGAAATTGATTTCTAATGCAAGTTCTCTGTTTGTATTCAGATAACCATTTGTCCTCATAGGAAATATACTATGTACTTATGTAGAAGAAACGATGCCGATTGTATAGAAATATATGCTATTCATACCAGCTGACACCTCTTTTATCTTCATAGATAGTTTGTTGGTTGTGAAACAATGTCGACGTTGGCAGATTTAATTTCGCCTATTTTAATGTCTTCGAGAATAGCTCCATTGAATTTGACGTAGGAAACTATCCTTTTGGTACGTCTACTGTGCGTCACATGAAAATGAAATGCTTGCTGTTTTGCTAATTAGATGAATCATTTTCAATGATCGATTCATGAAATGAGTAGTAACAATAAAATTGTCATTGCACGCAACAGTATCGATGCATCGACGGAAAACGATGAGCCATATTTTCTTCTTGAAGAAAACTCTTTTCCACCAAGGTCATCGATTGCGAAAGACGATGATATGAAACGAGTCGACGCTCTTATTGAAACAACGCATGAAAATTTGCTTAAGAAAGAAGAAGAACAACCACAACAATCACCATTTCCATCGTCCGAAGAAATGGCTAATACCTCAACCGTGGAACAACATACACGTCGTACAGTAACGTTTGACGATGATTATCATCAAAGTTTCCTTTCTTCAACTCGTCGTGATTCAATTTCTAACGGACAACAGAAAGAGAGAAATTCTTCATCACATCTATCGAATATTCCTGTTGAATCCGATCAGACGAATTCTTTCGTACAGGATACGGATAATCTCGTAAGTCGCGTCGTCATTCCATAACTGTTTTCAACATTGGCCGTTGTTTGAAGCTTGTTGAAGATGAATATATTCCAGGTGGTTTTGTTAATCTTGATGAAGATTTAGAAGAAGAGTTATTGAATGATTTCGATGAAGAACTTGATAGTACAATAATTCGACGTAACCAACGGATATCCACATTGCATTCTAGTGAGCTAGCGATCGCTGTTACTCGGTCACCGATTGAACTTTGGCAACGTGCACGTATACTTATTGCCATACATCTCTATCAAGTATTGTGATATTCAATTTCATGATCGATTCCTTTTTTGCTTACCTTGATTGATTTTCGATGTGTAGAAACAAAACAGGATACCTAATTCAACGGACAATACATTTCCTATGTTAACTAAAATGCAGTCATCAGTAAGCAAAACGATTGATGACATAGATCACTATGAAGAAATAGAACATGCAGAAGATCGAAAGATTAATTTTGGTTTAACAATCTTCACTCGATTTTTATTGGATTCTTCTCAACAGTACCACAATGTTGATTTCTACGATGTCGAACAAGGATATATCATTGTATCGAACGTAATAAATGTCAACAATTTCAAATCTGATACAACACAAATTTCGCGGAATATTGTTCCTAGTGAAAAAAAACCCAGCAAACTTTACGCATACGCGATGAGCCGACATTCTTCGAATGACATTCAATCAGTTCAGTTTGACTGCTCCTTTCAGTTTGATTTTATGATTTGCATACCTATTTTTCGTCTCATACTCGGCTTTATGAACTTGAAATCTCACAAAACACTCATGATTCTAATCGGTGATGTTTCTCGTAAAGGTATGTTCCTATCAAAGCAGGAAATCCCCGAACGCATTTCCAGCGTTCTATACATACACGAAGCTTCTTTACTTTTTATTGGTATGTCATTGTGAATGTAATCAGCCTTCTATTTTCAATGACCTCTATCTTTTCAGGTTGTTTGGGTCGTGTATTGCAATACAACACGCAACCACTTCAATTTACTTCTTCACCTCTGTTGATTTCTGAACTATCACAATTATCACTTCAGTCGCACGAGCCCATAATACATATGTGCGATGTACGAACACATCAATCAGTTGGCTTTCTATCCGATCAATATTTCTTACTCTATCGATATGGTCCAAACGAACAATTATCATTGAAATTTTGTAATCCATTCCAGTATGGTTGGAATCGTTGTCATTATCAGTCGAAATATGATTATTTAATATTCGCTTTGATCGATGGAACGATGTTCATCTATCAATTGAATCAAATGAGACAGATTCGTCGCTATCAGTGTCACTGGAAAACTATCACAGATCTCAAAGCTACGACAAATCTCCTTCTTTCGTCATCATTAGATCGACGACTTAATGTTTATAGTTTAGGTTTGTATTTCAGTCTAGAAAAGAAATATCATTGACTTTCGTTGGAAATTTTAGAAACTCTACAACATATCTATCAATATGATGCTTACGAAGAAGTTTATCAAATTGATATTCTACATGAAAATTTGTTTTATTACCGAACTTCACAGCAACTTGTTCTATTTCAACTAAAGTTGCATACTTTAGTATTTTCCATACTGAAAACAAATGTGCGAACATTAAAAGTATTCAAAGATACGCAGCGAACTTCACGTCTGCTAGCAATGCTAGACGATTACTCATGTGTACTTATTTCACCGGTCAGCGGTTGCTGTCTAACACGTATGCCAAATGTTGCAAAAAAAGACATCAAACAAGTCTTACATGACATCAGTAGGTAAGAGAATGAAACTGAAGTCTCAATATTGATACTACAATTGACGAAATTTGCGTTAGATCAAGTATTTACGCTCTTGATTTCGATGGTGAGATAGTTCTTTATCGTGCACACAATGATCCATGTGTTGCTGAATATAAAATACGAAGTAAATCTGAACAATCTGCCATTACCTGCATGGCACTTATCAATCCAATGCGTACACATCTATTTACGCTTGGTACGATGCAAATATCTACGGAAAAATCTCTCGCAAAACAGGCGATCTTTTTCGGACATGCTAATGGTTATATCACACTCTTCCAAGGTTAAATATCTGTGATCTGTTCTCATTGACTTATTCTCGGTATCTATCTCTAGGCGACTCATTAATTATGGAACCTCTCTTAGCTCATCGAAGTTCGCTCGTATGTCTGGAATCATCACAAGCCAGCATGGAAACGACACAAATTTCGTTTATGAATAGCGAGATTCTTCTCTCATGTAGTGCAGATCGTAGAATCCATTTATGGGATTTCAGTATCAATAAGAACGATGAATTAATCCAATTGGTTCATATTCTAACTGTCGAACAAGAAAAAAACATTTCACAAGAAACCATACGATTTCTCTCCATGATTGATAATTTTCTTGTTGCAACTTATTCCGATCAAAAGTTTCTACACATTTGGCAACTGTTAAATATATCAATACAAACAAATGAGCAAGATCGATGGGGCATAGTTGAGCATCCGACAAAGGGAAGTCACCATCGTGGTCAAATACAAGGTACCACAAGCTTTCCTTTCTCCACATTAAATTATTGATATATCTTCTAGCTATATCTGCCACATCAAAATTAAAATTATTTTCTTCTTCCGATACCGAAGGTAGTATCAAAATTTGGGACAGCACCAATACGTTACTACGTGAAATATATCTTGATCAAACATTAAATTCTGTTGAATTTTTATGTCAAAGCGGTGAACTTGTAATTGGCTACCAAAATAATCTACATTTAATTTTACCTGAGTATTATCTTTTGGGCAATGATAAATCAAAAACGAAACAACTAAACATCGTGGATATCATTGCAGAAGATAATCGTTTGGAAGTGCTTCAACCACTCATAGTACCCTATCAATCACTGCCCGTATTCGATTATAAACTCAAACATCATCATACGAACAAAAGATTACAAACATTTGAACGACAACTAGCTGGTGACGAGAGCACATTTCTGCTTATCAAATTTTATTTGTCATATTTAGGTCGTTTCGTCGTCATCGACAATGATAGTAGTCAATCCGATAACGAACAAGTCGCTACGACCACTTCAGATCGTGCATCTATTGTCAGTGATGATGCTGATTGGTCTGGATTAGCAGAAGATGTGAAAGATGTATTGCGAATGAAAAAACATGCAATTCGATATGAAAACAAGAAATGAGATCCGTTCGAAAGTTGCATACATGTAGAACTTGAAATTTGAATTCAATTTTCCAATTTGACACTACTGTATAGAAAATTATCGCTTGGAAAGTTTTTCAATCACTCACAGGTTAGGGGTTAACAGGGATGTGAAAGATGTATTGCAAATGAAAAAAATATATGCAATTCGATATGAAAACAACAAATGAAATTCGAGTTCATCTGTGAAACTAAAATGGACGATATGAGTGAAATCCATTCTGAAGATGATAATTTTCTGGTATTGAGGGTGTAGGGTGTCTTGTGTGGTGAGTGCGATATAGATACTCCATTTTAGCTATCTCTCCATACTCGTTTGTCCACTCGACGAGAAATACAATTTGTCGATGCCGAGGTGGGATACAATCGAATGTTGACAACGATTTTCGTGAGTTCCGAATACGCACACTGTCGTTTAGATCGATTTCGATATTTAGAAAGTCTATTAAAGATAAGTTTTCTGCAATAAATATTGTGAAATTATGTTCATTAGTTGTGACGTAATAGTTGTAATCTTTTGCCTAAGAAATAAATAAATAAAAGAAATGGTTTTTATTGCAGAACAGACCTTTTGTGGATAATTATGATTTCGTAGAACAGTTGCAATCAAACAATCAGCTAATAAGGTTGGAGCTTCATGAGTGACTTGAACATTTAGTTGAACCTTAGAATGAATGACTAGAGTATAATCTTTCGTAGATCCATTAGCTTCGTTCCAGAAACTAGCGGAGAACGGTATGAGTGCATAATAACCAGGTTGTAGCGAGCCGCTCCAATGTGTAAATGCACCACGATTTGTACAAAGTATGGCTTGATGGGTTCCGACGTCTTTCGATGCTCCTTGTTCTACATTACATAGAACGAATGATTGTGTATGATAGTTGCGTTCTCGGCGATTCGGACGATGATATAGCAAGCTAATGTTGATCAATGATGCTCTAGAAATAGCGACTTATGTACACAAAAAGACATGTTTGTTTCTTCTATATTTACTTCGATAGATGAAAATGAAATGTTGGCATTAGTTGTGTCGATGACTGGGTGAAACAATTCACTTCTCGAACATCATAATCATCACTATCATATAAAGATATCGTAATTGAGTTGAAAAAGTGAAGAAATTTTGGCCATGATATCCAGAATGTACCCGGGGATCGATTATTTCGTCCGAGAGAATTCAACTTATTTAGTATGGGCACAGTAAGGTATTGATCTTGATAGTAGGAACGCGCATGCGGGTCGCGAACTAATACAAATGGCACAGATATCGCTGCGTTCGAATATGCAGCAAGTACGGAGAATGCATGACCACTAGGAATGTTATTACGTGCATATTCTTCTTCACTAACGTCCAATCGACCAGTGGATGCATTGATCAGTAAACTAAACAGATACGGAAATCATATTTGATAGATTATCTGGTTTTGTTTCTACATACTATGATTCACATGCAGACAAAAGTTTTGCCCAAACGATTTCATCATCAACACTGTTCGCTGTTGGATTCAGATCGATGTGTTCACATGGAGCACCAGTTAGTAATTGTAATCCTTCTTCTGTTTGCCCGCCGATTAAATCTGCATACGAACCAAATAATTTCGCACAGGCTTTTTCTATCAATGGTACGTATAGTTGTCGACGATGTGCTTGCGTAAATGCAAGTTGATTGTATTGTGTACAAGGAAAGCAATCGTCAACAATGACAGTTTTCCAAAGCCCGTTATGGCAAAGACGAACAAGATAAACGCCTTGATTATTGATAGTTTTAGTTAATAGAATATGTTCGAGCATTTGTGGTCGTTCAGTAATCAAAGCCAAAGCAGCCATTAGCCAACAATCACCAAGAGCACCCTGTTGTATATCACTCGGCTTTGGTGATGAATAGACAGACCAATTTAAATGAAGATCGGATTGCAAAAATGGAGTTATATGAGCAATTCTCAACCATGTCAGTGGATGGCTATTCAGTGACTCAATTTCGCCGATTGAGCGATAAATTGGAGGAAATTGATCATCAACAAAGTGTGTTCCCTCCTGAAACAAAATATTTCTTTGAGAGAAGTCAAAAATTGTATAGAATATTCTATACCTTTCGACAAAAATTGACTATATCACGTTGAAGTTTTTCTGCTTTTGCTTCATCGGACTGTTGACGGTCTTGCACAGCCAATGATTCAGATGTCGCCGATGAAGCCTTTGTATTCACCAACGTTCTCTAAAATAAAAAAGAAAACAGTAAGCCATCCTACGAAAGTCCGATCTGTCCCATACTGTAGATGTTTGAGGATGATGAGTTGACGAAATATTCTCAAAGCGACGTGATCGCTGTGCTACAGTTTGATTTGAATGTAAATTTTGTTCTTGTTTTCTTCGATGATTCGCATCTGGGTGCGCATTAAACTTATTGCTCCTCATATTCGTTATCTAAAAAGCAAATTGTCGTTACGACAAAGGAAATGACAATCATATTTATGCCTGACTAGTACGTATTACTCATTCTTTATGTTGGTTGAATATGCCTATCGGAAAATAGTAACCTCTTGCAGTCGACTAACATCGTATGAGTCATTAACAGTTTGCCCTTTTGTTTTGTTAAAAATGTGTCGAGAAGAAAGAAAGAAAAAAAGAAAAAAAACCGGAGAGTAGTCTACATACAAGTCACATTATGTTACCATACCAATAGGTGACATTAAATTATCGACAAAGTATGATCAAGCATATTTTCGAACCGATCGTGTTGTGTCACATTCTTTTTTTTTCTCCTGTTCAAATAGTTTCAAAATTCATACTCGACAAGAATTGGTTCAACACGAAAAAAAAGACTTCCTTTTCTATGTGTACAATCAATCGAATCAAGAAACATTAATTCAGATACTTTTACAAATTTTGTATAGGCTAAACGAGAAATTACTTCTGCACAGGTAAACAAAGTGCAATTCCTTGTTGATTTAAGTAAAGTAGTACAATCGATTATAAAAGCTTACGTTAAAAAGTATTCGTAGAAATGAAATGTCATTTCACATCCTCAGGAAATGGATTCTGTATAGATTTTGAGGTCGACATTTGTCTTCGTTGATATGAGCGATACTTCACTTTTATGATCATGTTACCATGTTCAAGGTTGAAAGATAAAGTTGGTCTCATTTTTATTCTCAGTATTAAACGAATAGAGTCAATGTCTGAAGAGGTGGTGAATGTAACATAATTCATCTTATTATACGATTGCGAACAAGTCATTAAACAAACGAAAACTATCATTAGACGGCAATTGACTCCAACTGATGAGTAAATTTTCATCGTTGTATTTTTTCTCTGTTAATAGAATCTGTTGAGAAACGTAGATTTATTCTAATAAACTGTATCGAATTGCACTAAGAATAGAACAATAGAAAATGATTTGATTTAGCCTGTTCTTAGTTCTTCCCGATTGCTGATGTTAAATTAAACTTCCACGTCGATCATTTTCATTTTTCTTTCCGTCTCCTTCCTCTTTATTATCTTCGCCAGCATCATTTTCATCACCGGCATCACGGAAACATTCATCATCAACTTCTTCAACTTGCAGATATCGTTCACCGTCAACATTGGTCCAATATTTATTCGCTTGTAAATTGCGTTCTTCGGTAGACATTTCGCTTTCAATGGCAAAGACAATACGTGCTCGTTCCAAATGCCTATTCAATCAAGAAGATCATTCTGATCGTCTTTGTTCAACATTTCAACTCACCAGATTTGTGTTGCACCTTCGATAACATTTCCGTACGTGTCACCCATCATGGCAATCAATAGATTGAGTAATAGAATGGTGACAACAATGATATAGATGACAAGTAAAGATACACTGATGTAGTAGAATGATGTGTCAGAGTATGCATCAAGGTCAAAGTCACCAAGCATGCCAAGAAAACTTTGTTTTACACTGATGAGAAAACCGCCGAAACCTAAGCGAAACGATTCATGAACGAATGAGTTCGTTAATCAGACTCGACTTTACCGTTATTATCGAATAGAACGAAGAATGCTTGTGAAAATCCAGCTAAAAAGACGATATAGATAATAAAAAATCGTAGGACATCGTTGAATAACATTTCATAAATCATCACAACGAATGGACCTGTCAAACGGAAAGCCATGACGAAGAACAACATGTAACCCCAGCCAACAATCGCTGCAATGGCCAATAGAGCGCTTTCAGCGTGAAATTCGAACAGACGAACTATGTTGATCAGATAGATGCACAAACAAAATAAACATGATAAGCAATTTTCCAATAAACCCGAACCCTATTTGGCACAAAAGAAGAAATTTGTAGATTCGCCATTGAATTTTAGCAACAAGCTACTTACAGTTGTTTGGAAATATTTTTTAATACCTAAACTGGTCATTTCGTGATACTCAGATCTTCCTTTCCATATTGCTCCCGCTAGGACAAATAGACGACCGGCAGCACATATACCTTGATGTATCATGCCAGGTGGTTCTATATTAGTTATGACCGCTTCGTCACCTTCGCCTTCGACCTAAAGCTCATCTGGATTATAAAAGACAACGTTCGTATTCTAATGTTGATTACCGTTTCTATGCGCGCTTGATCCATGATTGTTGTTATGAGAAAAATGGATAAGTACGTAAATGTAAGAAGAAATCGATGGAAGAAGATTCGGCGCGCGAAACGTTCCCATTTTTTATTAACTAAATCAATCAAACGTGGATGCATAATCAGTTCTACATGCGCATTTTTAACGATGATTTCTAATGCACCAACTGGTTTTGAATCATCATCCTGGAAAAGTACAAACAATCAAAGATTGCTATCATTGCAAAAGCTTTTGTGCGCCTACATTGTCATCATCATCATCTTCATCATCGTTTTGAAATTCTAAATCTACTTGATCCAACGGATAAAGCACACATGAAACGGGTCCATAACTCCATTGTGTTATTTTACGTTCTTCGAGCAAAAACGAAAACATGTCCGCATGACCGAGTTTCGCTGCTAATGTTAACGGCGTCAATCCGTTTTTATTCAAACGTTTCCATAATGGTGTGACTTTCTTTGATGCGCTGGACTTGTTTTCTTCTTCATCACTGGAGTCTTTGTCTGCTTCTTGTATCTCTATCCAACGTTGTTTAACTTTCGTGTACATTTTTGGTAATTTGTGAATAACAAGTAAATGTAAGATGTTATTGCCATTAGAATCCGTCTATGCATAAAAAAGAATACTTATCTAGTCGAATTCGTTTGATTGCATGAAAGAAACTTTCTAAATTAGACGTATCATACGCGTTAAATGACTACTTTCGTCTATTTATGAAGAAGTCACTGAGTGGTCAAAGGCAGGAACACAAGTAAAATTGAGAAAAACTTTTTTGCACATGTTCTCAGTATGTCATATACAGTTTTGACTCAGTAAGAAAATTGATGCAATGACTACTGATTGCTAGATAAGACTCTATTTTCCGCATATTTTGTTTTTGAAAAAGCGACGTAATAGAATACATGTATGTTGAAATTACATGAAATATACCAAAAATATGCTGTCTAACACGTTATCTTCTTGTACTGTTCGAATGTGTTCGTCGGTGACAGTTGAATGACGATAAATTTCAATCTCTATATTCAATCCACGCCTAGATTGCTATAAAGATAGTTTCTCTCATTCTTTCGGTTTGTCTTGCCCCTCCTCCTCACTCATATCTGACTTTCTAAGTAGGTCATGTGATGTAGTTGCCTGCATATATGGCAGTCTGTGGCGGTAGTTCAAAAAGAAAAAAAAGTCGAGTAAAAAAGATTAAGTGCATCGCGTAACTCTACGGTAAATGGTTACTGATTGAATGCATCGATTCTGTCATCTGTGGTCATACACTACTGAGTGGGTCAATAGAGGCACATAAAAACAATCGATTATACTAACAACATCCATGTCTGCACCGTATTTGAGTAAGATTTCAGCGATATTCCATTGGTTCGTGCAGCAAGCAAATGCCAATGGGGTTTCACCATAATAACATGGTCGACCACTGAAATAAATTTCGTTTGAAAAAGAAAAATCTGTTTTCCTCACGGAATCGCGACATACACTTTGAAGAAATTGCCACTAGCACATGCTGTCAATTGTTTTCGTTGATAGCGTTGATTTTGTTCATCCCCAAGCAGCCATTCAACCATCGTTGCATTTCGTTTAATGATGGCGATATGAAGAGCATTTTCACCATAATACTCCTAAACAAGCAAACAACATATGTATAGATACATCAGGAAAGATTTCAATTTTCAACTTACGTCTTCATTGTATATTTGCGTTATCGTATGAGGGAATTTAGTTATCAGATATCGTGCCATACTAAGATGAGTATCAGATCCATATAAGAAGCACATATGTATTGGACAATCACCGACAGGACCACGTGCATCAACATTTTTGGGATCTTTGGTTACAAGACGTATCATAGCTTCTTCATCAGCTTTTCGAACAGCTTCCCAAATAGTTCCACCCTTTCGCGAATTTTCGGTTTGTTGTTCAACGGCCGATAACTTTGATGAATCATCTTTGGCAGCTTTACTTTGTGCTACGTTTAAAATTAAACGCGACCATATGCTACTAACAGCAGCAGTTTTCTTTATCGGTTCTTCTTCAGCCATCGTTGAGACAGATCAAGTAGTTAGTACTAGCAAAGCAGTTGTTTTCGGTTAGCCCACGTTTAGCGAGGTGATTGACAACTGCAGTAATGATCAACATTTAACCAATAATTTACCTTTTTTTTATTATATTTTTTCATCGAACTTTCCCCGCTTGTTTATCATTCACCTGAAAGCAATGATTGTTCTGAAGCCTGTATACACTAGTGTGATCACGCCAATCAACTAAAACGAAAACATATATATTCTATACGAAGGACATTTTATGTTCTGATTGTAATTACTGTGAAAAATAATGTGTTTTCATCATTACTGACTCGTATTTACTTGTCTTATGTTCAAATGAGAAGGATTACATATATTGAATTTAACCAACAAAATTGTCTTATTTTTTTTTGTCCTGCTTTCGTCTATACAAACAAAAGTGGTGACCTATAAGTCGTTTCGTATACGATAAGAAATCTAATTTTCTGTGACGTATACGTTGTCTGCTAAATCAACGAAGCATGATATTTTTTTTCAAAAGAAAAAACGAGTGAAAGAACATATCGTTAAACGTTTGGTCAGAAACTTTAATCAATAGCAAGTTAGTTCACTTATTTTCACATTTTGTTTCGACAAAAACAACGTGATTACCTTGATACTTTCACAAAAATAGATGCGATGACAAACCACGGGTTACTCGACTGCATCGTAGCTGACGTTGATCCTAACTCAATTGTCGTACGCTAATCGTGTCGTAATTCGTCAAGTGTCGAATGCAGCCCACGCATGAATATGTTCGTTTGAATTAGTAAACAGCTAGGAAATATGTACCTATCGTAAAACGTTAATTGCGCTATAAAATTTCAGATAAATGAAGTGATAACCGTTCGAAGTTAAGAAAAAAACTCGCGTATATTTTATTTATAGTCAATTTTTGCCAATGATAATACTATGATAGGCATAATTCATGGAATGTTTTTAACCAACTTGACTTTGGTAAAATAGCTTTTAGACAAAAATGTCAGTTGTTACGAAAAAGGAAGAAAAACAACAGTAATCATTAATGATGAATCGTACGTCATCGTCATAGTGATCATTTATAATGCGTGAAACGTGTTTCTTTTTTGCTCTGAGTATATGATGATACATGATATGACCGAAATCCACAACCCTCAAGTATTCAATGTTCCGCTACTTGACGAACATAACATAAATCAATAAAAGCGAAACTTAAGCAACAAGAAATCCTTAGATGATACCATCTCGATTGATAGTTTTACCTCATTAAATTTTGTCCGTCTTTTTTATCGTTCTTTTCCTTCTTGTCATAGTTATTCGAATGCACACAGCATGATGTAAATTATTGTGACTGATATATTCTTCAGATAAATTGTACTGCATGGTCATACATCGAAGGTTTTCTGATGTATTTGTATTCTGAAAACGAAACGCGATAAAACGCTTTTAGGTAAAGATTTAAACGAATCTTATCATAGATCTTTTTTCAACTGTTTGTTTTCTTCTATATGGCATAAAGATCTACGAAAGCTTTTGCTTCTTCACGCGGATGTTTTAGTACTGTTACAAAATAATTTGCGACTGATCATGAAAATATGTCCCTAGATGCTCGTGGATAGATCCGATAACAACATATTGTGACTTCCTTGACAGTATACCGTAACTATCTTAATACAATCATCAAAACTATACATCGGCCACTTATTTCTTTAAAAGTAACTTACTTGCTGTCGTTTTTTTTTTGAGGAATATAAAACATTATTTTTACCGTCGATATATCATTAAGTATTACCTTGTGGCATCAATATAATAACATTTTATCATAAAACGAGGTAACAAATTGATGTTTGTATTTTGTAATGCATCTTTAATTTCTTGAATGTATACTATCAGTAGCATACAATTGACAACTATTGATATATCATTTTACAGAAATTTCTAGAGAACAATCATGTATCAGTTTTATCCATACCAGCTGCCACAACGACACTTTTATCCGTGGTATAATCAACCGTATGTATCTCATCCGATTACACCTTATCAGCCATTTATCAATCCTCAGCAGACATTCACATCCTCTCATTTTACGCATTCTCAAACTCCAACCGTCAAAAGAAAGCTGAAAACACTGTCCAACTTTGAATTAATCAATCTATTGAATACTCATATGAGTCAACTCAAACAAATACATTATCAAGATCAACAGCAGCAGTTACCTATTTCGATCGAATTTCTAAGAATACTTTATTATGCACCGAGATCAACATTGGCATCAGCTATACAAAGTGAAGAGTTTTCCTTGGTCCGAACAACACTTAACGATATCCTTCAACAATGGGAACGTTTCTCCTACTTGCCAGACAATGAAGCATCAATGTTTCATATCACTACCAAAGTACTACACCGAATAATCAAAGTCATCGATGACATCACACTAGTACCATTATGGTTATCTGACTCTACACTTCTCGACACTATTGCTACTTCACTCACTCACATAGCCAACACGGGCAAGTTTCTCGACGACAACAACAAACAACCCTTCAGACACTTCACTCATCTCATACACACCTATACTCTCTATCAACAGCATCTCAGTCAACATCCTCACTCCAACAAAGATACCTTCATCCAGCTCCTTCATCCCGTTCAACTCTGTCTCACTTCCACTCATTTCGTCCATTCGTTCGCTACTCTCTCCAACTCACTCACAACATCGCACAAGTTCTTTCTTCTCAAATGTCCTGCATTCATCAGCTCCTATCACGGCTCGGCACTCGAAGAGACCATGCACACTCTCTTGTCCACAATGCTGCCACACTATGTCACCATGTTGGACAAGGCCATGCCTTCGTGTTCTCACTGGAGTCAGTCGATGATTCGGTGTGTCGACGCGTTGCTGAGCATGATCAACCATGGCACAGGCGAGTTTGACAACAATGTGAAACTAGTGAGCGAACACTTACCACTGATCGATCATGTTCTTCGACTGGTGGACGAAGCGTCGTTGTACGAGAATATTAGCGAAACGCTGTCGAACGGTGAGACACTGCTGTTGAACAGTGCCATGCGATTTCTGGTGATAATGAAGAATGAATCGAATATTCTTGCGCATATGAAAGAAAGTCACAAGACGGAGTCGTTTCTTCGTTTGACATCATGTCGATACGAAGGAATAGTGCTGAATGCATACACACTTCTTGCATACACAGCACGTGAAGAAGATATAAAAACAATGCCTGAATCAGATCGATTATTGCATACAATAGTTAAATCTTTGAAAACAACTGTGGATGATAAGTTCGAAAAGAAAAATGAAACAGAACAGTTGTTGGAAATATTAAAAGGTAGGCATGCATATTCAAACTTCGTTTCATAGTGAATTCGATATATTTAGGTCTAATTCAACATGAACAAATAAAAGCTGAAATAAGTAAACAAGACGTTCTCTCATTTCTACTTGGCCTAGTTCATAAATTAACGGGCAAAGCACACGTGTCAATAGTCGAAATCTTATGGTCGCTTACGTTTCATGATGAGAGTGCGTTGATTTTACGCTCTGATCCAACTTTTCTCAAAACAATTGAAAATATATCGAGAGAAAGCCACGATGAAGCACTAAAAAAGGCAGCTGATGGTCTTGTATGGAAACTTATCCGAGGTATATGGAGTAGAAGTTGCACCGTTGCAGATATGCGATAATAATTGTACCATCTTGTTTGTGATTTAGAACCGACATTTCTTAAAAAGATCGCCAAACAGGAAGAAGATGAAGTTCATAATCAGCAGAAAGTTACACAAACTATCGTCGAAGAAGTTATTACAGGTGATGGTCAAAAACAACTGGTGACAACCATTAAACCAGCAATAAATTCTAGCGGTGAACGAATGTTCCAGTACGATATTATGATATCTTATTGTCATGCAGACAAAGAAATGACTTACAAGATTCACAAATTTCTTGTTGATCAAGGCTTCAAAGTCTGGATCGATCTCGACAATATGCATGGACCTGGTTAGTGAACCTTTTCTTTCGTCAACGGAGATCTTCACATTTGCTTTTCTCTTTAGCAATGAGCGCAATGGCGGACGCTGTGGAGAACTCTGAGTTTGTGATCATGTGCATGTCTGATTCCTATAAACAAAGCACATATTGCCAAGCGGAAGCTGAATACGCTTTCAATTGTAAACGACGACTAATCCCATTGATCATGAGACCAAAATATCGGCCAGATGGCTGGCTTGGCTTCTTGATTGGATCGCGAATCTATGTTGATTTTGGTCGATTTGATTTTGAGACGGCATGTGGAAAACTAATGACTGAAATCAGTCTTCAAAGTAAACGGCCATTACCATCGAAAGCCGACCGAGTCAAAGGAGACGAAAAGTCCGATAAGAAATCAGTATTAATCAGTGGTCATGAGAAACCATCAATGGATGATAACACCAACATTCTTTCAAGCTTCACACAGAGAAAGACAATGTCAAACTTCAATCGGAAATTAATCAAGGACTGGACAGCTTCCGACGTGTTGGATTTTCTTTCAACTGAACGTTTAACACCCATGATGCCACTATGCACGGAGATGAACGGTCGAGCACTTATACAATTATATAAAATGTGTCTGTCACAACATAGTTGCATGTACGGTATTTTGAACGACGAATTAAAGTCAACGTATAAAACAAAATTATCTATTCGAACTTTCTCTGTATTTCTAAGCGCTGTCGAACAACGATTAAATATTGATCCATGGTCATTAGCACAAAGCTCGTGGCAGTATTCTGATACAACAACGGATATCATTCCGCAAGAATACACTTCAAATGAGTACAATACCTATCCGGATACGCAATATGATCTTTTACTTACTTCGAATGCGTCCACTTTGGATATTTTAAGAACGATAGAACGTTATGGATTAAACTATGCCAAAACAGCATTTTCTTGATAATTGACATTTCGGCCAACTTCAGATGATACTTTCCGTTTACTGCTGGTTTTGTATTCGATAGAATCCAATTAATGATAATAAATACTGTGTTTTTCTTACGTGTAGAAAGTACATAGTGATGCGAGTTGTAATCGATTATAAATGTATGACAAACATTTCGCTGGTAGCTTTTTTTATTTGTGGTTTTACAGTCGTAGTGCGTGAAGCGTCTTGATTTTTACTCACGATAATGATTATTACAACGTCAGTTATATTTGTGCTATGACGTTTATTCTATGGCTAAAATAAAATCTTGATTGAATTAGTCCAAATATCTATATGAATCATATATATTTCCTTTCAATGTTATTGAGAAGAAGTTTTTTTTTCTTCGTAAAACATCAATAGAAATGATTTTTAAATGACGATGGTTAGCTTCTTTCTACGTCAAATGAATTAATATACAACGAGCAAATGAATACTTGTCTATCTGATTTCTATTTTTCTTTTCCTTCATCAATACACCGTTTCGCTTCGAAGAGCCTCTCCTTGGTATAATCGTCTGTATCCTGTGTTTTATCTTCGATTATATAGATAAAATGAATAGGAAGACATCGATTCTAGTAAATAGAAGTAATTGACTATAAATTAAAACATTCAAGTTTCCAATGTCATCTTGGAATTCTTCATACAATTATTATCCATCGTCATTATATGCAGATATACCGCTGGCCTGTACTCCTTATTATTATTCGTATCCTCCGCGAGCATATCAATCACCTTCGTCATTCGAACGTTCGTCTGTCATATCGAGAGAACAAAAAGTAAATTTACACCGTCATGATCGAAATCAATCGAAAATTCTCGATGATATCAAACAACCTTCTGAGCAAACATCGATATCATTCCATGTTCATAAAACAACGAAAGGGTATCGATTTAATTTACACAAAAGAAAAAGTCATTCACGTGGTAATAAAAAACGACCGATGCAAACATCAGCACCGGCGGTATCACGAGCGGACAACGCTACGCGTAACGATGACTCCATAGATAACTATTCTCAAATTTTGAAGAATCAATCGTCAAATATCACCGAGATAGAGTTAGGTGGTATACTGAACAAAATTACAAGTGTTATGAAGAATTTTAATAGTAATAATATGGAACAGCAGCAACATCAATTACCAATCTTGATCGATATTCTTAATGCACTGCTAGATGTCAATTCAGTCATGTTATCATCAGTTTCACAGAATAGCTTTTTCTCTATCTGTCAAAAATATTTGATTGATATATTGCAGCAATGGCAACAGAAAGGCTCTCTAACAGATGATCAAACTTCTACATTCTCCTCTACGGTTAAATTAGCATCTATTTTGACTCTTAGTACGACTCTCATACCGTCTTGGTTATCTGACTCTACACTTCTCGACACTATTGCTACTTCACTCACTCACATAGCCAACACGGGCAAGTTTCTCGACGACAACAACAAACAACCCTTCAGACACTTCACTCATCTCATACACACCTATACTCTCTATCAACAGCATCTCAGTCAACATCCTCACTCCAACAAAGATACCTTCATCCAGCTCCTTCATCCCGTTCAACTCTGTCTCACTTCCACTCATTTCGTCCATTCGTTCGCTACTCTCTCCAACTCACTCACAACATCGCACAAGTTCTTTCTTCTCAAATGTCCTGCATTCATCAGCTCCTATCACGGCTCGGCACTCGAAGAGACCATGCACACTCTCTTGTCCACAATGCTGCCACACTATGTCACCATGTTGGACAAGGCCATGCCTTCGTGTTCTCACTGGAGTCAGTCGATGATTCGGTGTGTCGACGCGTTGCTGAGCATGATCAACCATGGCACAGGCGAGTTTGACAACAATGTGAAACTAGTGAGCGAACACTTACCACTGATCGATCATGTTCTTCGACTGGTGGACGAAGCGTCGTTGTACGAGAATATTAGCGAAACGCTGTCGAACGGTGAGACACTGCTGTTGAACAGTGCCATGCGATTTCTGGTGATAATGAAGAATGAATCGAATATTCTTGCGCATATGAAAGAAAGTCACAAGACGGAGTCGTTTCTTCGTTTGACATCATGTCGATACGAAGGAATAGTGCTGAATGCATACACACTTCTTGCCCATGCAACTCACGAGGATGATATCAAGACAATACCTAATTTGAATGAGATACTAGGTAAAATTCTTCAATCGCTCAAGTCAACACTCAAAGAGAAATCTGATAAGAAAAGTCAAACAAAACAACTTCTGAGTATTCTGAAAGGTGAGAGCATATTTCAGTTTCAGTCGTCATTGTTGCCCCGTTTTCTACTAGGACTTGTTCAGCATGATCAAGTCAAGGATGAAATCAATAAACGAAACGTCCTCCCGTATCTTGTCAATTTGACAGATGAACTAACAGGAAAATCACTCGTATTACTCTACGAAATTCTATGGTCTTTAACATTCTCGGATAATATCGCTCGCGCCCTTCGTAATAACTCAGCTTTTGTTGAGAAAATTCAAAATGTATCCAAGGGCGACAGTAACGAAGCGATGAAAAAAGCAGTTGATGGCCTTGTATGGAAACTTCTTAAAGGTATAAATTCTACGTATATGAAATGTAGTCACAATGCGTCTGTATATTTTTAGAATCAGCTTTTTTACAAAAAGTAGTAGACCATGAAGTTGAGGCACAAGAAGCAGCTAGATCAAAAGGTACAATTCGAGACAGAGAAAGTGATGGCGAAACGGCAACGCTTAATACAAAAGAAGATAATATTTCGTCTGGAGAAAGATCATTTCAATATGACATAATGATATCTTATTGTCACACAGACAAGGAACTCACATATAAGATTTATAAATTTCTTGTTGATCAAGGCTTCAAAGTCTGGATCGATCTGGATAATATGTATGGACCTGGTAAGGGAATTTCTCACTGATCACCTAGCATTTCTATTTCTATTCAGCAATGAATGCGATGGCTTATGCAGTGGAAAATTCTGAATTTGTGATCATGTGCATGTCTGATTCCTATAAACAAAGCACATATTGCCAAGCCGAAGCTGAATATGCCTTCAACTGTAAACGACGATTGCTTCCATTAATCATGAGGCCAGGTTATCGACCGGATGGTTGGCTTGGCTTCTTGATTGGATCGCGAATCTATGTTGATTTTGGTCGATTTGATTTTGAGACAGCATGTGGAAAACTGATGATGGAAATCAGTTTACAACGAAGAGAAGCAGCTTCAAATGTATCTGTTAATCTACTAGACCATATGTCACCTACAGCGGCAACGGCTTTGATTACAAATCCTCTGGAAAAGGAGAAGAAACCATCATTGAGGAAGCTTTCTGAGCAATCAACTGCAAACAAAGATATATTAGCGACAATACTCAAATCCGTTCAACAAAACACTAATTTTCTTCGGAAACACATCGAAACATGGACACCCTCGGATGTATTGAATTGTCTTTTGGTGCATCATTTACAAAAAATCATTCCATTATGCAACGAAATCAATGGTCGTGAACTGGTTCAATTGCATAAAATCTGCACCACTCATCGACTTCAGGCGTATTCTATAATTAAAGATGAACTGAAAAGCGAACATAAAATACAAATCACTATCAACGATTATACCAGATTATTAACTGTTATTGAAGATGCAATGAAAGCATCTGAATCGTTGCCAACTACTTCAACAATACCAGTAATAACAAGAATAACACCTCCACCACGCTTACCATCACCAGCACCAGCAAAATTGCTATCATTTCCAATGAGTGACTATCCACTCGTCACTCCACCGATGACGTTTATACCTGCTCCAAATAGGAATAGTTCGTATGATTTTCTAGTGACTTCGAACGCCTCAGCTCTCGAAACCTTGAAAGTAGTTCACCGATATGGTTCTCAGCTGAATATTCTCGATTGTCTTCGTCGCCGGCTAACCAATGTATTTTAAAGATATATTTTTTATGAGAAAATGTTCTATATCAGTGTTATAATGTAAATTTTTTCTTTGATTAAAAGAGTTTGATACAGCATAAAAAGGAAGTAGTAGAAGAAGAAGGTGAAAACGAGAGCAGAGCATTTTTGTCAGCAAACATACAATCAAGATGGACAACAAGCGAGGATTGTTCGATAATAAACAAATCATTCAAATAACGAATTTTCATATAAAAAACATGACTACTAACGATTAGCACTTCACATTCCATTTGCGTAGACAACAATCATTGCCACCGGTAAGTAATGTATCATTATCAAGCCAAGCTAAGCATGTTGCCGGATTTAGAGGATGAGCACCTTAATTCACAAAATAGATACAGAGTTAGGATGTTACAACCCAGCCAGTGTGACATTTACCTTTAACTTGTGTCACTTTTGTGATATTTTCCGGTTGGTAAATCATGAGGTGTGTGTCGATAGCAACGGACGCTAGTTTTTTACCATCAGGACTAAATGCAAGACCAGTTATTGAACCGGCGTGATAACGCCACATATCTCGACTGATTGGATCAAAATTAGGTAATTGATAGCAAGTAACGTTCTTCATGTTATCAGCAGAAGCGAAAAATCGTCCATCAGGTGAATATGCAACACGTGTAACAGCATCTTTTTGTTCTAATATACGAAGAACTGTCAGTGCTGTGCCATCAACAGCAAATATACGAGTTTTATTATCCTAAATGATGCAAACAAATCATTATTCTTTTCTTGTTATTTACTTCTTGTGATTTTACTTTTCCACCGACGGCAATCTGTGTGCCTTGTGGTAAAACAGCGATCGAAGTTGGTTCGAAGTCTAATGGATGTGTCACCATAACACCTTGTTGTTCTCGATACATGCAGACAGATGAGCCACATACAAGAAAAACAATATTTGAATCACTAACGGCAACATCACGCGGTTGACCAGCTAATTTTTCTACTCGACTGTTTAAGAAAAAAGCAGATTTTTTCAAGTTCTCGGTTGCCGCGAGTTTGTCTTACTCATATGACTCCCATGATGAATTTAATAAACGAAGTGTATCATCAAGACCAATCGATGCTACCACACCACGTGAATTACTAGCTAACATTTGTATTTGATTTGTATGGTTGTCACCAGTGATATTATTCATTTCGCGTCCATCCACACTCCAACGCACAACCAGACCATCATGACTACCGCTGATGATTCTCGCACCTTGGCTGTCACCGCGGGCAACAGTTAATGCAGTGATGCTTTTGTTATGACCCTGAAGACAATCATATATATATATCATTGCATTCGCCTGAAGAAAGAAAAACTTACTCGAATAACGCGAGTTGGCGTTGGACTATTACGATCGAGATATGTTATTTGACCCGAAAGTGAAACAGTAAGAATTGTAGTTCCAGACCAAAGACATCCAACTTGTTGATCTTTTAAGTCTTGACCGAATGAATATGTTCTAAGACGATGAAAAAAAAGTAAATCGATACTTATCTTGTCATTTTCTACTCACTGTACAGCGGCACCTGTGGTAACGTCCCAAATCTTCGCTGTTTTATCGCCTGATGCAGTTAAAATAAAGTGACTTGTTGAATCCCAGCATAAACCATAGATTGAGCCAGTATGAGCTGGAGCACCAATTTCCGATAGACGTTCGCCAGTTTTACCATCATATAGAAAAACCTGTACAAAACATTAGATTTACTCGAAATGATACGATTTTTGTCGAACATACGCGACCATCGGCAGCACCTGATACGAATCGTTCACCATCAGGAGAGTATCGAACGACGTGCACGAATTTTTCATGGTCGGACATGGTAGTTTTCCATTTAAATGGCGGTCCTTCAAAAAATGAAACGGCATTGTCTTCACTTCCAGTTATAGCACGGAATGGACGTGTAGGTTTAAAATCAACTGAATTGATTGCTTTCGTCATTCCAGATATTTCACCAACAGAATTACCAGCGTCAGCAGAAAATACATGACCAAATCTATACAAGACAGTAAAAACAGATGCATATTTTCTTTCTTCAAGTATTTACTTTTCTTTTCCTTCGCCGCCAACAATGATGCGTTGATTATCCGATGTCCAAGCTAAATCTTTGATTGAGCCAGAAAACGGTTGAAACTCATTTTTTAATAAATGCTCTTTATTATCAGCACCCCAAATGCGAACTTTGCCATGGTTATCTGTAAAATCAAACGAATCGACTTTTATATGCCACTAACCGTGTTAACATACCAGCTGAAGCAATATACGATCCACTAGGTGAATATTTCGCGCATTGTACAGCAGTTGAATGTTCAGTATAGACTTCACACTGAGAAGGATCCTATGAAAATAAGCAGATTTCAATTCCGAATTCGCTATAAATGAGTAAAAGCTCTCTACCTCAATGTTACGAATGAAAACACTATTGCCATTTGTATATAAGATTGTTTTGCCTTTTGGATCGGCACCTAAGACAATAGGTTGACCACGGGTTGTTCGCGGTAACGACGCATAAATAGATGCTAAAGAATACAACATGAAATACATATTTTGGTTCCGGTAAACAAGCAATATGTGGACTTACTGAGAGTACAACTCATATTTTCGGTTTCGATGAATTGTTTTGGCTACAAGAAGGAAAAATGTATCTAAAAGAGATTTTATTTGCTGTTTAACAAGTTTTCAAAATGATAAAAAGAGCTTTTCTCGAAATAACTTTTATTCACATCGGAAAGTGATATTGTACATATTGAAAACGAAAGATTTCGTTGAAGATTGCTGACCTTCATGACCGATCTTTCATTTTCAGTTCAATAAAATAGCTTTTCCATGAAAATGAAAACAAACAAAAGTTCTATCACAAAAAAATCATCCTTTTTCAGCATGTCCATGTCAAGAAAAATAATCGTAATCATATGAAAATAAATAAATCGTTAAAATACACACACGCACAGCATATACATTCGTTTTCACCAACCAAATCCCATGAAAAATAAGTTTAATAGAAGAACTCTTCTTTTTCTGTAGATATACATGATTAAAACCACGAAAATATCGGATAACGATCGTTAAATTTCTGCTTAAAATGTCTCGGTTCTCCTGTATCGAGACCATGAGCGCGTTCGACAATAATGGCAGGCATCTGAACTAACTGAAAGGGTGATTTACCATCACGCAGAGCTTGAGCTAAATTTAAGATCTAGAATAGACGAATGGCGTTGTTCAGATTATTACGTATACGTCAGAAAGAAGATCAGTCACCTGTCCCCGCATGACGGATAATTGTCGTTCAGCTAAGCGTCGATCATAGTTCTTATCTTGTGAAAATAATCGTTGGATTTCTTCACATAACTCATGTTCAATAAAATTCATATCGGATAGTAAGGGCAGTACGAGTGATTTAATTTCTTCGGAAAATGGAATTTTAGCTTGAGGTAACCAAGCCCAATGAAATGGATACGTGCGCCATTCATCAGGATGTTTAAATGGAAATGCCAAACCATTATCGATAGCTGCGATACGTACATCAATAGTCGCTCGTGTATTTGTTGTTTCATTTGTTGTTACAGGATCAGTCATACGATCGCCTTCGCCCACATCGATAATATCATTTTCAATCTAAAGAATGAAGATATCCAAAAAATAGATTAGTTACGATTGTTTTTGTTGATGTAGAGAAAGGAAAAGAATCTCTGATGATTGGTTAGTTCTCTCTAGACAGATATAGACGTTGTTTACTGTACTACCTGTCCTTCTGCGTGTAGTTGTGGACTAGAGAGCGCATGTAGTAGCTAGAACAAGCGAAGAAAAGAACATAGATAAGTAAAAGAAACAGTAGCAGTATCATTGAGTGTATCTCAACGATGTACAACGATGACAGCTGTCTATCTACTTACCATATCGCGTTCGTTATTCGTTTTGACTTCGTATTTAACTAGCCAATTGCCATTATTTCGATCTACAATCAAAAGAAAATCAAATCATGTTCAAAGTTTGAGAGTAATTCAGTTTTATGCTGCAAGGAGCTCGCTTTGTTCTCTTTTCCTGTAGCAAAATATTTCACCAGAAAGACATTCATTAAGCGAAAAACTTTGAAAGTATCTTAAAACAATCATTCGGATGAATAGCTGTTTCATGAGATATGAATCTACGCACATCTTTAATATTCAAGACCTCGAGCAAAGAATAAACTAGGAGATCATCTCTCATTCTTTACAAACAATACACATGTTTACACAGGCTTAGAGCTTCTATTATCAATACTGTCTACTGGTCGAATAATTAACCTGAATAACAAGATTTTCTTACCTGTATTTCGAATAATATAATCTAACACAACAAGTCGTTCGAATTGTTTTTGAAATTCAGCGGTGACTGCGTCGGATAAAGATTCATGATCTATTCGCTTGAGAAAAACATCGGCATCGACATAATTCTCAACAAATAATTGAAACGAGCCAACCTAATTTACACGCCATGAGAGAACAACAATAAGACGAAAGAAAAGAAAAGATTTACTTTTGTCGGTAATCCCCTCGGTTGAAATACTCGTCTACCGTGCATATGCCGACCGACACTTTCATTTATTTCACGTTTTGCTGTTACCAAATGCCGTTTGTACGCTGGATAATTAAATGAATCAGCAGCCAAACGCACAACTCGTGTTTTAGGAACGATATTGAGACGAAGTTTTGTATCTATTATACTGGCACCAGCCTCAGATAGATATCCTTGATTAGGAATAAGACATCCGCGACCAAAACAACAAGGACATAGTGTCTTCTGTAGCCTGAAGAAAAGAGAAAAGAAGACGATCAATACAATAAGTTGATTTTAAAATTTACAAACCATTTAGTCCATTTCGGATTAAATCGACCATACGGTTCTTCGTCTTTTGGTTTGAATACACCAATAGTTCTCTATTTTAAACATAAATTTCAAATATTTCTTCTTCTAACTCACAAAGCCATATTAACATACGCCTTCGAGATTGCGGACAAAGTAAGAACCAGATGAACCAGCTGCTATTCTGACTGGTAAGATACTGCCTTCGATCGCTCGTTCGGCTTGTTTAATCACTTCGGCATATTCGGGATCATCTGTTATATTTGTATTCCATGGCGGAAGATGAGGATCTGATAAATCCATGTTTGGCGTTGTAGGAGTTGACGGAGGTAACAATGGTTGACTTTCACTTGTAACAATACAGACGTCTGGCAGTATACCACTATTCACATTAGCTGCTGAATGTTCAACACCATCAGAATTCATTCTGTTTGTTAAAAAAAAAGGAAAACAAATCAGTAGGTACAGAGAAAACTCGACCAGAAAACAGAAATAAGTAAATATTAGATTTTGCTAGCAGCCATGCAAAAAATGAAAATACCTAGTTAGTGATAATTGAGTTTTTAGCAGTTCCTATACAAGAAATTATTTGTTTGATGACAAAGCAGTTTAGACAAACAAACAGATAAAACGAAACATGCACTCACTCTCTTACTGCTGCTTTTCGTCATGATTGTACAAAGCTTAGGAATAGTTGTTTTAAACTCAGAACTAATTGAATGTCTCTTGTTTTCTTACTGACTTGATCGATCGAGTTCCTGAAGAAAAATAGTAATTGACGGAAAGATGATGATGAGCTGATGTGATGTGGAAAGATATGAGTCATTTTAATCTGGCATTCATTCATGTTCCAATTGAAATTTATTGAAAGAATTCCAAATCTTCTCATCGAACGTCGCATCAATATTTCCATTTTGAAATAAATGTTGAAATAAAATAAATTTTCGAATTTATATAAAACACGTTTTTGCTTCTCCTAGATGGCGCCACTCTTCGCAATGAAGTTGGAATAACAACATTAGATTTCCTTAAAAGGTAATATTCACTTTATTTACCATAGTCATTTATATAACAACGCAAAAATGTCATTACAAAAAAAATGATGTATGCTGCTCAGCAAAAGAAAAACATGACTACAGAAATTATTCCCAAAAAGAGAATTTGATGTGTGATATCTACACGACTTTGCTGGGAGGATATGTCCGATGGAAATCCATCCTATATCAGTAATCATTAGGCCAAAAGGAAAATTCAAATGAATGATTTTAACTAAGTACTCCTCGCGTGATTTTACATAGCCAATCTTCAGGTGAGAAACAGAGAAAAATATGTAAGGATCACGAAAAAAAAAGTGTATAGCATGTTGTTTACGAAGCAGGCCTATTAGTTTTCACCAAAATGCGTTCTTTTCCGATGCTTTCGTTGCAAATTAACTATCGGAGCAAAAACTAAACCGTCTATTGACATTTTCGTCGTTAATTATGTTGAATACCATCATGAATCACTGACGAATTCAATTTATGAACAATTGCTAGATAAATACCATTATTCGATCCCAACATCTTTCATTTCCAGTGGGAATTCAATAGCAATATGATGGTTTTCATGAATCATATAATCATTATCTAGATGTGTTCTTATAGATTATAAATAAAAAGGTGGAATGAGCGCTTGCAATATTCCTGTTTTAGAGTCTGACAAACATGAAATCTTGGTACTCGTATGAGGTTCAATAGCATTGAAAAAAGTAAGTCGTTATTTGCATGTCATACTTACGGACATTTCTATCGTTTGAGCCCATCAATTTTCCTGTTTCGAATAACATAAAAGATTTCGTGAATGTCTTGAAACAAATCCGAGATTTGTCAAGAGAACAACTTTTGTAATATATCTCAATCATATATTTTCCCACGCTGGAAGCAGCATTGCTGTCGACCAGTGAATGAGAAAGTACTTGAGTTTGCGGATCTATCCACCATATAGGCTTGTCATTTCGACAAGATTAGTTCCTTATTTTACGAAGAAAATCTGACAAGGAAGGAGTATGGTAAGTAAACTAGGCTGGAAAGTCAGGTCGAAATACCATTGTTCTTTCTTGGTCGGTATTTCATTTATCAAAACAGTCTATCTATGAAACACATGTTTTCAATTATTTGGTTGCTTCATTTTGTCTTTATGATAACAAATAGTCATTGTGAAATCATCTCATCACCACCTCCGAAACATTGGTTACAACATGCGAGCGTTCCTCATGCAAATCGTCAGGAAAATTTTTACTTCTATCTCAAGCAATCAAATAATCATCAATTGAACTATCACCTTCATATACGCGGAAATCCTGATCATCGTCTTTATCATCGAACATCTTGGTTAACACTTGATCAGCTAACGGAAATCGTTCGACCCGATTCGACTTCTATTCAAGTATGATTGAAATTAGCTTAGCAGTAATTTCCTATGATCGAGCTTTTTTTTAGCGTTTGTATCATTTCCTTTGGAGTCATAAGATTAATCTAAATCAATGTCGTCATAGTCACGATGGAGCAATTCTAGTTTGTCCAATTTTATTATCTAAAGCTAATGAAATGTTATCTGCAAATTATCAAAACTATCGTCATACCGTCAAGAATATAAATGTAACTCGAACACTGTCATTTCGCTTACCACAGTTTCTCTCGAATCATATCGTAGCTATTACGCCTACAACGGTATTTCCTGATTTATCAGTATTTACTAGTTCAAAACCATCAACGCATATTCGAAGGAAACGACTAAGTCAGTTTTGTTCTTGCGAACAGTACATTTCACCGTGTTATTTACGAAATCAATACGATATTTATCAGTATCGCGCTCATCCATTCACTAATGTCACATTAAGTATTATTGGATTAGCAAACCAATATATCAATGACGATGATAACGATCTTTTTTTAACATCAATCGATGAAAGTGAAGAAGTGATTAAACCCAAAGTAAACATTCTGGGTTATAACGACCCATCAAAACCAGGTCGAGAAGCGTCTCTTGATGTTCAATATGCATTAGCTATAGCACGTGGTGTCAAAATTGTTTTCTGCTCTATATCTGATACAAACGATCCATTTTCCGATTTTCTATTTCAACTTGCTAATATGCAATCTCCTCCTGATGTTATTTCAATTTCTTACGGATTTTTGGAGACACTTAACGACTATTCATCATTTCAAAAAGCAATTAATCTAGAATTACAGAAGGCAACTGCGAGAGGTGTCAGTATTATTGCTGCAACAGGAGATAACGGTGTTGGACGAGGTAAATGCTTGAACACTAACGTATGAGATCGGATTTAATTGTTTTTCTCTATGCTTCTTATCAAATCATTGCCTGGGAAGGTGAAAATTTTATGATTGATGTATGTCATAGTAAAGAGGATTTAGTCGTGATCAGACTTGTTGTACACTCCGTGTCTTACATCAAATATTTTCTCCAAACGTTTTGAAAAGGTGTTTGTTTGCACAGAGAAGTCGTGCGCTTATTATAAGCCTGACAAACACAAAGCACACAGCAGTAAGATCTATCGATCAAAATTCTGAACGCTGTTGGTTTATCCATTCATATTTCATAGATTTCGTGCGCAATAGTCATAACAATTCACGCATTGGAGGGAGGTCTATAATCGATTTTCCGAGCTTGATTGTCTTTTTGCTCTGAATTATGGAAGGAGAAAGCATCGACTCCACGTAAAAAATAGCTCAGTTCGATCGTGACCGTAATCTATAATTATGACTTATTTTTGTTACTGTAAACATTTGTCGTTTTCAACTCAGTCGTAGCAATTAAGACTTGAATGGATCACAGAATTTTTCTCTTGTGACATTTCGCGCTTTCGTAAGTGGAACAGTTGTCTTTTGGGACAAAGTAGTGTGATATGCAAAAAAAAACTAATTATCCCTTGATTCGTTTAGATTCAATTCATGCTTGTAGCTCATATCACATAAATTTTCCGGCTTCATCTCCATGGGTGACTGCCGTGAGTCGAGTTGTTCTTATCTTGTTTTTGTCGAATACTATTATATAGGTTGGAGGCACAATGGGGTGTTTTGAACAAGCAGCATTCTTTTCAAGCGGCGGTTTCAGTAGGTGAACGAGCTGTCAATGGTAATCAATGACAATACACAAATTACTCTTATTAGGTTCGTTCGACTCGCAACCGACCTACCAAATTGATGCTGTTTCACAATATCTGAAATGTAACCGTCAAGTATTACCGCGACCTCATCTATTTAAAAGTCGCGGACGAGCAGTACCAGGTATGAAGAAAGCAAAGAAATCCATAAAAATATCGAACTTTCTATAGATTTTAACTTTTGTATAGCAAAAAATGTGTTCAGAGGATTGTGAGAACATGTTCGATGATCATCTCGAAGAGAGGATTCTTTCAAACGCCATAGTCTTTCACACTCATTTGATGTGTTTCTTCTTGATTATTCGATTTCTTTGAAGTTCATTCTGAGCACTTTATTAGAGCACTCTCGACGAAGATATGATCATTAAATCTACATAGATGAAAAATTTAATATGAATATTTCTATTGGTCTTAATGTAAGCGTTCCTTTCTAGATAAAGAAGTTCTATTATTAGCATGGCAAGAAGTGTATTAAGGCATCATAATCTTTCATTGTTTTCAATCCTACGATTTTAGTATGCATGAAATCATCAGTAAGATTTTAAGTTTCTTTCCTGTCGAAGTCGTGAACATATAACTAATGTACGTTTGACCTGATATAAGTTACCTTCTTGATTGAATTTTTAGATGTAGCCTTACATGCAGCAAACTATTTGAATATTGTCAATGGTGTCATTCAATCTACGACGGGTACTTCGGCAGCAGCGCCAGTATTTGCATCTATGATTGCTTTGATAAATGATTATCAGCTTCGACATAATCGCAAAAGACTTGGCTTTCTCAATCCGCTGCTGTATCGATACGCATCTGACCTATTCAATGACATTACCACTGGCTATAACACGGGCTGTAATACAACTGGGTTTTATGCAAGTTCGGGTTGGGACCCGGTGAGCGGACTAGGTGCGCTATCATTTATTCGACTGCAACGGGTACTCGATAAAATGAATAGAATAACATAAACTTGTGCGAATAAAATAGTATCTACTGTTGCGTCTTTCTTCTATTTTTGCTTTCCATTAAACGACTTACAAACTAATCCGATAAGTTGATAAAAAGTGAATATATTATTAAAATTCTACCTATTTAGATATGAAATGACGTACGTCGAATTCCTATTCAATACTATTCGAATTTAACAAGCTTGTTCCAATCGGCAACGATTTGTGTAAAACGGTTAGTACATACGACTTCTGAAAGTTTATTACAATGATTTGAAAGTGGAGATGACCTGCGCTGTTTGTTTTTCGCGAGACAAGAAGCAAGTAAAAGAACTTTTGTTGTTTTATTAGTTCACAAGTAGTCAGAAGTGAACTTTTCCGCGTTGTTGCATAATTGAGAGAAAATTAATGAAAAAAGAATAGTATAGAAATAAGAAAGACACAAATCCATTAAAAATTATAATCATATACACAGGGATGAGACGCTTTCAGGATTCCAACTATGTTAGACATGAATGTGTTCTAAATATTTATATCCTCTCCACTATATCAATACGAGGAGGAAAAAAACACCGTATACTCACTCACCTAACAACTATGTCAAAACAATTTTAGAAAAAAACGGACCTTTTTAGTGGAAGAATTCTCTGCAAAGTCGTTTTCTCACGAAAAGACCGCAAATAGACTTTAGACCGTTTTGCCCTTCAAGAACTTTACCATTTATCATTGTGATTAACGACAAAATTTTCATGATTGTCAAAATTAACCGGATTCGTGGAGTGAATCGGAAATAATTATGTTGTTTTTACCAGTCACTATTTACACACGGTGGAAATGAATAAATAAATATTCTTCTTGTCCCACATATTTCGAACGATATATATATTAGTAAAGACATCTTTCGAAAAACGATGCTTTTCTAAATGCTTAAGCATATTTACATTTGGAGTTTATCATTACAGACACTAGCACTCGTTTCAACGTGATTTGTAAGGCTGATTGGCTCGTCTCTTTTCCGACAGAATTGAAAATTTCCCATTATTCTAAGAGAAAAGCTGCTTTTTTTGTATTTTCAACCTCTGATCATCAAGCAAAAAGAAGTATGATGAGAGCACGAGAGAAAATCTCATTTTCTTCTAGCTTTTACAATTGTTTTGTCTCTCATTTACAAAAAGAATAGACTAGTGAAGAAGTCACTTCACTTTTCAATATAATTATGTAGCGAAAAACATGACAGATGCTATATTATGTATTTTATCTAGAGAATAACCGCTCGTTTCTCATCGAAAATTCTACGATTGGTGCAAAAGGCTTCTTTACTAATGGTATTGTTAATTTCCGAGTTTGAAAAAAGAAAGATTTTCTATCTTAGAGAGGAAATTCTATAAAATGATTCTGTAAAAATGTACTATCGCTTAGTATTCTTGACAAGTACTCAAGAGAAAACAGATCAGCCAAATTGATAATATAATGACAATATCGAGGTAAAGAAATATTATTCCCGTTCTGTGTATATATTCTTTGTGAAGTATTCACTAGTGAAACACTTTTTTGGAGCATCCATTCATGTAGCTTAACAAATCAATCACTCTCTCTATTCCGGCATGTCATTCATGTCATTTTAAGTATTGCGCATTCTTTACGTGAATGACTGAAACAAGATCATAGTCTATCATATTCATGTGATTATCTCAAGGGATCAGATTTCATCTGAAACCTTAGCAAATCTTTCTAAAAGTAAGAAATCATTAAATACCATTCATGTTATAATTAACAAGTCAGTGACGTGCAGGTTCTTTCATTAGTCAAAAGTCTTTTCTCATCAGACATGTCTTCCCTTTCTATCAAATGAAAATATACGAACTAATCGTATTACATACAACACATAGCATATAGAGACGTCTTCGAATATTTTTTGCAGTGCAAAATCGCGTTACATCTTTTGTTGGTCATGAAAAGCAATTTGACAATACAAAAGGTAGCTGCACACTTGAACGTTGAAGTACATAAGTATCTGTGATAGCCTGTAACGAGTGCCTAGTCAAAATTTGTGTTTCAAGTCTTCTGATAGAGTTAGGTTCGCAAAGGATGCTAAGTTCAAAAAAATAATTTCGAAAGTAAACCAAACTTTTCGAATTCATCATTAAGTTATCACCTTGAAGGTTCTGCGAATCGATTTAACAATCATGAATACGAAAACGGGCAATAGGCCTATCGAGTGCTGCATCTCTTTTAAAAGTCTCATCCCATTCAACTTCACAATTTATAGTTCGATCGTAATGCGCAGAATTAGTACATACGATATAACTCCATGACTTTCTAATGAATGTCTTATAGAAGATTTTTCCTTATAGTTTAAATCGAAGTATTCCATGCAGTGCACATGAGATCATATGTTCAAATTATAGTTGCTCCGAGATATATCTTAGTCTTCAAAATATTCCTAATAGAAAAAGACGCATTCATTGCGTGCGCGAGATTTTGTTTTAGTTCTTTAGAAATAAGAATAGACTATACAGATTTGTTTTTGACAGTGCACTTTTCTGAGCAAACATGAAGCATGAATAATGATTTCATCATTCAATTCAGTGAATCAATGGAACAGGAAAGCGTACTTCAAAGTTAGCAACACTTTATTTTAGGAATTCCGTTCTCTCCCGAAGAAACATAAAAAGTACATCTTTCTTTTATTTTGACAAAACTCTCATCTCTGCAAAACGACTCGTTTTCTTCATAAAGCCAAGTTCTTTCTTACTATGAATATCTGTCATACGAGTTTTATTTCAATAAGAGGATAAACTATTCATTTGACGTCGAAAAACAATACGCTGATGAACACATATCTATAATTACTAACTTATATCCCAAATGGACGTCGTCATCGACAAGGAATACTTTTTCATTTCTTACTTTCCTAGAACTATCGAATATAAGCCCGAGCTCTTTAAGTCTTAGTTTGCTCTTTCCTTTCTAATAGATGATGATGATGATGACTTCGTCATGCACTTGGATCGGTCTTGGGATTATCTTGATTGGCTCAATTGGTAATTGGTTATGTATTTGTGTGTTTTTTCGAAAACGTTTTCGTTCGTCGATGTTAACGCCCTTTTTTGTTGCTTTGCTCATTGCTGATTGCATTTATTTGACATTCCGAGTTATCAAACTGTTATATTATCAACAAACATTGTTTCAAAATTTCTTCTCGATGCTCTCATGTTCATCAAGTTTATTAATACAAATCTACGCTTATTTTGCTCGGCATGCTCCACAAATCTTCGTGCCGTTATGCCATTATGAATTTTACATACGGTTTTCACTTATACTGATGTCCTTTCTAGCTGTACAACGCGCGTACGATATGTTTCATTCATCTTATCGTCTTATGCATAAAAGTATAGCAACACAAACGTTCTCCTACATGTTAATTGTTTCTGCGTTAATTGTCGCATATGCATTCGAATTTTTCGGTTTAAGTATTTTTTGTTCGAATGAACTCAGTGCTCAAACAGCCTATCAATGGTACGATTACATACGAACTAATCTCACCAATGAAATGGAACATTTAGTCGTATTCATCAAGAACAATTCTGGAAATCAAAGTGAAATCGATTGTCTTTTACAGAACGACACAAATTGTTCACGCGAACAACAAATGGAAACAGTTCGTAAGTAGAATCCAATGTTTGCCTTTGAAAAATTCACCTATTCTGACGCATTCCCAACCGAGAGAAGTACCTGCGAGCAGAACGTATTATGCTGTAGATTAATTTTATTACTGAACACGACAGGAATGGTAATTATTCAGTAATATGATTGTGTAGCTTGATTCTAAAATAAGACAAAAATGCGGATGTTGGTATAGAGTTGCGTATTATCTTGGGGACGCGGGATTAAGTATAGAGATGAATGCAATAGTTGTTTTTTGCTTAACGATAGGCGAACTTTGAGATAAACAATCAAGAAGACATGCCAATTATTGCAAGTATTTATCTAGGTCTAAGATGTATAGAAAGAGAAGCCTAATAATCATCGAGATTAGATTAAAGAGTTTCTTTATTAGCAAACAGTATTATTAAGATTGCACTTTATTAATAGTCAGGGTTCAATAAGTGCTTCTTTTTCAAGGACATTATTTCGATATGCACCAACGTCCGATTGTTTATCTAATTCATAAATATCAATTATCAACCATCGGCAAAAAAATGGCACGTAACGAACTTCGTCTCAAGTATCACTATCACACGTGTCCATTCCGTATGCAATCGGAATTGTTTATCGACACCTATGATCTCCTGTATTCACGTACATTTGGCTTTAATCGCTACACAATTATACTTGGTAAGCTAAACTTTCTTCTCATTACGTGTTATTTAAAAATTGGTTTTAGTGATGGGAAGTATTTTTCCGTCAATTGCGACTATACTCGGCAATGCTATATCTTTACAGTGTATCATCGCAATTCGTAGTTCGGTTGTCGAACAGACACGTGCATCGCGTCGACGAACCGACGAAACTCGTCGTGTGATCATCATTATAACCATTGAATGTTTATTAGCTGTAATTAATTCTTGGTTTGTTGATAGTATATTAATTATGAATTATTGTCGTCGGTCGCTAGCTATAGGCGATGATTGTCCAGACTTTTTACGTCGTTCTCAAACGTTTCTGTTTCTTTGTGATTTTCTTAACTCAACATCAAATATTATTCTTCATTGTTTCGCTGGGAGACGTTTTCGTCATGAACTAAAACGCATGTTACAGGCATGGATAAATACAATTCGAAAGCGTATACCTTGTTATTGTTACATTCAATGGAAGAAATGCAGTAAACCACCGAAAACTTATGATGATCAGTTTATGCCACATTCCGACTCATCTACGCGCAAATCAAAAGCTTTGAGGTATCCTATAGCGCAAACACATGAATTTATCAAACTAAGAGTTGCCACATATCCAACAACTGTATTATAAACTACAATTTTTCTATTTTTTCGATTCACTGACGAATAAAATAAAGAAAAACACATATATCTTTTTCCGTGAGTACCATATATTCAATCCAAACGCATCATCTGGTTCTTTTTAATTATCAATTTGACAATCATTATGGTGTAGAAATATCTATCGATCTGACTCGTGCATATAGTGCTGATAAACATTCATTATTTTTATTCTTTTCAATAGACAACATGTTTTTTTCGTCGACGTCGTTGCTGTGGATGAAAAGTTGCATCTACCAACGTCTCATTACTTTCCAGTCCGATCATTTCATCCAATCGTTTGCAGACTGTGTGAACCTAAACATAGACACAAGTTTTCACAAGAGAAAGATCTTTTCGTAGGAAGATTCTTACTCTATCTAACGCTAGAATAAGTTCATCAACTTTACCAGGCAATTGTTCGATGGGTGTTGGAGGATCCGAGCGTGTGATAACAATAACAGGCGATTCTTGTGGATGAACTTTCGCACTTGCATTTCCCAAACCCAATCGTTTTGAAATGTCTCCGATGATAAATGCAAGAATGCCTGGTTGATTTGTTTCTTTATTGCGTATTTCACGTCTGACATGACGAAAATGATCGGTAATAATCACGATAAACATTGTAAAACAGACGAATACGCAAAAGTAAATAAATAATGTGAATACGAATGGCCCGAGAAATGGGTCAGAATCTTGTAAATCAGTCGTATCAAATTTTAATAGAATCATCTCGAATAGCATTCCAGCTGTAAGTAATATACTTGAACATGATATCATCTTCGAGACAAATAGTAAATAGAATAAAATAACAAATGCTGAAAATAATAGGAAATACATCATTGTAAATGCAGCGATGTCTTTGAATCCACGATGTAGTGTCCGAGAGAAAATATTGATTCGAGGATAAATTTCGAACAATTGCAGCAAACGTATCGTACCAGAAAAACAGCAAAAGCCGAGTAAAAATGTCAGAACATCGTTAAGATATGTGGCAAATTGAAAATTGATGTATTGAAACCCATTTGTTGAATTTACATATCTTCCGATTCGTTGCGCTTCGTTATAACGCGATATGTAGACACCGACGCCAGCCCATGAACAGTTGATCATGCTCCATTCAATATAAGAGCGCATTTTACGAAAATATTTCTTTTTTAGTTTATAAATTGAGTAGATTTCAACGAATGTAAAATAAGCAATGAATAATATATAAATTATGGCAATAACCATGTAGAAGATTGAGGAAAAGTCATGAAATTCTGTATACATTTGGAATGGGTCAATCCGAAATGATGGAAATACTTCTCCAGTGCTAAGTATTTCGATTAAAAGTGTGACGGAGGTATACAATTTGACATTAGGATTGTATAAATTCAACTGAATCATCACAGCACGCGATCTTTCATCGATCCATGTTAGATTTCTCAGGAGAGTCAGATTTTCTTGAATTTCATCGAAATTTCCGAGAAATTTGTAAACAAACCCTCCGCTACCGTACGTTCCATGATTGCCCCAATAAACATACGAATCAAGTTCGTCACTTGAACGATAGACGAATGAATTCCTTATTGATATGGTATAATTTATATTAGTTGTTGCAAGCCATCCAGGTGCATAAGATCGTCGTTCCTCATTGGAAAAGCTATAACTATCTTTACATGAATCAATTAATGTTCGAAATGCAGGAGGAACTCGACAAGATGAATCTGATTGACAATAGAATGAAGTGAATAGAAGTATATGCAAATGATTGAACATACTTATACTCAAACGTAATTGCCGCATAAGTGACCAGCCAATAATCCGAGTGGATTTGTCATTAAGAAAATCTGTCATATTGCCCACGGAACCTCCATTGTACCATGGTCGTATACGAATGTTTGTGACAAAGATTGTTTGTAACCAATCCCAGTAATCATCAAGGGATACAATCTATATAACAAACATTCTATCATGATTCGGTCTAACAATGACAGAAACGACGGCAATGCCAAGAGCAACCTCAGTCCTTCTCTTCGTCCAAGTCGAATTCTGGCATTGCGTCGGAAAAAAGGTAATTCAACAAAACTCTTACATCTGTGAAATTGTTTAAAGAACTTCGTGTATTACAAAAAAAACTACTTAGATGTTGTACTTGAAGTATTGCATTCGAATCCCGATTTGTGTAACTGACTATGTATAAAACAATAACGAACGTGATATTGAGACATATTTTGCCAATATATGCCCACATATCTGAAACAAACGAGCATTATGCTTTTTTGAAAGAAAAAAAAAACACAGTAATAGCTGGAATACAAACAACGACAAACGTTTTTAGAAAAGAATGCTTCACTGCGGACAAAATATTATTAATTAATGTTCAAAATAAAATTCAGTGAAAGTACTCCCGTTGCCATCTGCTGTTTCGTCTATTTCTTTTTCAGCAATTGTCGTCAGCAACATAGAACTAATAGATCTTAACCTTTTTTTATAGTCAAATCATTTCGCTTGCATCCAAAGATATTCCTGTAATATGAAAGAGAAAGATATTTGAAAATTAAAAAAGTTTATTCATTAGTTTGCACTATGAAGATATCCTCGTCTTTTCCTCCTATATCATGCAGAAAAACAGCAAATATGCAATCAAGGAAATAGCTTTTATAAGATGATCATATGCTCGAACATTACGAAGCAATTCTTGGGAGAGACTTGCATGAGCAGTTATCATGACTTGTTCGAGTGAAGCATTGACGAAGAAATAAGTGTGGAAAGTTCAGATTTTGTTCGAAAGGCATGTCTGTTGCAAAACGTGTAGCAGAAAACGTAAAACAATCAACTCAGCAATTGCTCTTTATAACTGACTCACCTTCGAACTCGAACGAGGTTCCGATTGATTTTAGTCTTATAATCTTTTTTCGAATATACTGGAAAACTAATCATCGAAACAAAGCTGATTGGATTTATTCTTAGTGTTAGAAAACTTCTCTTTGCGATATCTTGAAGGGAATGGCGATCGACATTTGTCTAGTTCGCCGCAAGATCTTTATATTATTCTTGTTTGTAATGGTTTTCATCACATCTAGACACATTGTCGACGCTTCTCATTTCTCCAAATAATTTCCAACAGATTTCGTATTTTAGTGTTTGAGTCTGTTGATTGGAAGCAAAACTATGGATCATGCTTTGAGAATTATGAAGAGATTTCAGAATCCGATTGTTGGATGAAATGATTCGCTTGTATTATTCACAGCAGTAGATGGTAACGAGATAAGAGCGTTCAACGTGTAGAATAAGCCCTCAAAAAGAAACTTCTGAATAATTCAGTTTATAACCCGCATTTACAGATAGTTCGAATAAATAAAATAACAAGATTTTGTTATGTATACATAAAGCCGGATGTATCTTTCATTTATAAAGGCATTATTTTCTATAGAATGTGCATTATTCAGGAAAAATAAGCGTGAGATTATAATGGTGCTCGGCAAATGGAACTAACCTGATGTTAGAGAGTGCAGAATTTCATAGGCGTAGATTCAACAGAATGCAAACTAATAGAAGGTTAGTCGAAGCACAAAGGTATGTATGACTGAACTAACGTGATAGTTATTTGCTTGACTTCCATAAATCCTCTTTCTCTACATATCTCCGCTCAATCGTACGCACACATGCTTAATGAGATGAAACAGAGTATAATCTAGCTTTTCAATTCAGTTCTTCCAACACTACCAATTTGAGTAGAGAATTTCGAGGTAGGTGGGTATTTTCTTTCATATAATCACATGTTGAAGATACGCATCAACCATTTAATCAAACAAAAGAACGTCAATTTATATTCATAAGATCTTTTCTTCGTAATCCCATAGGCAGTGCATTTGATATCTATGCTCGGTGGCATCAATTTGTTTAATAAAAGAGCAGTTTTGTAATTATTCGCTTGAATAGGTGATTGTCGAAATGAAAATCTTATGCTAGAATTATTTCCTATCTGTTTTATGAAAAGAAGTCCAAATATTAGCTTTTATTTCGAAATAAGAAGTAAACGTTAAGATTTCTTTAAATATGAACTGAAGTCACAGAGACTCAATGGAAATTTCCCGCTGCATTTGTCACATAGCAAACTCGTTTTATATACATTGATCTTTCGTCCACCAGCGATTGATATTTTCGATAATATTTGATGTATTGTCCAGATGTAAGCGAAGACATAGATCGCAAAACGGTGTGAAAAAGTTCGTAAAGCCATCCCAAATCATATTCTCTTTCCACCGAAAGTATTCTCGATAAAACGTAACATTGTTTCGTATTTGAATCAATCGTTGACTGAGTTCCTTCATTGATGGAAACTTTCGAGCATCTATGAACGCTGACTCTGGTAGGTAACGTGTATAATTAGCTCCACCATAGACAACAGGCACGATTGGCAATAGCAGTGTTGCAAACAGTTTTTCAGCTAAAAGACAACAAGCATAAACATGTATCAAACTATGACGGACATGTTGTTCGCTGCCGAGGTTGACGAGTTTTCAATGCTTTCAAGGCTGTTGATAATGAACTCTATCTCTGAGCTATTGTCTAACAATTCCATCATCCGAAGTTCCTCAAAAGTCAGATAATCGTTATTGCAAACTTAACATTTTCTGGCATTCTATTCCTGTTGTTTTCCTATCGCGTAGAAACTTACTGACGTAATCTTCGCAGACGCTGTTTTCGAAAGCCAATAGAAAATAATAGCGTTCAGCCAGATAAGCGCGACAAGCGTTTCTGTCATGTGTTGTTGAGTTGGGACATGGCTGGCCGCATCGACCATAGATTGTCACATCGATATACTTCTCTAAATCCTTGATTAATTCCAGACGTTTGTTCGTAGTCACATCACACTAGAAAACACTCGAACGAAGGAAGATAAGAAATTCTTTGAGAACAGAATCGTTACATTACTAATTAATGCAGCAGCTGTACCCAGCTTTTGCGTCGGGTTTATATTTTTGAAAAGAACACTTTTTGGGCGAGAATCAAACTTTTCTTCGATCGGTAGTTGATAGTCTTTCGAACGATAGCCGTATTGAGTGTAGTATGGAGTGACTATGTGTGAATCTAACCGATACGTCATTGACCAATTGAAAAAATTATTATAGGAATCGTATATGTGATGATGCTTAGGTGATTCCCATAGTGCGAAAACGAATCGTTGTGACTGACGTCGAGTTCGCAATTTATCGTCTGACCGATTGATCATATCAGCTGCATGGTAAACGACAGCATCCGCTTCGTGAAAACGATCCATGTCATTGGTTATTTCACAGTGATTGTTTAGAAATGCACACAATATTTCCGACACTAGACAATGAAAGAGAAAACGTCTAGTTAATCACACGATTCTTTTGTATTTAGGAGATTGATTGCGCGAGTATTTATCAAAGATTTGTCTTATAGTTAAGATAATCTGCCCTTTTTTGTTTGAGTTTTGAAGCAAACTAGTACACTTATCTGATCATTTTCTCTTCCACCTCGATTTGCTTAGACAAGTTTCAACGGAAGGGAAGAAAAGGTCATCGTAATGAACATTGTAACATACTGTTTCCTGAATTAGTACGATTTTTGAGTGATGAAATTTCCCATTGGGGATCGCCGAAGAACGAATTGGCGAGTAGAATGATTTGTTTCCGTGGATTCTTTAATTGTAAAAACTTCTGACGATTTGTCGTATAAATTTGTATAGGAAGATGAGGAAAGAAATGTGTCGATTCAATTTGATAAGTTGCCAGTAATTGATTATTGAAGCCCGCATTTGAATGATTCACATAATTTCCGGAGTTATTTGGTAGAGCAACCGAGGTAAAATAGAGCACTCCACAGGTAAAAGTTAGGAATATAAGAAGACACTTCGACATGAAGTAATGAAGATTTCGAAGGAAGTTCATTTTGTCAGTTGACTTTAAAGTTCCTTGCAGTCGAATCAATTTGTAAATGGACACGTTTTACCGAACAACTCGTTGTATATTCGGTGAATCATGGATATCTTTATTTATTTTACGATTGGTGTTTTACGTTCTTGAATAGAACTAACCCGATCTATTCTTCTTCGTCTTCTATTCGTTCATAAGAGAGATAGCATATGAAATCTAAGAAGTCGCTTGCATGATTAAGGTTAATTATTCATGTAATACTTTGAGTTAGTTGAATACAATCAACTGTAAATAGATTCTACTCTGGAGAATACTCGACTTCATTCTTGGAGGCGATTAATAAACTTCATTCGAAACACCTTTCGTATTATTGACAACTTTTGAATATTTTTGTTCGAAAAAATGTTTCCAAACGGAGACACTCGCAACGATATCTTGGTTTGTAATATGGGATTCACACCAACTGTCGATTAGACACTTTATAAGAATTACTCCGATAATCTTATTATCATTCCTTATCAGCAGAAAACATGTATGTTAATTGTTTGATTTCGATCGACTCACAAATATAAAGTTACTTTTCAAGGCACGACTTGTGTGAATTCTCCCACTCGTACTAGGGCTGAATAGAGCCAAGAGATTTTTTTCCTATAGTAATACTGAATTGAATGAAAGCGTAGTACTCAGCCGATAGTTATTCTGTCGTCTTTTCTTCTTCGTTTTGTTATAAAATAATCTGGTTTATTATATGATTAATATAGCATATACAATAACAACAAAAAAAGAAAACTTAGAAAGAACAAGAGGAGAAGAAGAGAGAAGGAGACAGAAACAAAAAAGTTCTTTTCTTTTTTCTTTCTATTATTTATTTATGTATACGAATGCTTATGATATCAATAGGCCCAACCCCATTTTTCATTGCTAATTTTTCATATCAAAGCATCGGCAACCCACTTTCATTCTTTATTTGATAACTCCCACTCAAAATATACATTTATTTTTCTCACCGATAATCTTTCCTCTTCGTTTCCTTTCATTCGCGAGTACCAGAGAAGTATTGTAATCATTCGAGTTATCGTCCCCATTGTAGTAATATGCGTAGATGACTTGATTCTCGTTCTGATACTTATATGCAGCAGATGTTCCCGATTATACGCAAAGTATGTTGTGATTAAAAGTGAAGTGATTGAATGTGTGCCTGCGTACCCTTCATCATGTTTTTGAACATTCAAGAGCGCGTTATGAGATCAGCTACAAAACATTTTCTACTTTCCCCTCTCAATATTACTCAGGAGATGAAAACCGTAAGTACAATGTTGATTTGGTCGAAGGAAAAGCAAACGAATTTAATTAGATTTCATATTTCTCTATAGCTTTTCCATGGCACATAGTATATGTTAGATTAATTTGCCAATTCTTTATTTCCGCCTTCTATATACGTGCAGAAACGGCTTATTTTTCTTCGACTCTGACATGCCCCTCTAACTTATTCTATTTGTCTCTGAAGTGTATTTAGAAAAAGAATCTCTTATTTTGATTTCATGATGAAATCTACCAACATCGATCGCATAACAAAGGTAAATTAATCAGACTTATATTACAGATGCGAATCTTTTCGTTCCAATGAACTGAGCTGTCATCGCTCGTTTTTTATTCTCTTGCAGTTGAATTCGAACCAACGCGGAATCGAAGTTCTTGAATGACAAGTTTGGCGTATAGGAGAGGAGGACTGAAGCAAGAACAGAAGAGATAAAATGCGTATTTCCGATGTACTGTTAATGATAATGAACAGCGTCGGAAGCGATTCCATTTCTTCTTTGTGTCCCGTCATCATCATCACCAGTGATGCGTACGATGGAAAATTACAGTAGCAAGTAAAGTTTTCTTTACAGGTGTATTCAATGGAATCAGGTCGGAAACACTCCGGTTTTTTTTCTCTACAAAATCGACAGTATAGCATGAAAAAGTTGTCTTATTTTTTTGGCATCCAAACGAGTCTTTTTTGTTGTCTTGATTCGATTATCGATTTGCTCACTTCTATCAAGTTTTATTCGAACATTTCCTACAGAAAAAAAAGGAAGATAATAGAAAAGAAATTCTTTGACCATGAATAATCTATTGAGAATTAGATCATTTGTGCTATCGAGTCGATCGACAAAGTAACTCTTCTAGACAATTCTGCACGCTCGAAAATCTGCACTTGTCAAACTAAATACAAAGTTTATTCCTATAATCAATCAACGTCGGTCTGTTAGTTCTTTTCCATCATCGGGAGATATAATTTTCTGATGTAAGTAAAACTTAATTGTACTGGAATGAGTGCAACATTATAGTCTCTTATGCTGAAAGTAGGAAGACAATAATAGTGGAATTTACTATTTTTCATTAGAATATTTTATGATTTTCTTGACAAGATTTCTTACGGGATTAATTAGTCAGACAAATCATAACGTATGATAATCGACTTGACATGAGAAACTTCAAATCTACGATTTGTTTTCTCTTATCAGCAGGCCAGTGTTAGAAAGGCGCGACGGTAGGTTCTATCAAGCGAGTAATACATCGCATGAACATGAATAGACGTTGGATAATTAATATCCGTAATAAACGCGATTGAATAGAACAATTCATCCTAATGTAAAAATTGTTTGACAACAGGAAAAACTAGTTTCATTTCGAAAATCATGAGAATGAACAGTTTATCTATATCATTTAGAAGTGCCAATAAAAACGCTCTTTTTCGCTCATCTTTGAGTCATCAACAAGTAATTGCTTTGCAGGAATAATTTGAAATGGCTTCAGCACTCCGTGTTTATGTATACATATATGTAGTCCCTACAGACATGTCATTTGTTAATTGAATGGAATTCTCTTCCAAACTGATGTCAATTCCGACCTTCATCAGATATTGTTCTTACATTCCACATCTCGCTAGGCAATGTCTGATCGATCTGAATGAGTACGATAGATAGAGCAGCTTGTCTTTACTAGAATGCAAAAGTGATGCAGAAGGAATAAATAAGATTACATCGTCAGATACCTTCTTATAAATTCCTTTCAACACCGATCAATACTTATTTTTAGCTGGAAACGGACATGATCAGCCTAGATAATTTGAAACGCACTACTTCTATACATGGCGAGCTGTCAGAGGAAATAGTATGGAGAAAACTGTAGGCGTGCACGAGAGCAATTCGAGTGCATCATTGTAGCTATAGGAAGCATTTCTTTTTAAATAGTAAACTTTTCAGCTGAAATTACTCTCATACAAAAAACACTGTTTATAAAATATTCTCTCCACTAAACATCTCACCGGTTTCTTTTCTTATTATTTCTACCAATGATAATTATGTCAATCTATCTAGTAGTCAGATCTACCGAATGCCTCTTTTGATTCTAAAACTATTATTATCTCTCTTATATTGTAGCTTCATATTTTTATTAATTATTCATGTACGACAGGACCTTCATTCGTCATTAACCGGTACTAGACATCGAAATAGCGATTCTCTATCATTATAGCATAAGTTTTACATCACTGTGCTCAATATGACAACCTTCCCTTACCATCAGTAACATACTTATCACATTTCTTCCACATTCTGATCATATCAGTACATCTTCCTGTACGTCACCTGCGGAGTTTAATTATCATACACGCTTCGACCTAAAAATAACATATTTTTCTCTCTGATGACAAAAAACTCAGTTTCATAACAGAATGTCATTTTCTACTTGTGTAAACAATTGACTAACATCAATTGCAACTCGATGCAAAGATAGTTCTTTCCATTCTCTTTCTTTTATTTTTCTAGACAACAATGAATGATTCGTTAACATATACACATGTTAATCTCACACGATGGGTATCAAGTATACTATCACCCATAATTCTATTAGGATGTGCTGTTGGAAACATAATTTCGTTCATGGTTTTATTACGGCCACGCCTTCGCCGGCAAACAACATCAATCTATTTGGCTGTATTATGCGTGGCCGAAATGGGAACGTGTTATACAGGTTTACTCCGACAATTTCTGCTTGATGCATTCGATTTCGATATCCGATTATTAAATTCATTTACATGCCGCACGCATCTTTACTTAACATATGTATTTCTTCGCTTAGCTCCGTTGTTATTAGCAGTCGTTACGTTACAAAGGTATCTTTATGTTAGTCAACGTGCTGTTTGCACACTAAGATCAACATGTATACAATTACTTAGTTTATTTTTGTTTGTTTGCTTGGCTGAATTTCATTTATTTACATACTATGATTTAACATATTCCGACACCCGGCCAAGAACGGAATATGTTCCGTTTGAGTGTACCGTGGATAAAGTACATCACAAGAAATACTATGATTTTCGCAGTAAAGTCTATCCGAAATTAGCACTAGTGGCCTATACAATTGTGCCATTGGCGATTATTATACTTGGAAACGTTCTGTTGGTTCGAACAGTACGACGAGCATCGAAACGATCACGTTCATCCACGCGGAAGAAGCGTTCGGTGACACGAATGTTATATGCTGTCAGTGTTCTATATACTGTTCTAACATCTCCTGCATCCATATTTCTTGCCATCGCACCCACAAACTATCAACTAGCACCAGGATTTCGTTTACAATGGACATTGCTTCGTCTGCTTTTCTATTTGTGCCATTCGGTTAATTTCTTATTATTCTGTGCGAGTGGAACATTTTTTCGACAGGAGTTTATCTCATTTATCAACTCGAATTGTGGCTGTCGAATCAGTTGGACTGATCACTCTAATCAACCGTTGACAACTGCTGCTATAACAAAATTAGATGAAGAAACTCTACCTCCGACAACGAAGTACAACAACCATAACATAATTCTGTTGGGAAGCGAGAAATATAGTTCAAGATTGCACAGCAAAGCGTCCGTTGAAAGTCAACCAACGTCAGTCTAGAACATTGAAGAGAAATATGATGTACATGTAGCTGTTTTTCTTTTCTCTCGTTGACTTTAGCTTTCTTTTTTTATTTTGTATTTCATATCGATCACAGATAAAGGCACACATAAATTTAAAAAAAACACAGAACGGAAAACCCAGCATGAAAATTTATCGTATACCTAAATCGAGAATATCTTCTGAAAGAATCGTGTGTAGAGCACGTGTCAAATCTGCTTTCATTTCTTTCAATGAGCCTGGCCGACGATATTCATCCTGCGGTGATTTAGCATGAGACGATGGAGTTTGACGGATAGGTCGTTTAACATCATAGATAAGTTCATAACCTCCATTGGACTGTCGGTGTTGATGATTAACATCAGCGATACGCTGCATGTCGCGTTCAATTAGTTCGGGATTTTTTGCATATAAATGTGCACCTAGAAGAAGAGAGATGCCTGGGAAGAGACCATCAATCTAAGAAGGTACACTAACCCCAATGCATCGTTTGGACCATGAAATTTTTTCTGGCAATCTGCTGCTTGACATTTTTGGAAAGTAAAGGCATGAGGACTTCGCCAAGTTTTAGACACACAAAAACAATATGCTTAAAGAAAAGAAAATGGGTTTTTGTTTATTAAAAAAGCAACTAGATTGTGATGAATAACATACTTCAAAAACAATTAAAAACGCCAAACGAGCTACCATGATGACATAATAATCGTGATTCGTCTGATAAGGTCTGGAGTCCCATGGCGGAGTACGATGATCTTTGTAGCTACAAAACGAATAGGAAATGTGATTCAAGAGTAAAAAGAAATCGTCATCATTTGCAGCGAGTCCTTACAAACAATAAGTACTTGTCGAATTGAATTTGATTAATGATGTTGCTGAAAGGCGATTGATTTCGTAGGCAGACAAAGTGAAATTAACATAATTGGTTAGTGTTCGATTTTGACTTCGAGAATATTGATAAACGAGGCGAGGAACAAAATCGGATGTCAATGCAATGAGCAAACCCTGGATCGGAGAAAATGAAGTGAAAATAACTTCCAACTAACCTGATTTCACCTTACATTAGTTAAAATAGCTAATTTGGATATAGCAGCAATGATTAAACGCCAAATACCTGCAAATAGGAGTCAGTCTCAAAGTACATTGGGTTCCTATTGAGCACATTCATGACTTACCTATATCTGCGACTTTTTTCGCCACAGGTCGACGCACATCGCATACAAACTTGTGTGCATCGATGCGGATCTCGATGATATTGTTAAGAAAAGCACAAAGTGGAGCAACTAAAACCATAAGACAGAAAAACGCTTTCAGCTTCCGATGACATTTACTCCAATACATCAAGCACAGTCGATAATTATCCGGAAGTTGATGTACTCAATGGAATAGTGTCGTCTATCAGAGAATTCAGCTTGACTGGATTTTCATAATGATACAGTAAATGTGCCGTGAAGCAAAATGTACGCTTTCAAATTGATGAGAACCTATTCTGTCGGAAGTTAACTTCTTTCGATCAGATTACACATGGCGTCATTGAAAGAAGTTTTGTTATTCGCAAGGAATTATCTTAAATACGTTCGATGATGATTCTATTGTAAAATTTTTCGTCAAGTTTCTCAAACATCGTTCGTTGAGAACGCTGCAGATAACACGTTAATGAAAGTCGTGGTCTTAACCCATTCATACGCGAAGTCTGTCTAAGCTCGGAAAACTGACATTTTGATTTGTTGTTAAGGAAATTATCCGTTAATGAAAAAACACTGGTAAGTGTCCTTGTCATGTATTTCATTTCTGAATTACTTACGCGGAAATGCAACAAGAAACATCGTGACAAATCCATATTGTATGACTAAAACATCAGTGCGCATATTCGACTAATTAATTCTCTCAAACATCATACTTAATTCCAAATATTCATAGAATAGAGTGGTTGTTGTCCATCGTTCCAACCTACGAGAGAAACTGTCAGCCATGCGTTCGCTTTCATATCGTTCATCTTACATGAAATCGTCTTCTTGTGGTCGCTTGCTGTACCAATGAAGTGTATGGTGACGTCGATATCTCATTTGTTTAAATGCATTTCGATGGACCAGCAGTCGGCGAAAATATGTCCAAAATTTTCTTCAAGAGAAAAGAAGAAAAATGATTTGTAAAAGTATCTTTATATTCTTACACCATGCCAACTTCAAATAAATTGTTTATCACTTGTTTGCCCACAAGAATAACCAGCAATTGAATTGATAATTCGGCTAAACAGCCGCTTGCTTCACACTGAAATAGACAAGTTTCTGTTTGCATTCATTTTGTGTGGAAGGTTCATTTTTTTACCTCTTCAGTTTTGTATTTTCCTATTTTATAACTTTCGACACCAGGCGGATTAGCAAACCATGGTTTAATAAATGCAATATAAAAAATACTCGCGTAAAAGTTGACAAATTGAAATAGAAACATTTTCAATGTCAAAGCATTTTCGTAATCTTTCTCCGTTCGATGAATTTCTATTACGAATCAAATCAAAGAAAGTCATTAACAACGAAATCACGTGTATTGTTTACCATAATCTGTTAACCAAATTGCCAAACGTTCATAGAGAGAACTTAATGCAATAATAACAACAAGATTTATAAATGCACCAGTGATTGAAGCAACATATGGAGAATAACGACGCACGAGTTCGGGTGTATGTGTCGAGCTGATCGTAGCTTTAATACTAATTCGATAGAGTACAACGCCAAAAACAAAACTCAACACCAGACAAATCTACACAAAGGAACGCTTCATGATAAAAGTCGGACGTATTTCTCAACAAACCATCATAGCAACCACTGAGAATGAAGAAGCAATTTTGGCGCATCGCTCACGTGCCGGCATGTATTGTTCAACGAAGCCAGTTATTGGATTAATACGTGTCGTTCGTACTTTACGCTTAAAGTCTGGCCGAGGCTCATCTATATTAACACCGCCGCCACTATTACCGTCCATCAAATCAAATGTGTCCCATTCGTACTGAGAGAAAGAGAGAGAGAGCATGTTATGGAGTCTTTCACATAGACTGATATAGTCGAAGTTTTACCTGATATTGATATTCTGCAACATCCCATGCTGGAAGAAATAACGCTGACCACACCGTCACAATTGCGGCATAGCCAACTGTAGCTTTATTATCAAATAGAAATGCCATCTAGGGAACAGACATGTGAATACGATTAACTTTGTGAGGAAATGCTTTACTTTCGCATAGAGACAATCTTCACCGAGTGTCCACAATTGCCGATGCGATCGTGGACACATCACTGTGTGTGCCAATCTATGACATATGTCATTACTAAAGATAAAAAATCATTAGTTATCTATGCTATACGGCAATAGCAGCTTACTGACGTCGGCACGTCATGTTTCATTGCCCAAAGTCCATAGAAGAAAACTGAAAGACCAAGAACACAAGGAAGAATTAACATTTGAATATACCTTTAAAAAAAAAATCAAGATTGTTTCATTCTATTCTAGCACGGCATTCTCATGAAACAAACCATCTTAGCCAGGAAAAATATAATGCAACATGTTCACCAAAATAATCTTTTATATGATTTATTGGCTGATCTTTAAGAACATTACTTATTCGACTCCAATACCACCATAGTTTCTAATACAAGAGAAAATCAATCAGGATCGATGAAAGTCAATTCACACAAGTACGAACCATTCGATCGAATGTATTTCGATGTTCGCCTTTCATCATAATCCATGATGGGATCATATGTGGCTCAATGCGTTTCAACAAAGCCTACAAGCACGAAAAACGAAATAAAATCAAACAATGTGGATTTCACCTACAGCATGTAATGGATAGCAATCATCGTACACTTGATCTCGAAGCAGAAGTTCAATCCCTAAGCCAAAAGGAAAGTCACAATATCATTTTTGTCTCGTTTTGTTAGCTTTTATCAAATTTTTACATTCTTCTTCTCTCTATTACGTGTTTGTTTGTTCACGTACACTCGGAACAAACAGAATTTGTTCCTCGCAAGAAAATTGAATCAATAAAACTTTTACAATCTCAAACTTTTCAAATAGCACTATTATGGCATAGCTACCTGCAGCTGTCGATGATCCAGTGAAGATTTTTTCCAACTCCAGAACACGTCTCTCTTTTACATCACCTGTACCATGTAAGACTAGAAATGAATAAGAATAGAAAGAGATTTTCGTAATTATTGGTTCTGATGTCATGTAAACCGTGCTGTTCTTCAAGTTCCGATTCCAGTGTTGTGTCGAATGGTGTACGTAGTAAGCAATCATAAACAAGACGGCTACGTTGTGCTGGCGTGAAATATAAATCACGAGAATTGCCACGTAGTGTATCAAATAATGGCTCAAAACTTATTAAAGCAAAACGAAACAATCACAAAATAGAAGAGATGTTCTTTGTTCGTGCTTTTTTTACCGATATCGTAGTGTTTTATCGTATTCAGCAAGGAAGTAATGTTGTTCAGGTGGAAACATCGTTCGATCGATTTGTGTGAACGGTAACCATGACATGAGATAGTCGAACGGCATCTTTGGAACGGATGACGTGCGATTTTCCTGAACATCGAAACAAATTATAGATGACAAGGCGAAAAAAAGTTTGTCACATTATTCTCTATTGATATAATCTAATCTGTTCCCTTGAGTCAAACGTGTTCAATTTATAGATTCTCTCCTTCTTCTCGACGTCATTTCATGATGTAAAATGAAGCAAAAGAAAATCACAATTTCCCCGAGGACGAACAAGTTTAAAGAAAGAGAAAGGAAATAATATTAATAACAATAATAATAATAATAATAATATTGTTTTTAATAGATAAAATAGTTCCATCTGTTCGAATAGACTTACCTCAATGGGTAATTTCATCCGTGTTTTTTCAGCCAATTCAAGAAGAAGCTCAAATGGTGCATGCAATCGAACGAATCGTTTCACGGACTGCTGATGTGGTAGTTCTTCAGATTTCCTCCGCCGCCGACTTCTATTTCGACCGAATATTCGATGATTTGCTGATTCACTATTGGTATCGTCATCATTGGCATTATTATGCCTAGATTCCTTTGGAAAGTTTCAAGAAAGAGAAAAGTATCAATTAAAAATGAACTGTTTAATGAATAGAATTTACCAGTCCTCCGACAATGTCTTGTTCTTCAATAATAAAACCCACTGATTCGAGTCGTTGTTGAAATGCTTGTCGACGTTGTTTATTGATTATCGAATCGCGCACGCCAAGACTGTACACAAGAACAAAATCGATACGTCGTCGTTGTTGTTGTTGTGGACGACCCTCGTGATAATTGCCAGCAGTCGGTGTTGTCAAGTATAGCTGACGATCGGCTTCTTCAAGCCAGTCAACCGGACGCTAAGATAAACAAAAGCAAATCGTCTTCCTGTGATAGTTATCTTGTAACACTAACGAACGAACAATCCCAATTCGAATGGAGATCAATAGATGAACATTCTTATTAAGTTTAAGACAGGAAGGGAAAGAGGAGAAGAGAGACAATATACACGCAAATGAAAAACACGACATGCATATCCGCTATTCTCCTCTACTTACGAGCCGTAATAAATTTCGACAGCCGCCACCACTGAAATCGCTATCGCCAGATTTGTTACTCATCAATCAACGATCTCAATTGATAAGTTGTATCAATTTCACTTGTATTTAATAACTTCGACCAACTTGATAGAAGGGAATAATAATCATTGTCATATAACGCCTATATGCGTGTTTATACGGCCAGAATAATTAAAACGACTGTGTGTGTATGTATGTGTGTGTCACAAAAGCGGCTTCGTCTTCTTCTTCTCCTGCGACTACTACTGTTACTTCTTCTTTTTCTCTCTTTTTTTTGTTACTCCCGTTATTTCTGCTTCAGTTTTTGAGCATGTAGCGAGACGTTAGCATGTCTATATGTGAGTGAACGCCTGAGCGAAGCATGAAGAATAGGAGGACAGAGATCGACGTTAACGTTAGCCTCCAAGACTATTGCTTCCATATAGGGAGAGAGAGAGAGAACGAGAAAGAAAAGAGAAAATATTAGAGAGCATACGAAACAAAAAATTTCTAGAATCACATATATATATATATATATATATGAGTTCCTGGTTGGTCGAAGTCCGGATGAAGAAATTATTTACGGGTACAATATGACTATATTGATTAATTGCTATTGAATATGAACGAAATACACGATCTTTGATCAATGGAGAAAACTCCGAATTGATAAATTACCGATGAAATACACACGATCAACCTATCGCTAAGAATTTATTTCGCTAGTTCCCTTTGATATTGTATCTTTCGTATCCAGTTACATCGTACTTATCTCATCATTAGTATTCGCTTTGAGAAAACGAGAAAAGAAATCAACTTGTGTTCTTCTTATGCATGATGGCCGAACAAAACGAAGTCCGAAAAAAGAAAATGTTTTTTTGTTTGTAAAATCATTATTCTCGATTGTTTGTGTGCTTCAATGAACATTTATTTTATGAGACATTTACTATGGGGAAAAGTCGACCTTTTCTATTCTATTAACAGTTATCGAAACATGCAAGATTAACAATCGTATTGTTATGTCTTGTCAACAGAATCTATTTGTATGAAAAATTTCCTTCTCGATTTTTCTATTGTTCGAAATCCAAACAATAATCCTGTCAATTAGAATAGATCATTTCTAGATAAATTTCAATGATTGGATTAGAGACACCCTTCATTTTCATTTCTTTCGCTTTTTTTTTCAAATAAAATCGTATCAGTGCCCACGCTGAGCTCATCGAAGACGTCATCAGTTTTCATCTTATTAAGTAAATTTGTTCCTTCTCTTTTTGCAACTAATGTGTCATATCAAAGAATCGAGAAAATAAATAAGTTGAAGACGAAGAGAGAAAAAAAGAAGGAAAATTTTGTGCCTTTCAACACTTCCTGCAAACCAGCAATTATTCCATTTCTTCATGTTTGTGTATCTACTGTTTTTCAGCCATGAACACGATTCAGAATGTGAAGAATAAAACACTTTCGAATGATATATTCACACACCACTCACTCACTTCGCATATCAATTCCAGGTTCGGTGCCTCGATTATTATCATAATTAGCTCAATCTGTGGCTTATGTCTCGGATTCATTTTCATCATGTCATGTTTGAGCAAACAAAGCAATCAATCAAGGCATTTGTCAGCTGAAAATCCCATTCTTCGGTAGTAATACATCTAACTTCGTCAGCGAGTGAATGAGCATCCACTGAATGTCATTCGCGTGTCGAGCTATCAATGACTCACAGGGAACCATCGTTAACATAATGATACATTGCGTTTGTTTTCATATTGACAAAATCTACGATGGAACATGTAATACAATATTTATCTTTCTATCTCTCTCTTGTGTATCTTGATTGTCACATTGAGTTCATGATTATTACTGTCACAATATGTTCTGATTGATAAAATGTCCTGGTAAAAAATAAAAAAAACAAGATCTCGATTCTGTGTGGATCTATCTTGCGATCATTTCGAGTAGAAAATCAATCTTAATTCACTCAAGTCTTCAGTATGAATTCGATGGATACAAAATTACTGTCATCTTATACTGCTTGACATCCACATTTAGAACCTGAACTTCAAAAAGTGTTCTAGATGAAACTTTGCTCATATGCTTATTCTGTATCTTCATGTCGGATTATTTTGACTGATTGTAATGGACTGATCAATTTCGAGCATTGATGGCGTTTATCTATTTCAAACAGTTGTATTAATCTAAATCAATTAGAGACTCTTATCTTTCCTTTCGAATATTCATGATTATTGATGACTTTTTCGCTGTACCAAGAAGAAAAGAAGTCTTGAGAAACATTAGACTATAAATAGTTTTCATATAATCGGAAAAGAACTGTTACTCGATATGTGTTTTCTTGCTGTAATTGATATAAGAAAAGACGTGGACGTAAATAGCTGTTCTTCGTTCATAAACCATCGTTTCTTATTTTTGCACTTATGTCTAATGCTCTTAAAGCGATCCTTGAATTATGATAAATTTCACTATTAAGTATGTTAAAGTAATTCTCTAGTGCCATGTATTAATATTCGTCGACGGCAATCTCATCTGTTTCTATCATATTGGAAAAGATACCGCCCATCTTTTGAATTTGTGGAACACCCTCAGATGACAATTGTGTGTGTTTCCTCATGCTTTCGTCGTTAACCGATTGAAACTGCACACGCGAAGTAGATGCGGCCAAATAAATTGTTGTTCAGTGTACGAGTGAGTTGACATATAGACATTTATTCATGTATAAATGACTGATGGATTATGTCATGTTACGATCAGTTCAGAGGATTTCCGAAGCAATTGATTTCTATCAGGGAATCTTTGAATTGATTGATTATTATCGAAAAGTATTGATCTCGGTTTTATGTCATTATTCATATGACAGATTTTTATTATATTAGCGACGAACACGATCGTATAGGCATGCGATTTTGATAGGTTTGCTTCTCTATTAGATGTTGAATTTTATTGTTGGAAAGAAATTTGATTAACATATGTACCAGTTCGAACGAACTTTGCTTTCGTCCTCGCTTAATGACGTTCGCGTTCGTCAATCATAAATTCAAGACAGAAATACTAGGTAACAGAATGACAAAAAAACAACTTTTTAAATATTATTGTTTCCTTCGCCTGCGCTCACAATTCGAACTGAGTTTTGTTTGTTACGTATAAAGAAGTTTACTAATTTCATTCTTTTTTCTCAAAAAAAAAGCATTCGAATTTATAACAGTCTGATCGGACATACGTAGCGACTGAAAAGACATGACTTCAAGCTCGAATGGTACCGCTAGCGCAGGAGCTGTAGCTGCTGTGATCATTGGTGGTATACTTGGCTCCTTATGCTGCATCGCATGTTGTGTGGGATCGATCGTAGGCGCTATAATCTTGATCAAATACTTCAATAAACAAACGACTGTTGTCAGTAGTGGCATGGTTCTCGAACCGTATCCGGTACGACCACCGTATACAGGTAATTATGACCACTATGCATCATCGTACCCGATGAAAAATTACACACCAGCATATCATTCGGACGATCAGCCGCCAGCGTATCCGATAAATAACCAGCCACCGGAATATCAATCGGAAAAATCGCAGATTCTCCCACCACGTTCGGCGACCGAAGTAAAAATTATGGAAACATCAACATAAATGTGCATCGAATGAATAAAAATCTGTTGACTAGACTTTTCTGAAGCCAACGTTTTCCTTCTTTTTTGCTTACAACATTTTATTCCGTTTATTAATATATGGTATTATCAAGGAAATCACTATTTATTTTTGACAGTCAAGACTACCGAAAGTATTTCGATTGATTGAAAAGAAACTTTTGCTGGTACGTAATACTCCGGCAAAAATAGAACACACATCCTTCGATTGACGAGACCTCAATGAAGGTCGGAACGTTTCTCTGTTGATGATTGCTATGTGAATATACTTTTTTCGAATAAAGTCGAGTACCATCGACAAATCCCGAGTGTGAGACATTATTACTAGTTCTACTTTTGCTCCGTTCCTATTCAATCAGATGTGTACCTTTGAGAAATCACGATTGACTACAAGTGACATCTGCTTTTCGTTTCGAATCATTTGATGATTATTCATTGAATTGGTTAAAAATTTTACCATTGTTCATACCTATAGCACATGCTTGTGTTCTGTTCTGTCTCCTCCTTTAGCGAAGGTCATACTCAATCTATCAATTATCTCGTGTGTTCAAATTGAGATTGTTAAAAAGAGATGCCTGCTCCCATCGATACGGAACTCGACAGATCTTCGGTGAATAGTCATGCGACTGATGCTTACAGTCCGGATTTTTTTGATGGTTTGCATCTTGTTTTGTAACTATTCAATACACATTCGCCTGCTTTTTTTTCGTTTCCTTTTTCATAGCATCCGTCGCAGATCTTGCTGATCTATTGAAAAGTGAACCACAAGATGATTTTATTGTTGATTTACAAGATACAATATCGAATATATTCTCATCACCGACGATTTTTTCTCTGGCTTATGTATGATCTATTCGAAATGAACGCTGACTTCTTTCAAAATCACCTCTCTTTTAGTGTCATGATTTGTTGCTTCGTTTTATTCAACAACCAGAGAGCATGCGTCCGGTTTCAACAGATAACTTATCTCTTCTGACATCTCTTCTCAAAGATCTTGAAATTGTTGGAATGACAAACAATTATGCCCGAGAATTAGACGCTATCCTTCGACGGCCACACATTCGAGTAATGAACGATTGAGTAAAAAGTCGAATAGAATTTCATTTATCTTCTACGACAAATAGATGGTCATGGATGCTCATCAAACGATAGCAACAAGAGAATATGCTGAAGATCAATTGCCAATTGGTTATTTACCTGAAGCTGCAAAACCCTTGCCTGACATTACATCGCCTTCATACGTTTTTCCTGGTACAATGCCGCATATGCCGCCGAAAACCATCGGAATCGAATCGACCGGCGAAGAACATCTAGGCGTGACGGTGAAATTGAATGAAATGGGTGATTTAGAAATCAAGAGAATTGTTCAAGGAGGTTTAATTGATAAACAAGGTGAGAATTAATTAGAAAAGTAGAGCCATAGAAATATTGATATGATTCTATCTTATCAAAAGGTCTTCTTCACGTCGGTGACATTATCAAAGAAATAAATGGTGAAATTGTGAATACGCCTGAAGAACTACAAGACAGATTAAGAAACGCTCGAGGTGCGGTAACGTTCAAAGTTGTTCCAGGTTATTGCGACTATCCATCACCTTCACAAGTGAGAATAATCTCTTTCAATCAACAATTCTATTTCATACATTTTATTTTCGTTTTTTCTTTCAAGTTATACGTTCGAGCTCATTTTTCTTATGACCCGGCGAAGGATAAATTGATCCCAGCTAAAGAAGCTGGTTTGACATTCGAAGAGGGTGATATACTACAAATTCTTTCACAAGATGATGTTCATTGGTGGCAGGTACGAAGCATTTTTCCTTTGTTTAATTTGTCTTCGTGATTTCTAATCGGTTGTATTTTCTTTAAAGGCGAAACATGTGAAGGATCCATCGCAGAAAGGTCTTATACCATCACAATATCTTGAAGAGCGACGAAAAGCGTTCGTTGCACCCGAAAATGATTTTTCTAAAACGTCCCGTAAGTTAAACAAAACCGTATGAATATTTAATCAAAGAAAAATACTGCCATTTACCTCGAGCAAATAGTTCTATGCAGGTTTCGCATAAATTGACCTATTCTACATAAAATGAATCGATTTCATCTACTTGTTAAAAGTGAATTTTATGAGGCACTGCTATTCTATTGAGTCGAATATGAAAATTCACTTGGATTTCTATCACTCGGCTGTTTGCTAATAAGATTAATCTCTTTTTCATATTTAGTTGTATGCGGCTTAATAGATCGTCGAAAGAAAAAGCGTTTGCTATTCAATGTAAAAGATTCTTCACTGTTCGATAAAGGTGATATATGTCTTTACCAAGAAGTGGCACGTATGCCACCATTTGCAAGAAAATGTTTAATACTCATCGGACCACATAGCGTGGGTAGACGAACATTGAAGAGTCGTTTGATTGCTCTTGATCCTGAACGTTTTGGAACGACTAAACCACGTAAGTACCAAGCAAATGTAATGCAAGAGATTCTTAGCATCTTCTCTCGTAGATACATCACGACCGTTACGTATTGAAGAAGGCAATTCGTATTTTCATCTTGATCGACCAGATATGGAGGATGAAATCGAAGCAGGTGCTTTTCTCGAACATGGACTCTACGGTGAACATCTATATGGTACCAAATTTGAGTCGGTTCGGCGAGTTATTCAATCGGGCAAAATGTGTGTGTTGGACGTTGAACCGACTGTAAGAAAGAAATCGCGCATTTCAATTCAATGGTCAGAAATTATAAATCATGGTTTTTTTTAATCCTATAGGCTTTAAAATTAATTTGTAACAAAGAATTTATGCCTTTCGTGGTGTTTATCAAAGCTGCTAGTCTGGATTATCTTCGTTATATGCAACATAACAACAAACAGAAAACGTCCAAAATGCGAACAGTTCGTATTCTTGCGCAATAGCATACTTGTTCAAAACGATTTCTCTTTAGAAAAGTAATATAGGAAACAATTCATCGTTGAATCTATCGGTAAGGAAGAGATTTTGTTGGAAGTGAAGAGAATCTTCTGTATAACTAATGTAAATTCTAGTCGAAAGATCTTGAACAAGTTGTTATGGAAAGTGAAGCTTTAGAACACGATTATCATGCTTATTTTGATCTGACGCTGGTCGCTGAAGATCTCGATAAAACTTTCGAACAGTAAGACACATGAAAAGACTCAACTCATCTCACCGAATTTTTCCTCTAGACTTGTTCGAGCTGTCGAAGCCTTAAGTACTGAGCCTCAATGGGTCAATGTCCAATGGTTTTCTTAAAATATTTCTTTCTACATATCTAATCAACACTGGATATACTGGTGCTGATCAATCATTCAATGTCCTCGTTTTGTATATACATGAAAACATCAACAAAGTGCTTATATATTCATACATTCCACGTGTTTTTCTTTCTTTTTCTTTTGGACTTTTGTGCAATTTAACATTTATCATTGCTACTGCTGAATGCTGAGTGTACCGTATTGTCGATTTGTTTGTTCTTTTTTTAATCTAATGCTTATTTGCTTTTCTACTTGTAATCTCAGTTATTAATGAATAAACGCATTCCAGTGCTTCTTTTTTTTACTGCACCATTAGAATATAGCAAGCTTTTGATTTTCTAAATAAAATGACTTTGTCTCACAAATATGCGACACGAGTTTTTTGCTCTCCAAGAGACGCCGATATCTCCATCCGCGATTGTTGTTCATAATTAAGAACGATTTACCAAAAGTTCATACATGCGTGTAAAGCGCTTTATTTTTTTAATCTTTTTTTTTTAATTCCATGAACATTTCATGGATACATTCCTTAATCAATTTGATGCTGTCAATTTATCAAGTCTAAAGGCTCAAATTACTGACACATCAAAAGATCACGTGGAATGTCCCGCCTATATACATTTCGGTGGCACGCCATATACATTGGGATTCGGTCATCTATTCTCAGGTGATTCACAATCGTGTCAAAACGTTCATGTCAACCGTCAGTGTTGTTTTACATCACAAATCAGTACGCGTCCATTTCAAGCGATTGATCGGAATGGACATCGAGTCGATCAAGCAATGCAAAATATTCGAAACAATGTCGAACAAAAATGTCATCGATATCATTCATTGAGAAACAAAGAATTTATATTACATTAATTAGAATAGAGCTGCTACTTTTCTTCAATATGCCGCTAATACAATGTCGAAGAGTGCCAAGAGACAAAACGATTTTGATTTCTGATCTCTTCACCTTACCAATCAAATAGAAAAGAAAGCTTATTTCATTTTGTTTTGTTTATTATTGAAGCACATTGTTACGCATATATTTAATATGATAGATTATTATTATTTAACGCGAAACAAGAAAAGATATAGATTCACTTACATGTTTTAACTAAAGAGTGTATAACAAGAATTTGAAAGTGTGTCCTAGGACACAGTTCACATTGATATAGAGACGAACATAACTGTCCATTCGAGTTCGATGTGACAAGATGTGTATGGTTCTTTTTTTAAAAGAAAGAAAAATTAACTATCCCAAGCTGAACGTGTTCGAAACAACTGACGTGTCTGATTGGTATAATCATTAATGATTGGCGTTGGAGTTGTTGTACACGAAGTAATGGATGTTTCATTGTTGACTGTAATTTCTGGCGAACCTGATGAGTGATCTTTCAATGAATATCGATGTTCATTGCCACTACTGCTACTATTTCCGTCACCACTGATGCGGTAGACGATAATATTCTTCGAAAAGGTCTTGCGTTCTAATTGTTTTAAATAATCTTGAAATCGTTTATCCATGGTTGGAAATTGTTGATGTTGTTTTGGTATAACCGGAAATAAGCGATGTACAGTGTGAATAGCTTCAGTTAAGGTGATTTGATCATTGATTAACATTAAATATTGTATAGCGATGACAGCTAATGGCGAATTTGGTGTTAGTTCAAAGCCATAGATGAGCACACGTTTGTCTTCTTGCTGTGATTTTAATATAAAACGATTGACAGCGTCGAACAATTGCCCTAAGTGTGCCCGACTTAGTTCGCGTATTTTGCCACCACTCAATATTTTGGAATCCGCTGATGTTACCGATGAAGATGATGCGACACACGGCTGATCGAATTCGAGTGTGAGTGTGCAACGTGAATGTGTATGTCCGCATTGACACGGGAGGCGTGCGCCTACATTCGCTTTTCGTGCTAATTCGTCAGGTCTCATATTAGATGCGTCAATGATATAATCAATCGATAGTTTACATAATTGACGTTCGTTTTGTAGAGCTCGTATCGAGCCTAGGAGAACATCGTCGGTAAGGAAAACAAGTGGAATAGTTGGCGATGATGGATCGCTTACGACTAATGCTTGTCGAACTAAGGATTGTGAACGTCTTTGTTTGTCGCGACGCAATTGCGAACGAAAATCTGTGCCGAGAAATTCTGAAGTTGTTGTGAATACGGATGGAGCTTGTTGAGGAGTGAATGTTGACGAAACAGTTTGTTGTTTTGGCGATGATGATGATTTCGAATTTGCCGCAGTCGAAGTTACAGTTGAATACGATGGATTTGTTCGTAGAACAGGTGAAACCACAGTTTCGGATGAATCAATAACCCATTCGTTTTCGTAGACTGTTGATTTCGACTGTAGCGATCCAGCTGTTGTTGGTCGACCGGTTGAAGCACGTCTGGCATTACTATCGGTACTCAACCGTCCTGAAAGCGTATGTTGAAACGAATTCTTTCGATGATTATGATGATGATTTCCAAGTGCTGGTGTTCGTTGACGACTAGCAGTTGATGATGAACGATAATTAAATCGATCCGTTAACATTTGCTTTCGTCCTTTGGGCTTGAATTCATCCTCGTCATCGTCATCTTCCGACGGAGATGATGTTAAGACATCCTGGACATTCAAATCGCTTCGCGACGCACTTTCGATACAAACCGTTACCGTCGATGGGTCAGCAACTGTCGACGATGCCGTACTGAAAAATATGTGGACTTTAATAAGAATTTCACTGATTTACTAGCATTTTACCTTGGCGAACGTCGAATTACGCTGTGCGTCATACTTGAAATTCTTCGCACCTTTCGTTTCCTCTTGAGATTAGAACTAGACACGGATACAAAGTTTTGCGCAATTAGTTGACGCTTTAAAGATGAGACATTAAATCTTCTGACTGGATAAAAGACGAAAGAATATTCTAGTAGAAAAATGTAATCAAAATTGTCGTACACAATGGCGACTTTTCCTCTCACGTCTTCATATAAAAGAAAAAGGAAAAAAGAAGAGGAAGAGGAGGAGATTCCTTTCTCTCCCTCTTTTTTCCTCACTAACTCTCGACGCTTTGCATAGATGTTCCTTTCTATATCTGTATGAGACACAATCTTCAACATTACCTTGAGCTGTTGCTTTTCATTAAGCTAAGTTTATCCCATCTTTCTTCTTTCTTTTTCTCCCTCGTCTTTAATTTCTAATGTGCATGTTACTCTGCAAGTTAGAGTTCTGCGTTACTTGACGATGACAAACATTCTTGAAGATATTCTCATTTCATATCCACATGCATGCATAGATTTCGTGGAATTTATTATGAGAAAGGATTATTATATCCTGTTCGCACTTAAAAACAGGAAAAACTTTGCCAAGGGAAAGGTGTTTAAAAATAAAATGATTCATTTTCATTCATTCCGACAACATTCAATTAACAAAACTGTCTTCTATCCATGAACTCAAATTCACAGTCGAATCATAGCGATGTTAGTCTGATGATCTGTGCCAAGGTGGAAGCAATTGGTTTTTTCTCATCCGACCTCGAGTTCGTCAGGTCAATGCATCGAGCAGGTGAATCTAGTAAGCGCTAGAGGTTATCTAGGTGAATAATGAATGGCATATAGTTCGAAAAACTTATAATCTATGAAGCACTATTCAATCTCTAATAAACAAAAAGGAGCTCTTTCTTCGAGAAATAGGGAAAATGTCCAGGCATCAGACGTGTAAATCAATCTCGTGCTAGTATTCATCCCTGTCCGACAATCATTCCACATACATGGAATATTTCTCTTGCTTTCGTATCAAACTTGAGCGTTCGCATAGAAACCGTGTTGATTTCGTTCTCAATAAGTTCCGCCTCCATTATATAGATATCCTAGGTGATACATTAGAATTTCAATTACATGACGTGCATCCAGTAGAAATAGTTCTTTGTTGAACATTTTTACACTTGACACCTTCATTTTAGTTACTTGTAAATAAATAAATATATATTATATAAATGTATTGTTAATAATAAAAAAAAAGAGGAAAGAAAAGAATGTTTTAGTAAATCTATATTAAAAAGAAGAAGCGAGAGAAAATGACGAGCGTTAGTCCTTTCCTTGGAGGATAGCATGACGATAACTGGCTCTACTTGAACTTGTTAAAGATCGCCATGTTGTGCCCGAATAACGAAAAAAGGCGAGAACTAAATGCAAACATACGACGAATGATAATAAGGCTGTCGTTAAATAAAATGATAAATGCAGCAGATGACTCGAATGCTGATCTTGGTGTTGCCAATAGCTAAATGTTAGAATGACCAAGAAGATCCATCCTGCAACAACGTGACACATCGTATTGAAAAAGAAACATGACATTAAAACCACATAAACTAATGCTATTATACACATTGAAGCAATCAAACATACACCAACTAAATCCAATGTTGATTCACTGATCTGTGAACTAGCTTTTGCTGCTAAGAACGATTTACAAGCGTATAGAGACGAAAAGCCAATCAATGCAATTTGCCATGCTAACATGACACTAAGACCGTTATGAACAAATATTCTTATCGACCAAATATCACCAAATCTGACAGAACAATGATAAAAATCAATTCGAACAAGTTTCCATTTGACAATCGAATGACTTACAGGTGACATGTAGATAATTCACGTTCATAGTTATGAAGATGAATAATAGAAGTAATCAGACAGAACGTTAGTGCCATGGCACCTAAGACTGTATAAATGACTGCAAGCTAAGATAAAAACTAAATTGGTCAATGAGACTATAGACAATGTTTAAATACGTACAACATTGGATTGATGTTGAACAAGAAATAGAAATAAAAGGTGTGACCAACAAGCGAGACTGAATGTTAATAATTGCATTTGTGGCACTGGACGAGGATATTTATATAAATAATCACTGTCACCACCGCCACCATTTCGACGACATAGAGTTGTTATGGCATAGAGTAACCATGGAGCCTAAAATCAAGTCTCGAGTCGAATCGAACAAAAGAGATCACCGATTGAATTTACTTGTAAACCATAGACGGTCATCCAGATAGGTGCGATCCATGTTTTTGGTGGAACTAATGGATCCGTATGCGAATGGAAACGATGAAGAATCTGACCGAAAACTGATGGACATAGAAGAAAAACAAGTGAATGATTATGAACAGTTTCAGCACACTACTTTGACTGTTAAAGAAAAGATCACCTATGATCAGTGTTAATGCTAGTATGTATGAGACAAGTGCCACAAGAAGACCGATGGTTTTCCCGCATGAATGTCGTTGTTTACTTCTATGCCATAGAAGGAAAATCTGCTATGCGTTACAATCTTGAAAAACGAAACAACATACTTATCGACAGTCGCATGCATCGCTGGACTATCACCGAATGGGGTTGGGCGAGAGAATAAACTCGACGACATCGTGAAATAATGGATATAAAAGAAGAAAATGAACAAAAGTCAATGTTGTTGTGATTATTAGTATTATTGTTGTTGTTCTTCTTCTCCTCTGTCGATATCCAATGTACACAAAGTATGTGGAACGTGACGCAACTAATAAACACACCCGTTTAACTTCTTCTTCTTCTCTCTTCTGTTCTTCTGACTATAGACGACATCGTGTTACTGAAATAAGCATTTATATACAATCGTCGTTGCTTACAATCGAAGAAAAAGAAGAACAACACATTTGATTGCCAAGTACCATGCCATGAACATTTGAATGTATTATTCTATCCATCGAATAATAGGTGAAGTTATGTTATTGATTGTCTTCGAAAAAGTCTCTTTAGACTCGATCACAATCGAACTATTGACAAATTAGAGAAATTAGCTGATACAGTCATCTCGAACACCACGCATTTTTTCCACAAAATCACGAATAATGACAATCAATTTGAACGGAACTTCGGAGGGAAAATGTCGATTCAATTGATTCATTAAAGGCATGAGGAAAGCAACAATGATTTATGTTTCTATGATCTAAAGGTAGTGAACCAAAGCATCCATCCAACTAAATATATATTTTTTGATGGAGATTAGGACAAAACAAAACGAAAGATGAGTACACTGGTGTATGAGTGCAAAGACAAAGAGAAGAGAAAAGAATTCGTCGTCATTCAAATGAAATTATACGCACAAATCGTACATAGTGACATAAAATCATTTGATAAACATGTAGCGATCCAAATTATAGGCTACTGCACAAGACAAAAAAAAGAGTAAAAGTGAGAACACTCTTTAAAAACGGCACACATTCATGTCGGATATCCACATCACTGGTGTGCGAGAAGAACAAGAGTGAACAAACACTGAGAGACGTTTGAATGTCTATGTATATTTATATATATATATATATGTATATATGTGCGCGAGTGTAAATAGGTTAAAAATTGAGTTTATAAAGGAAATTTGGGTGGTGAACCAACTGTTGTTGGTGAAGTCGTTGTAGGTGGTGTCGAGAGTACAGAGCTACGTCGTGGCCGATCAGCATCTTCCATGGACATTGCTCGAGATAAACGTCCTAAACCGACTAAACCTGCTTCCATAGGTAAGCCAGATACTGAAAAGAAAGATACAATAGAACAAATGAAGATTGCTCGGAGAGATACATACATAATCCAATGCCTTGTAAGAAGAATTGCATTGATTTGGCTAGGACATCAGGCTAGATAGAAAGAAAGATGTTTGATAATTGAATAGCGAAGAATTCGTGCCTTACAGCTTCACCAAGAACATCACCAACATCATCTGCAATAAGCAATGGTGAATTGACCATTTTTTGAGGATTGTTGCGTGAATCACGTAGTCGTTCATAGAATTTCTCTGTCGTACTAATTACAGAGCTCTTCTTGCCGACGGCTACCAAACAGTCAACTCTACAAATAAACATTTCTTTCGTATAGAAACAGATGATAAGAACATTATCAACCATCGGAATAATCCAGACATATCGATCTAGGATTACATTTTTTTTATGAGTTTCTCCTTCTCCACGACTTCCACTGATATCCAGTGGAAACTCAACGATTCCTCTCATGAAACAAGACAGTTTTGTTTGCATAGTCAACTAATAGTGTCATGTTACATTGCAATTCGAAATCTCATTGAAATTTCCCTTGGGAATGGAAAAGTATCTATATGCGAATAGAATTCACGACGAACAACTTACGTTAATTTGTCTAATTTATCGACCAGATTAGTGCGACTATAAATAAGCAGAGAAAATGAAAGGATTTTCTTGGAATTAAATTAATTCTTCTGTCTGTTACTTCAAAAATGCGTCCATAAACAATGCCAAATTCTTTGCCGTACGCTTCTGATAAAGCTTCTCCGAAAATTCACGAATATTTGCTTCAAGTAATTGAGAATCACCATAACCCTACAGAAAAAAAAACATCTAAAACACTGCCGTTTCCTTCCCAATTACTTGAAATACAACTAGTAAACATGTTAATGAACATTCATGCAGCAAATCTCTAGTCTGTTAGTAGATCAATATGAGTAATTTGATACCTTGACATTATTTGAATACTTGGCAAACATCGAATTCTGCAAAGATTTATCGTGTCAAATACACATACGAAACAAGAAGAAGAGCACAAGAGAAAATGAATACGAAGGAAATTATAGACGCAGAACATCTCATGCTTAGATTAACTAAAGTCTTGAACGAAATTATATTGAAACTACACCTTGTTCTTGTTCTGATCGTCGCTAGACTATAAAATCAAATGAAATCATACGAAAAAACTAGGTCATGGTAATTTTTGTGAGGGCACAATCTAATTGAATTATCTATTCATACTTTAAGAGAGTTTTTTCGATCAATTTTCTATGTATAGATAGAGAATCGTGAAAATGCTGGTATTCATTATGAACAGGATGCAGAAAAGCCAAGAAAGCACATCCAAACTCATCACATTACACTTAAGCACAGTTGTACATACCTTTGCTGCATCCTAAAAGCAAACAGAAACAATATAACGAAGTGTTATTAGAACGAAATAACATACTCGACCAAATCGATGCCAAATGAGATAAGCTTCAGCGTCAGGATTCATTCCTTTATGGATTAGTTTCCAGTTATTAAGCTTGTCCTTCATCATTTCCATAAAACCCGCAGTTGTACCAGTTGGATGAACAAGTACAAGGCCATGGACACGCGTTGGATATTCAATAGCAAAACGACATGCAATATTTGCACCTGCACCCTCGCCAAAGATAACTGCTTGTGGAATATTTAAATGATCAACAATATTGATTAATTCACTAGCGATATCATCTAACGATGGATATTTTCTAAACGACAAAGCAGGTTACGAATGAAAGATAAAAATTGAATTCATTACTCAATAGGTAAAGCAGCAGCATCATCCTCTTGTCCAGGCAAGTCCACATGTACCCAAACAATTCGTTGTTTACTAAAATAGCCCAAAATAGATTGTGTCGATTCGATGATATTTCAGCACTTACAGAGCACGCATTTCCGGTTGAGAGACGAATTCGGTAAAAACTGAATCTGAAATGACTCGATTATCTCGTTTTATTCGACATGTAAAGGTTAAAATCTACTTACGGCTACAACCGATATCATGAATAGTTAAAACGTAACATTTCGAATTATTTCCAGTGTCGTCCTAGAAGAAACTCATGCAGTCGTTTTTCCGTTCAAACGAATTCTTACTTGAACCCATGCAGTATAATCAAGACCGAGTTTGTTCGAGCGGATCACATATTTCTAAATAGAAAACCATTCATAAACATTCGATACTCAGCTGAAATCAAGCTATTTGTTAGTTAGCAGCTAGAGCATGTTATCTAAACTTACTGGAAGACTTGAATTCTACGAAAATCAAATATAAAATAATAACATGGTTATTTCATCTTAAATCTTTATGCTTGATGAAGAGACGAAACATATGCGTTATATCTAGCGTAAGGGAGTAGTAATATTCTGTCTACATTCGTCCTTCATAACGTATAGGAGTTTTATTTATTACTCAACGGCAGAAACGAAGATTGGAAGCACTTACTTGGTTTTGTTGAACTGTTCCAAGTTTTTCAAGTAATCCTACACGATCAGTTTCTTCCATATTGTATATAATACGAATAAAACTTCAATTCAAGCGTTTTCTGTCTTTTTTATATGAAAAAAAAAGTAAATCGTATCAGACGGGCCCTTTTGCTCTTGATACAAACTGAATATACATATATGTAAACGTGTGTGCGCGCATGTATGTATATTTGTTCAGTCAGCGAGAAGAAATAGAACGGACTTATGTGTACCTATATATAGAAAAAGTGCGACAGAAGAGAGAGAGGGAGAGTGATGTACAAACGCAAGTTACCGAGCGTTTGTGGTTGAAACCAGACTCTTTCGCATACGAGAAAGAGAAAAAGCGCGCATGTTAACAGTGCGACAACGGTGAACGATGTAAAAGAGAATTATGAGAAAAAGTATAGATAAATTTAACGCCCGGTGACTAAATAATTTGACGCATTAACAAAAAATCTCCAGCTGATAGCGATCTGTTCTCGAAAAGAAATTGAAGCTCATCTCTTCGACCTCGTTGCTTTTTCATCGAAAAAATTAATGAAAAAATATAACTAGCTGTTTGTCTTTCTTTGTCACTCGCTCGTTTTCTAGACATGTATAGAAACAAAAAGAATGCTTCCGTCATAGAAATGCAGCAACAATTGTCGTAGCTTCTCGGAATTCGTTCTATTACATTCAACATATAATGTTGGACTTTTTGCTTGTTTTCCTACTTTAGGAAAGCTAAAGAACAGAACGGTAAAAAAAAGGAGAGAATGAGGAAAGAAAAAGAAATCCTAGCATCCTCGTTTCAGCTTTAATATTCTTCCATTCTACACTTCCATACAGAGTTTTCCTCCTTTTCTACTATTGCGCGTTTCTTGTAGTGGTCTAGAGCAAGAATAGTGGTTGTCGACGCGGTCGTCATTTGCTTGCTTGCTCGCTCGTTCGAGCCCAAATGACATCCGGTGTCGGAGAGTATGTCTATACAACGTGAAAAAGAATGAAGAAGAAGTCGAACGATATGCAATCGCACAAAGGAAAGAGCTGATGATACAATTATGAAGAACACATGTGCGAGCACGACTGTATATTTGTAGAGAAGAAATGTTGTCTGGAAATGATATTTTTTTTTCTTCTACAAGACGTTTTATTCTTCTCGTATTCTTGAATCGACGGATCTGATCATTATTTTATCGTAATCGATGAAAAAAGAGCCACAAGTTATATCATGAAGAACAGAACGAGAGAGAGAGAGATAGATCTACCCTATTGTTGTCTACGAAAAGAAATGAAACTGCGCTATTCATATTGAAGGTTATCTTCAGCTCATACATATGCTTATAATGTCGAGAATTAATCAATATTATATATTTAACACACGACACTTTAGATTTGTTCCAGAGAAACTCTCAAGTGTAATGACAAGATCAATATTGATTTTCGACAGACAAGAACTGAAATACTGAACGTGTGTGCTTTGATTATTTCTATTGAGACTTTAATAAACCATTTAACTTGGAGACAAAAGTAAATTTAACTGGTTTGAATATTATTAGTCTAAATACTGCTTGAAGAGCATTGAATTTTTTATGATTTCGCCTGAGGTTAAGACTGCCATCTGTCGAAAAATTATCGGTCTGTCAAAGTTCTCTTTTTATTCTCTTATTCGGCAACAGTTCTCGAAAGTTCAGTAAAAACGTGCACAAGGTTCACACATCATCGAGAATTATCTCTCAGCAAACTATCTTGAATAAAATTAATTGGTATGTTTTTGAAGTTTACAAGAGACAACGAAGAAAACTCGACATCGAGTAATTCTGGTAATGCTCTAATGAGAAAAAAAGCAAACCTTCCTCATCCATCATCGTTTACTTTCCGATAATAATTATTATGCAGTGTGTGAGACAAGTTATATCTAAGAAAACAGATCCACGTAATTTGTTGCCGCTTTTCTCGTACAAATTCGCGCGTTTGCTCTCACAGAAATAGAAATCTTCTTGCAATACCTGTTCTTGAGCAGGACTGCTCATTTGAAATCGAAGTATTTTTTCTCGAATTGGTGCGTCCATTTGTCTATTGTTTCGAAGAAGTTAATTTCGTCAATATAAATTACATCGATTTCCAGTCTGATATCACAAACAGTACGTTTATCCAATGATTGCAGTTAAGATTACCTAGAAAAGAAATATATATCTATAGAAGCTCTTTTATTACTCATTTCGGTCGTTACTAAAGTACGCTCGAGAATCGTTTGATAAGAATGAAAACAATATGGCACATCGAGTGACATAATATATCGGTTCTATTTCATAAACCGCTATTTCTCTTGTTTTTCTTCACTCTATTTCGGATATTCTATGATTGACAGACAGATGGTAATGTTAAATTGGTACTATTACCATCATAAAAGAAAAAAAACGAAGAAGAAGAAGATTGGCAGGGGCAGAAAATGGAAATACACCACATATCTATATATATATTCACTCTTTCACTCTCCAGTAACTTGTATTTGGCACTCTGCAAAATCGCGAGTAAAGGCGCTGATGTCTCATTTCTAGAAAAACTAATGGCAATTAGTAATGCGCGCGTGGCTATGTGCGATGCATTCAAGAAGAAGAAGAAGGGATGGTTGTAGAAAAGTTAAAAATCAACATTCGTTTAGCTGATTTTTCACATGGAATGCGAGTATTACAAGCAGATTTGAGATCTCGATCTGTGGTAGAGGAAAAAGTTGATATATTTCTGAGAATTGGGTCTGAATGGGGAAACTATTCTACTTATCTGCCTTTTTTCAATTGTATAGATAATTAATTTACTAAATATAACTTCATCGAGGTAAGAGAAAACAAAGCAAATTAATTGTTGCAAGTTTTCTGTAAAAGACATCTTTTCACTAAGACAAGTAGTTCAATCTGTTTGTTTCCTGTTTTAAACAATTTTTAATGAGACTAGTTTGAGTAATAATCAAAACATCGATTTCAGTCACGCTCATTGTTCAAGATTAGAAAAGCTAAACCACACACATCGTATATAAAGATCTGAAAAAAACTCCGAGAAGAATGCTGATGAAATTGCGTGTCTGTCTAACATCGTTTTAGTGCAATTCGATGTGTGTAGGCCAGACCGAGGCAAATCGACTGATATCTTTCCATGCACGGACGAGTCAGACTCAATTAGAACGATGCAATATTAGTACCGAATAAGCACCGGCAATAAAAAAACGCGCGAGCGAAGAAAACTATTCTCTAATAACTTCCATCAAGTCGTAGATTCGAACAAGAAAGAAAAAATAGAACAAAAAAATCGAGAGATATAGAAGAGGACATCCGACGACACAAGAAAAGCATCTATCATTGTTATCAATTTGTCTCAGTAGTTGCATTCACAACTATCTAACGCGATCCTCTTTCTTCCTCTCTCTCTCTCTCTCTCTTATCAATTGATGAAATATTCTACTTGGAAATATCGTTGAATAAAATGATCGTAGTCACAATACGAGAGAAAATTGCTGATGCCATCATTAGAAGGAGAAAAAAGAGAAGAGAAGGAAAGAAGACCGAGGACGATGAACAAGTATTAAAGTAATAAGAATGAGATTAATGGAATTATCAGAAGTAGATCGCCTAAAGATACAATATAATGTAAATAGATCTTATAAACGCGAGTATATCAGTAAGTGAACTTAACAAAGAGAAAATTAGTTTAGAAGGGAAAAAATCACGAACATATTGTTAGTAGCAAGGTGATATTTCATTTCGTCATGATTTATTGACGTTTCCGATCAAACAAGAAGGAAAAACTTGATCTCGGCGCGAACATTTATCATTTTATTCACTCGAACGATCGAGATAAGTGAATATTTTGTCTTCTCTTGACGGATCTTGTCAAATCAAGGTTTTTATCTTAAGCTAATAAAATCTGACATTATTGTTGATTTTTAATGTTTCGGATAGACAATCCAAAAACTATGAAAACAATTTCTCTCTTCTTTTTCTTTTGTTCTCGATGGATTCTTCCTTCTTATATCGAGATGAGGATTTTTTCCATTTTTCTTAATCTCTCACATATCTTCGTCTGATGAGAAGAACGAGATCCTATTAGGAAATAGCTTCTCTCTATCAGCAAGAGAGAACGCATCGATCGATCATGATGCAATTTGTCCGATATGTCGCTGTATTTACTAGATACGCTTAAGAAGACAACGAAATATAAATTTAGAAACAAAAATAACTGCGTTCTCTGATGAAATTAATAAATATGACATACGTGACTAAAGCATTTCCGCTGAAATCCGGCTGATTCTAATGAGATAGGACTCAGACTGCATTATTAGTCGACTGTAAAAAAAAGACAGAGAGAAACGTGTTCGAAAATTATCTCTCAGATGTATAGAAAGTTAACTAGTTTTCTCCTGATGAGAGCCACGCTCTTTGCATGTGATGTGATCTTTCATACGAGTGAATGGAGAGGAAAAGGGAAATTAGTGCAAAAAGAAACTAGAATATTATCTTATAGTCCAAGGGAAATGAATGATATCAAATAAACGATCTTTTGCTAAATAATAGAAAAAATTTTCCGGCGTGCCCTTTCTAACATGAACTAACGTTAACTTCTGGATGGACGAAGATCAACTGTAAAAGTACGCTCTTGCATAGATATGCAGATATCGAAGCGTTAACTGTATATCAAAGAAATTCCGGAATTTTTCGACAGAAACATCCGATTAATCATGCCATATATAGCCCAATCTGAAAGAGATTGAATCGATGTTAATCATATACATCTACATTTCCGTCAGATCAAATGTGTATATCACTGTTTGACATAGATTTGTACGTTTAGTTCCTGAATGGCATCTTATTCTTCAGAAATATTATAAATGATCTTCTAGCCAAATAAATTTCATGTATTGACAACGTTAGAACATCAGTTTCCAAGTAGGAAGAAACGATAATCGCTTGCGATTGCTCGTTGACATGATTACAAAAGAAAGTCGTACTGAAGTTGACAAATTGAGATTGACGTAAGAGGAATCTTCATTCCTCATTCACCCCGAACTCATTTCGAAGCGTTTTGTTCTCTATATATGGATATTTATTCTATTTCGCGAATCCTCTAGTACAATATACACATACATATTTAGATAAGAAAAAAAATCTACAAGCGAAGAAACGATGAGTTTTTCGGGAGGTAACGAATAAATGAAGATTTTTAACAAATATTATAGATAACAAAATTCTCCAATAGATATAAGTAAAAATACGAGAGATGGATGGAACAGTTTGGATGTTTAAAGTGGAGAAAAGAATGTATTAGCTGGAGCTGGATAATTTGTCGGAGGTGTATTTTGATAATGCTGAAGACGTGTTAATGTAGGTGTACTGATTTGTTGTTTATTAACTGGAGCTGATGGTGCAGGATTGTCATTCTCAATCAAAAATTTCGACCAATAATCAGATGACATTTTAAGAAAAAATTCAAGAATTTTTGTTTGTTTGTACGTTTCACCGACAATGTCAATACCAGATACATGTTTCGATGAATAACCAATAATAGCTGGTCCCTAAAATTGAATAAACGAACGAATTTCATAGGTTGGACGTATTGTAGTTGAGGAGATTTTTTCCTTACCATTGTTCGACTTAAATTGAGTATTGGCATTCGACAAAGTGGTGAAATTGCCACGCGTTGTAAATGAAGAATCATAAATGCTAATGTATCTCGATTTGGTTTGGGTAATTGTTGAATAAGAGCATCGAAATTCTGTTGTTTAACAAAATCGGACTCTTCTTCGATAACATTAGCAAACGATTTCCATAATGCATTTGTTAGTAAAGATTCTGATAGTGAACGAAGAAAATCTTTCACTACGCCACAGATTAAATGAATATCATTGTAATGAGATAGATCGAATAAGCCCGTGCGTGATTTAAGAATTCGATCTTTTAATTCTTTGACTTGACCTTCCACACTAAATGGAAATTTTCTGCGTTATTTCGACGAGAAATGTCTCGCTTAATATACGTACACATTCAATCGATAGATGCCCACTTCTTGTAATCCACGTTGTTCGATTTCTTTGACGCAATGTACAAGTAGAGCAGGTACTTGTAACTGGTTGCTTTCACGCGAAGTGAATTTGGAAACAGCACCACGACTGGGTGTTTTGACATTAGGTAAACAAAGTGTTGCACAATTTTCTTTACAGCCCGTATGACACAGAGCACTGCATGCTTGACAACGATAAGCTAATTTACCGAAATGAATACGTTTGAGACACTAATAACGAAGGAAAAAAATGTAAATGTAAGACAAAAGCGCTGGAAATCATCTGCTCCTTACCACACAGCATGTTTCTGGAATAAGTATGTTTCGCGAAATAAAATTATGTGCACGTGCACGTAATGTACCAATACTTGATGGACTTGACTTCATCAGACTTGGTGGAGTAGCTGTGTGTTGAATGGGTGTAGATGGTGTTAATGTTTTCTGTTGTTGTGATGGCGGACTTGTTATTTTTGGTAATGTTGGATAGAGTGTTTGTTGAATTTGTTGTTGCTGTTGATCTTCGTCATGTTTTGACCAGAAGATATCGTCCGTACTTAGTTCTGATTCTTCTGCAAAAAGCAATTTTCAAGTGAATCATGTGGCGGGACTGTGTTCTTTTCTCATACCTGATTTATTTTCAAGCCACTGTCGTGATGGTTTGCGTACTTTTTGTTTGGGTCGTTGCTGTGCAGACAATGAATGACGAGCCGGTGCGCGCATTGGTGATGCATATTGATCAGTTTGTGGTCTTCCAACGGTTATATTTGAATATGGTGAGGCACCTAATTGATCAGCAATGTTTGTTGTCGCTCGATGATGTTCTTCATGATGAATTTCTGATGTGATAACCACGGGTCCATTGTTTAGATCATTCATATCAACGGTAGTTGTGGTTGTTGCAACAATACGACCCATTGGGTAGGACTAGATTTAAGTGAGGAAAATGGATAATTATTTAAGATGAGAAGTGATTTCGTCTTACTTCATCGTGTTTTGGTCGTTTTAGATCCACTGGATCACCCGAATTACTACTGCGTTTGACTCCACCAAGTCCTGTCGATTGACTGACGACTTTGGGTAAATTATTCATATTGTCAAAATCAAGTTCTTCGCCAGTACAATTCTTATCTGATAAATCAGTTGTTGTTTCACTATCTGACATAGCTGAATCCCTACACAAAACAGTACAACCGTACAGGCAAGCCGAGTCATTTCAAGGAGACGAACCGAAGTATATCGCGCAATTGGTCAAATGTATTCTGACCAGTTATGGTACCTTTAATCTGATCAAGACATCGTTGTAATTCGTTCAAACGTTCGTTGCTACGCTTATTGTGTTGAGTTAAACGAAGAATTTGCGAACTAAAAGAAAATTATTCGTTCAATGCTCATGAGACTGGTAGAAGAACAAAATACCTTTGTGACTGAATTTTTTTATCCTTACGCGCTAGTTCAGTTCGATATTGTTCAACGTAGCGATCCATCTGTTCGGAGTACGCTCGTAAATCTGCATATTTACGACGAAGATCATTGTGAAATTTAAGAAAGGCACTAAATTCTATTGACAACAGCAGTAATATGTCATTGTATTCAAGTCTTCGGCTGAACTTACCCTGGTCGCAGCTACGTTGTGCTAAAATATTATTACGTGCAAAAACGTCTTGGTAGGCTATTAAACGTTGTAAACGTGCTTTAAAATTGACGGCTGGGTTGGTCTCCATAAACGAAATTTAGAAGGGAAAAAAAGGAAATCTACCTATAAGAGGAGAATTATTTACAACAAATAGATCGAAACAAGGAATGCTAGAGAATAGACGGCGAACAGAGACACTCGATGAAGAAAGACTGCGCCTTTTGTTATCATTATCCAACGGAGAACGACAAAGTTTGAGGGTAATGAAAACTAAAGTAAAACAGTTATTTTCACTATAAAAAATAGTTTCTATTCAGGATTATTTCTTCAAAGTTCGTTATTTGATTTTCATAATAGATGGCGCCACATAGAGAAAATGTAGCGAAGGATAACTCTTAGCAACAGTTTCAATTCTAAATGAAGCATTGAAAGAATTAGATATCTGTCAGTTTTATTCTTTCGCGCTCATCAAACAAGCCTATTCAAAATGGCTAATATGGCGAAAACGATGGCCGATCTTCAAGATCTTAGCCGTATGGAAGACACTGCGTCATTAGAACGTACGAAAGCTTTGGATATGGAATCTGGTCAAATCTCAGAAGCTGTTTACTGGTCATGTGATCAAGTAGCAGACTATATTGAAATGCTTGGCTTTCCTCAATATCGAGTATGAGAAATCAATTGCTTTAGGAGCCAATTTCTCTCTCTAAAATCGGATTTAGGAATGCTTTCTACGAAATAAAGTAGATGGACGACGATTGATTTTATGTAATGCTTCGCGTTTGAATGCTCTCGGCATCACAGATTTCAAACATATCATTGTAAAAAGAAATTATTCGTGAAGATATTCGTGAAATCACTAATTTCTCTTTAGTTCGTAGCAAAAAGTATTCGAGAATTGCTACATATTGAAGAGCCGTATTGGAATCGAAGTGTCTCATTGCCTTATATGGAATCCATTGGTCGCTATCTTGAGCAACGTAGTATTATCGGCCGCCGCGCAGATGAATTAGACTATGAAACATTTACGAATGAAACTCGTGACACTAAATTTCAACCGATTTTAACTAATCAAGGCATTCTTAATTGGAACTAACATTATTTATTTGCTTATTTTGTATCTAATCGCACAAATAAATTTACAAAATGTGAAGAAAAAACACTTCTATACAGGATAACCATAAGATGGGTCCTCATTGGAATTAAACAGCAGATTCGCTTCCAACTCGGCTCGGCGGTCGTTGGCTGTATAATGATGGTTCTTTGTCCGCAATCCAGACGTCAGTACTCTAGAAAAGAAAAACACATTGTCATCATATCAACTTGATTATACAAGCAAGAATAAGCTGCAGTTATAGGCATAAAAGAGAGAGCACGGATCAAAGGTGCAAATACAAATTCAAGCAAATTATCTTACCGATCATCATCCGGTAATGATCGTGATCGCTAGAGATACAGAGAGATATATGAATACTGAATGATATGACCAAAAGAAAACTTCTTCGATTGACTATTGTTAGATTTTCAAAGTAGAGTCTCGTAGTTTTCACTTACCCTGGATCTAGCTAATGCTTCGCGTGATAATGTTCGTTTTTTCAATCGATCTATTGCAGAAACGAGCGCACCTTGGTGTCCACCATGATAATACACTACTTTCTTTCGATTGTGATCCAATAAAGGTCCCCATTTTGGTTCAGGATTGATCAATGCTCGTGGTGACTAAAAGAAAAGTACAAAGCTTTCATCCAATGACATCTCAAACGAACTCTCGCTTTCTTACATTACGATCGATAATAACCGTACGTATAAAAGCATAAATTGCATACAATACAACTCCAGATAGAATCAGTGCCGTTAGACCCCAACCAAGATTGTATGACCAACGAGGAAAATGATATCGTCCAAGTTGAAGCGGTGGATAATGAATCGATGTAAAGATAATTAAGGCCTAAATATTTCAAGTTCGAGAAGAATAAATCTATTTGGCTGGCATACCAAGATTAATAATGGTGTTATAACTAGCCAGCATATTTTAAAAATAGGAAACAATCGAACGCCCCAGTCTTTTTCGCCAAGCATCACTTTGATATCATCACGGAAGTTGTTCGATCCTAAAAATCGCCAGAGCGTCAATTTCCAAAGAGATATAGAGGTATCAACGAACCGTAGATGTATGCAATAACAATACATTCGAAAAAGCCAATGACAAAAGCTGGATATGATCCAGTGAACTGATCTAGAAATGTGATCCAATACAAACCACTCTGAAAGGTTAGAAAGATCAAACATAAAATCAATTTTTGATTTGTTTTTCTCATTATCTCACGTCAGTGCACAGCAGAAGGCCAAGGCCGAATTGAACTATACAAGTAACAAGTGTAATTATGGAATTATATCGACGTAATCCATGAATTTGATCTGTTATGACAACAACGATAGTTTCGATACTAGCGAACTAAAGTTGGCAGAGAATATGTATAATCTTCGATTGATGAAATCAGATTACTTACCACAGAGTCTAATCCAAGTAAAATAAGCATGAGAAAGAATAAAATAGACCATAATGGTGCAGCTGGAAGTGTTGTGACTGCGTACGGATAGACAATAAATGCCAGACCAGGACCTATACATACGATCGCTATTTTGGAATCTTTAGAAATGAATGAATTACCTTCAGAAACTACACTTTCAACATTCTGTCCAGTTATATAAGACAAATAGCCAAGGTACGCAAAAATAACAAATCCAGCAAATATCGAAGTCAAAACATTTGCAATGGAAACAATAAATGAATTTCTATATGGGAAATGAAGATCTATTTTCTCTTAATCAAGACATATTTACCCAAAGGTTCTCTGATTGAATTTGTTATAGCTCGATAGGGTTATTAAACCACCATACGCAACCGATAAAACGAAAAAGATTTGATTTGCTGCATCATTCCATACACGTTGATCGGCAAGACGCCTGAAGTCCGGCTTCATATAGAAATAAATCCCTCGTGACATTCCCGGTAGTGTCCAACCACGAATACCAAGAATAAGAAGAATCACATATGGAAAGACAGAAGTAAAATAGACGACCTAGATAAATACAAAAGAAAATCAATAATTCTCCAGAGATATACATCAATAACACGAAAGTTTGACAAAGCAAGAATATCGATTTATCATAAGCATGAGGATGTTGAGAATCAAAAGGAAAATATCTGTCACTGACATGCATAGCTGCCCCTGCGATCACAGATACTTACATATAATCTTAACTAAAAATGATTATATGATTCGAAATGAAATATTCTATGATAAGACTTAATATCATGGCTTACTTTTCCGGAAAGTTTTACACCACGACAGAGACAACCGTAAATGATGACCCATGCCGCTAATAAACTCAATACGAGTGGCCATTCCATCGTGGAGATATCGCCCATGCCAGTTGACTTGTTCAATATGTAATTACTGAAACAAAACAGACAATAAGACGAATTTAGCCTAAACGATGTCGATTTTCGTATTTACTTGAAATAATCGTCAGAAGGAAGAACAGGTTTCTTGAATTCCAATCGTTTTTCCAGATTCCACCAGCCTATACTAATCGAGGTTTTACCCTGTGCATCCCATAGGTAACATTGACCATTTGGATCTCGGAAAGTATTCTCGTAATTGCAAGGTGTTAGAAATGAAGTAAAATTATCGGTACAATCTATACAGAGAGAAATAATATATCATGGAAAACATCGACTACATATGGTTACGTACTGAGTCCTGCCCATGGAGAATTGCATGTTGACCATTCGAGTTTCGAGCGAAATGAGAGCACAAAATAGAGAATGGAATAACCCACTAGCATTGCATAATACGTGGTCATAAAAAATGACATGATACTCATTGATATACCAAGACCTGCGAGATTATTTCCAATGAATCTGTTTTTACAAAAACGAAGGAATTATTACCTTTGAAAATGGGAGCCATTCTCCAGCAATGAACGGCGCCTTGAGAAGTAAATTGTCCAAGATTGACTTCAAGATAAAATAGTGGAATTCCGAGAAAGAATAGGAAGATAGCATAGGGTATGAGAAACACGCCTAAAAATTTTTACGAAAAAGAATCGAAAGGTGTTTTCTCTGGTACTTCGAAGAATATTTACCTCCACCATTTCGATAGCAAAGATAAGGAAATCGCCAAATCGCACCAAGACCAACTGCATAGCCAAGACTGGAAAAGAAGAAATCAAATCGTCCTGACCATTCTTCGCGCTGATTTTTATTTTGAGTAGCTGGAGGATGTGGAGGTTGATTAGTACGAATTTTTCGCGGTGTTGGTACAGGTGCATTCTATATCAATTAATAGTACACCGTACAGAAAATGTGAACGAGAAACAACAAATTCAATTACCCCTATATTTCGTTGAGTCTGATCTCTTCCTGCATCAACTGGATATTCTGATACGTCTCGACTTAAATCGTAACCATGATAGCTTATATTTGTGTCGTATTGTGGTTTGGAATTGACATATATTTGTTGAAACCCATCATCAACATTGTAGGAAGTTGTCGACGATGACGATGACGCATCATCCACTGCTGGATAATGAGGGACGCCTCCTCGTGGATCATGAGAGACACGATTGGACATAGGTACCTAGAGAAAATCAATATTATTCAAGAGAACATGTTTTAAACAGTGATTTTATCTTTCATTTTTCACTATCTGAGTAGTTATTTTCATAATTATATGGTTTTGATAAAATCTCCATTGAAGTGTACTTTTTCTTCCCTCGCTCTCTCTCTCTCTCCCTCTCTGTTTCGAACATCTTTTATCATTGTAACTCGATATGTAATCTAAGACAAGTTTATCACGCTTTTGTTAAACAAATTGACTAAAGTCAAGACTAATTAAAATGAACGAAACTGTCAGCTTTAGATGAAGAAACCAAACTAATCGAATGAGTTCTATTCTTGTTCTAATCAAAACTAGACTTGTACGTATTTTTCTATCGAACATTGTTTGGTTCATTAATCTTGTTCAAATATGATTGCTCAAATGTGATTTGACGATATGTACGAATTCAGTGTTGTTTCTTTAAATTTGAGGTGGAATCTGTGAACACAATGAACTCAGAAGTTCAATAGATGATGAAAAATTGATGTCATCATCGTTACTTTCATCTCAAAAATGAAGAAGATATCGGTTACATCGAAAGAATAGTATTTGTTTCAGGCGGATATTATTTCTCAATTCGATCAATAAATATTTGTACTCATTATTTGGTTTTTTTCTCGTACTCTTACTCTTACTCTTTCTCTTCCTTTAATAGACAGAATTTTCAAGGTAAAAACTATTGAAATAATACAATAAAAATTTCATTTTCTTACCTGATTTGATCCTTCACCTGAAAAATCTCGCTGCAATGGGTCAACACTATACATATTCTCTTCTGTTTATTCAAATGAAGACTAACTGTCCTCAGCTGGCCTATATATGTATACACATACGTATGTATGAAGAAATTTATTTACTAGTTTATGTTCAGCCGACAATTTCTTTTTCTCCTCTTCTATCCTACTGGCTGTTGCTTTCTCTCCTTCTTTTTTTCTCCTCTCTTTCCAGGATGGTCACATGCATGTATACGCGTCATTCAACGTGTGTGTCCACCGGTCATATTATTCATGCGAGAGTGGGAAAAGAAGAAAATGAACTTAAAGAACATTGAACTGTGTCACTGGGCTACTTTTTCGCTTACCTCTCGAAACATTGTTAGTTGCTTGTAGAAGCGTCCTAGAACAAAATCAAATAGAAAAAAAAACTACAAGACCAAAAATGATGCTATCAGACTAGACGAATGAGAAAGATTTTTTTTTCTTCATTACTTGTTTTTTCCTCTCTTTTTTCCTTTCTCTATCAACTCCACAACACACGCAAACACATTATGTACATGTAGGCGCAAAATTGAAGAACATGTAGGTAATACGAAGAGAGAGAGAGAGAGGAAAAGATGACTATTACTTCCAATCTATGACTAGGAAGATTTTTGACATTTATAACATAAAAGAACAAGTATGCAGAAAAAAATTCATGTCAAGATACAACGTACTTTCGTCTGTTTAATATAACAAGATGTTATTTTATCTTGAAAGAACATTTCTTCGTGTAAAGATGAACAATAAAACAGGCAAATTTGACCTCGAGTGTTGCTCGTGTCGATTGAGAATTATTCTTTACTTCAAAGAAAATGGTTGCTTAATAGGTTGTATTTGTAGTCTATAGTAGAGTAGACATTGATTTTACACAATCATAATGAGGGTAATATTGAATGAGCGACAGAGAAGAAAAAAGTCTGACCATGATTGAATCGATATTAGATACGAGATTGCAAGTGAAAATATTTCGATTGAGTTCCATTTTACAATTTATTAACAGTGATTCTTTGGTTATCTCCAAGTAAAAGTGACATACACATACACACTTGAATTTATTACTGGTAATATATTAAGTAAAACGCGAATTTCTCTTCGTACTGACGAAGTATCATGGCATATTGTTGGTTAGAATTTACATTGTTTCGTTTTGAAAATCATATGCAAAGTCACGGAATGATTTGCGTAAGAATACTGTTTAGGAGAACACTCCCACAGTTTTTCATGAGCCAGTATGGCGCAATATGAATGCTAGTTTGCGCAATCACGTATGACGACATTATTCTACTCAGCGGCCTATATAAAACACAGCATACTTGTCGATTCGTGAGAACACGGCAGAAAATATCGATACGATGTATCCGATAACAACAATCAAAATTCTAAGCAATCGCTTTACTCTCACTGGTTTTTCACGTGCTGGTGAAGCAACAAGTATCATCGTTCCTGAAATGGATATGGTTTTGGACGCTGGTACAATAGTTTCGACGTCTAAATTCCAACATATATTCATTACTCACACTCATCTTGACCATTCATTTCATATTCCTATGCTCTATTCACATACTTCACCGTTGCCTAGGGATATCTATGTGCCTGCCCAATCTTTAACTTACTTTGAAAATTATTTAAGTAGTTCACAAGCTCTCAATGATCACGATGAGGAGAAAGCACGTGAAATCTGCACTAGACGTTATAAATTACATGGTGTGTCAGAAGAGCAAATGATTGATTTAGGTAAATTATATCAAGTGGAAATTATCAGTTGTAATCACACAGTTCCTTCTGTGGGCTATGCATTTTACGAAAAACGAACAAAGCTCAAATCAGATTACGGCAATTTATCAGGTAAAGAAATTCAAGAATTGAGAAAACAAGGAATCAACGTGAGTGAACAAGTATCTGTTCCATTATTTGCTTTTCTCGGTGATACAACACCTGAAGTATTCGCTGCTGGTTCAAACTCGGCACGTGTGCTATTAGAACGAATGCCTGTGGTCATTTGTGAATGTACATTTCTAGACGGTGAACAAACACCTGAGAAGGGACATACACATTGGAGTGGACTTCAGCCTGTCATTGAACAACATCCGCATATTACTTTTATTCTCATTCATTTCAGTTTGAAATACAAACGGAGTGAAATCGAAGAATTTTTTACTAAGCAATCATTGAAAAATGTTATACCATTTATTTAATATTTTGCTATAAATCATCATAAGATCGAAAGGTTTAGACGTTCGTTTGTTAAATTTTCATTTTGTTTAATCTTGTTTGTTTACAAACAACAAAAAAAAGAGAAAAGAGTTGAAGACAATAGATAGTCAAACATTGTTGGATGTTTCCGAGATTGCGTAAGAGAGGTGAAGAAAAAAACAGATAATACATAGAAAATAATGTTATAGTCAACGAGAGAAAGACGAACGGGTAAAGTCGTTCAACTCGATTATAGAAATAGATTTCAACATTCTAATCTTTCCATCGTTCATCTGAATCTGTTATTTTTGTATTGGAAGCAAGTCGTTGTGGAGGAGAAACAACACTATTCGAACCCATTCGTTTATTTGCTGATTGTTCAATTATAAGTGCGCCATTCGCATCGTCTTCTTCTTCAAAGTCTTCATCGTAATTTCTAACGAGCACAAACAAAAACATTCCTAAGCGATAGATTTCGTCAAGATAAACTTACACATCATCAAGGTTGTCATTGGCACCGTCTTCGTGCGTTAAATTATCGTACTCAGCTTCAGCAAATTTCACCCAATCGGAAACATCGGGAGATTCAGGATCCTGCAATACATACGGATGAAACCAATAGATATAAAAACACCAATGAAAAGTTCTTACTTTAATATTGGAGAAAGGATCTTTTTGTTCATTATCCAAATATTTTTCCAGATTAAAAAATGTATCGAAGAAAACATTAGTTAATTTACATCGTTTCAAATCTTTCAAACGTATTTTATTATCTTCTTCTGGTTTAACCAAGTCAAGCATCTAAATACACATGTCCCTATTAAAAAATTTCATATTCATCAATGTGAACGTACTTGACATATACAATCTTCGAACGGCATATATTCAATACCATAAATTTCCATTTTATGTACTTGTTCTTGATAGAAATAATCCAATTCGAACATAGACAAGATACCGTCACCATCTAAATCCATACAACGAAACCAATATTCGATGCTAAAGAAAGAAAATCGAGACAGTTTAGAGAGAAAAGCTAGTTTTGTCTTTACCTTGTCGGTGAACGTTTATCTTCTTCGGACATGAGAAACCAAACAAATTCATAATAGGACATTTTCCCTTCTTTCATATTCTCACTACTGCAGAAAATGAAAAAAAACCAGGAATTGATATTTCAGTCGATTTCGGGAAAGCATCTTTCTTACTTCGAAACCGCACCCGAGAATATACGATCAATCATTTTATTTGAAATAGCTAAAAATAAACATTGAATTTCTTTTTTCTTTCGACGAAAGTATTTACCGCCATTGTTGTGTTTTGTTAAATCATCTCGGCTTATTAATAAATCATGATCCGAGTCCAATTCCCAAAATTTACAATAAATTACATAAAAATGCTCGTAGGAGAAATAATCATGAATGCGATTGATATCTTCTTCTTCTTCGATTCGATCGAGAATCTAAACAAAGAAAATCTCGAGTACGTCATAATACGATATCTTTCTTATCGTAAATCATCACAGTTACAAGTACATCTTGTAACGTATGAAAACCACTTGACCAGTGTTCTTACCGAGAGAAAATTTGATCGTCGTAATTCTTGAACCGTTAATTTACCTGACCATGATCTATTGCAATTATAATAGATACGTGCTATGACTGTTTTTATGTAACGGGAATGAAATTCTCGTGCTTCGCGAAGAAATTTTAATCCTGGATGTGTGTCAATGATGTCTTGAATTAGATAATCCCAATCATCGACAGTCAAATAAGAACGAGTGGCTGGTAGAGTTGATGATGGCGATGACAGAGCGAGAATTTGAACAAATTTTGATGCGTTATCGTGATGAGTTTGACATATTCTAAGTCGCATGAAAAGTGTTTTCGTGAGAGAATGAAATTACAGAAAGAAGAAGATAAATACTTTTTCCAAAAACTGTCGAATTGTGAGTAGGAGACAGTTGTCGTTGGTGTTATCGTCGTTTTCGATCCTAGTGAATCTTGTACACATGCACGAAATAATGGTGCTTTCCAGTATAAACTTAAATCGATCAACTAGAACGAAAAAAGACGTATATGTTGTGTTGGACACAGCAAATGTTTACCTGTGCGAGTTTACCAAAATCTTCCAGGTGTAACTTATCATGTTTTGGTTGAAACAAATCTTCATTCGCTTGATTTAGTTGTTTGTTGATTAGTGACTCAATTGAGGATGGTGTTGTTGTCTTTCCATTAGGAAAATAAAATTTTGGAATATCTACAACTGACTTCGGTGTTCCCTCAGGTTGAATAACTGACGTCGGTATTGGTGATGTTTCTTTGACAGATGGTACAGGTTTTATTGGAGTAATTGACGGTCGTATAACACTTTCCGTAGGTACTGATACTGAAACGGGTGATTTTGCTCTTGTCGGAGTTTTCGTCGCTGTGATCGAGGGCGATTGTTCAATACTATCGAATTGCTCACGCAGCGAAGCAACACCAGAAGTAGTTGGTTTCGGAGATGATGGCGTCGGAGACAGTTCACGAATAGTCGTCGAAGGAGACTGTGTGTTTGTTTGTACGATAGGCGTCTGTTGAGCTGGTTTGGATATCGCACCATCGGATGGTGTGGTCGTCGTCGATGTTCGATTAGGAATAACATTTGTTGATGGTGATGATGGTACAGGCTCTGATTTGGCTATTTGAGGAGGAGATATTTTACCTCCTGAGATCTATGAAAATAGAACAGAATTAGTCAAATAAAAAACAATATTTCGTCAGTGATTTGATTATATGATCTAAATGTTGTCGGTAAATTTTACATAGTTTTTTTGTTTGGGTGAATTATCTAAGGGATATAGCAAGCTATGATGTTATGCATGCAACTACCTCAGGAATGAAGAAAGCCGATCGATGTTGCTGATCGGGAATAGTAGGTAATCCTACTACTGCTTGTGGTTTCAGTGGCCATATAGCCTCGGGATTGTTAAATTTTTGTCGAATTTGTTGTTGAATATGTTGCTCTATTTGTTCAGCCGGATAACGTTTTTCGAAAACAAAGTTGATATGCGATTTGGGAATTTTCGGTGAAATCGATATGCGAGCCAATGGTGTCGAAACCGGTCGGCAAAAGCCTGTATGGATTTAAAAAGAGGTTTGTGTTTTTTTTTCATTATTCTTTCGCTTTCTTCTTATCCAACTCCGGAAGAGACAGATAGTGAAAAAGAGATCTCTAGAAATATAGTTTATCGCTCTACCTTTATGAATAGCATCACAATAACGGCCATAGTATCGACACTGTTCACAAAAATGTATTGCCCGTCGGCGTTTCTGATCAATTCGAATGTTGAAATAAACTTGAGTAGTGGAACGAACCACCTGACAAGGTACACTGGTCACTGTCATACTCTATTACATCTAGAGTACAAGAGGAACGATCGTCTTTATGACTTTCGCTTGCGTCGCTTTCTCATATGCATACATATAGAGTAAATTGTTTCTTCTTTTTTTTTTACTTGATTCGCTTCGGCTTATTCCATCTCTTGCCTTATTCTCTCTTTCTTTCGTATATATGTTCTCTTTTTAATGCTTTACACTTGTGATAAGCTGTATGTGTACGTCGACGAACCGCAAAATCGACAAGAGTGCCGACTCACCTCTTACTTACTTCTTCATTTATGATTCGAGAGAAAGAGTTGAAAGAGCGAACGGGGCCAAAGATGAAAGTAAAGGGAAAAAATAAACAAAAATGAAGAAAAAATTTTCGAACGTTATACCCGTGATAAAAACAACTATCGGTACGATAGGAGTAAGAGAGAGAATGAGAAAGAAAAAGAAAAATGAATAACTATGCGAAGTATCTAGTCCTTTTTTTTTACAAAATATGCCAACAATCACAGTCTACATACTGATATCAAATACCAATAGGTGACTAATCAAAGTGTAGGTGGTAAAGCAAAATCAACATAAATGTAGTCAACTGACTATGAAGAATATACTGTTGAAGAGTCGGCAGACGTATTATTTGTCGAGTATACAACTCATCTCGATGAGAAAAAAAAGAATAAATATATATGAAATTTCAAAAAATAGAAGAAAAAGAAATGATTATACACTTATCTTTATTTATCGTACTCTACTATACATATGTACATATGGGAGTCTTTATTTTCTTCATTACGACGGTTTCCACGTTGACTGTTAGTACTATAGATCTTTTCTCCCTACAAAAAAAGCGCATCTATCCACAATGACGATACAACTAAATCAATAAACAACTAATACGACGAGTTTCTCTCTTTTTTTCTTGCTTTTTTTCCTCATATCTTCTATCATACTGTCATCGAGAATATGCCTTTCTTCTTGAAGATATCTTCGACAAATCGTCCGATCATATTGACGAGAGATTTCTTCTTCCTGTTTGTACAAAGCGTGCGTGATGTAATAGATGCACATCAACGATGGCGATGGAAAGGAAAATTTCGGATAGTTCGATGATATATCCCATTCTTTTCCTCTCTGGATATCCGCAATCTTTCTCGTGCTTAATAGAACAAAGAATAACCTACTTGTTGTTGATCGACGCTACTGCTAGTTATTGATGCATTCAATGCAGAGGTACTATCGTTGAGAACGGGATATTTTTTCTTCAGTGAGCGTTGTTTTCGTTCGTCTCCATAGCCACTTAGGCCAGGAGTAAATTCACCAGTGGATGAAATCGACGATAAACCATTACGTGGACTTGAAGCTGCTCGTGGAACGGGTGAAACCGGTGGCGAATCGAAATGTTGTTGTTTAGAAAATCCGCCGCCACGTGTCGTATAGCTCTATGTACAAAAAAAAGAATCATGATCAACAAACTTGTTCATATCTATGAGTATACTTTTGGATAATTAATATGATCAGGCATTTTGCTATGATTTCGAACGCTTTGCAAAGCGGTATGTAAAGTCGTTCGTGTATCTGGTAATGAAAGCCATTGTAAAAATAAATCATTGACCATCTTAGTGATAGGTATGGATGTGTTTGCAGTGGTATTTGTCGTTGAGCTATTCATTCTGGAAATTTTACTATCAAAAATTAAATGGACCGCATATAGTTATCTATAACTAAAAGATCGGATGAATAAAGACGATAGAACTCTTTCATTTTTGTTTGTAGTTTACATTTAATAATGAAATACTCAAAAGCAAATTTTGAATTACAGTTACGAGTTTAAGACAAGAACAAAAAACACTATATAAAGCGGCTCGTTGTACACTACATAGTATGCTGTGTATATGTATATTTATTGAATAAATCACCAGAAAAACGAGAAAAAATATATGCTTAGAATTCATCACCATAGAATGAACTCCGACGAAATACCCATTTATCAGCATTATTATCCGTTTTCTCGATAACAGTCATCTAAATGGCAAGCAAAGATTAATCAAACGTTTCGAATCTTGACAAACTATACTCTACCGTTAGAAAATCAACATTTCGAATAACATGTGGCAACGTGTCGGGACGAAATTTTCCGCCACACAGTTTACGCGTGCATGTTTCTAAGCTTGGTGCATGTGCTGAATGAGAGACGAAAACCTTAGAATTCAAGGATGAAAAATAAAAATATGTTAAATACCAATGAATAGAATATGTAAGTGATATTGCGGTGACAATTGTCCTTGTTGAATTTGCGATATATATTCAGCTTCGTGCATTTTCATTAGGCTCGCAGTGACAGCATGGCTTCGCTGATAGAATTCCAATTCAGTTTCGAATTGTGAAACTTCGGCTATTGTCATATGTTCGGTATAATGTTTATCGATCGAATACTTGTTCTCAATCAATTCTTTCTTTGTCATAAATCGTGGCATTGTTAACACGTTGCTTGTCTCACTTGCTGTGTACCATCCAGTGCATTCGAATAGACCTGGTTCAATACTAGAACGAATTTAGTTCTCTTGGCAATACATAGATAAGTTTAGGAAATGTTACCGAATTTTCAATTTATTCTGTAATTGTAAACCTTCGAGAATTTTTGAAGCTGTTTGAACACAACGCAACGCTGGAGACGAATAACAGTAGGTGATATGTATAGCTTTATCTCGTAGCACAGTTCCTTGGAAACAAATACGCACGATGTGAAGAGAAAAACAGGAAAGTAATTTGAAGTGGATTACCTGTGTGAAACGCGTCTTTGAGACCTTTGTATGTAAGCGGCGGATCAAGATCGAAATCACGAATGGACGCACGAAACGGTAAAGTTTCTCTACAAATAAAAAGATACGATCAATAACATAACTGTTCGTTTTTGAATCAAATCATTGCGATATACAATATCATCGATTGACATCTTTTTCCTTGGTTTTGTTATTTAGTCACGCATACTCAAGATATTTCCTATGATTTCGTTGTTTTTCTTCCCTGCTGATTAAGTCTCGATAACTTACGGCAAAATCGGTGAGAAACGACAAAAATTTCCGTCTTTATCAAAAGCTTGTCGCAACCATTGTGAAGAATAATATCGATCTAGTCGTTCGCCGTGTCGAAGAACCAGTAAACGTATAGGACCTTGCGTAACAGGTAATGGACTCATCGGCGGATATGCTGTACCATGAACAAGATCGATATTCAATTGTGGGCTTTTGGATGGATTGAAATTGTCTGATCGTAAATTGATCGGACTTTTCGGTGGATTCGATAACGTCGATGACGATGGTGATGATTTGAAAATCTTTCGTATAAATTTTCTCACGCCGCGTTTTTCTTTTGTATCATTGAGCTTCGGACCTATTCCACTTGCGCTCGCCATCTGAGTCGTTGTGACAGCTAACGCTGGTGATGTTAATGGAGGAAGATTTAATCCTGATGCTCGACTGCTTGCTTTTGAAGTGTTCAGATGGAATTCACTGGAAGTTTTTATCGTAAAGTCTGTAATCGATGAAGCATCTGATGCGCGATGCTGCAGATCGGCGGTATTGGCACGAGAAGAACCTTTTCGAAGATGATCATCATCCTCTAATTCATCGTCTGTAGTAACATGTGTTCCTGATAGAGATGTGGCCACCTTGCTACGTCTTCGTCTTACTGATGATATACCGGAGTCGGAATCGAGATCCTGGAAAACGAGAAGATCAATGGATATAGAGGTCAACAAAGGATTTAACACATTTAAGCGTCAAGATATATGAAACCTACGGTCGTTTTCATCGCCATCATTAACTTTACTGTTGATAATAGTTTTTTGATGATGAATAGAGAGGGAATATGTACAAAAGTCTTCTCTTAATTAAAATGAATCTGATATCGATTTCATGAGTGTAAAGGAAACTGCATGGTCATAGTCACACCTATTCTAGCCGCCTAAAAATTCTCTCTCTCTCTGTCTCCTGAGTTTCTCTAGGAATGAAGTCATCGTAAATAACCTTATGTTCGTCTATGAGATTCAGTTGTTCCAATTGAAAATGATCTTCGTGTTGTGCCTGCTGTGATATTTGGTTTTTATTGCTGTTATAAGAGTTTGTCTTTGCATCTACTTGAGAAGTAATCACGTCATTTTCTTCAACCAACCAGCCATCTTTGCTCATACCGTTCTGACGAGTAAGGTATTAGTCCTTTAAAATATAAACAAACATAATCATGCATCTTATATCGAAAATGAAAGGGCATATTAGATGATTGACATTTTCGACGATAAAGAATTGAAAAAGTAAAAACGAAACGTCAAATATCTTTGCTATCATTTCGATCAAGCAGTAATAACTATAATGATGATGTCAGAAATACTAATGATAACGACGGGTAGGAGAGAAAAAACGCATTAAACTATCAATACGAATGGCGAATCTTTCCTACCTTTCAGTGCGCAACATCGACAGTACAGGAGTAAAAGAGCACGGGAGTATGTGAGCATATATAAACTCAGTCATGTGAAGAGAGGAAAAAAAACATGCGAATAATCACTCAGATGAGAGAAAATAAATCAAGGACTGCCTATCATAAAAAAAATCCTATTTTCATCATTCTCTCGTTTTTTTCCTCGCTTTTGTAAATAGAAAGAAGCAGGTGAATGACTGGGTCAGATTATATAGATATGCAATTCTCTACTATTATGATTGGTTCTGTCTACAATATAGATGTGTTATTGAATGCTAGCTTATATATTAATAACTATGTCTCAGTTTGACGTTTGCCTTTTAAGTTCGTTTCAAATCTATTCTGCCGAGACTTTCAGATACTAAGTGAAATACCTAAATCAAACATAATTGATGGTTGATAAAACAATCGAGTGATGGGCATTGAAATAACATCACCGTCGTACGATAACTCCATGAACGATGTATTTGAAGGAAATTGACTAGGAAGAATATGCTTCTATTTTAATTAGAGAGTACGTCGTCGCAGGTACGTAAGCCGTGTTTTTTTTACAAAGAAACACATTTTCTTCGTTTCGATTGGTTACGAAATAGAGAAAACACGAAAGATGAACTTGACAACACGATTGGTGTCGCCTGTGAACAATCATACGTTTGTATACATATGCCTGGCAATCGATTCAAGCCGTAAAAGAGTCATTTTATCTCGAATGAAAAAGCAATGATTCTATTCGAGAAGATTTTTTTTAGTTGAAGAACTCGCAGTGCATTTTGTATCCGACAAGCGAAACAAAATACACAGATGCCCGAAAAAGGAGTTCCGAGCGTAGTCGAACAGAGAAGGAGGAAGAAAGTTTGGAATAAAAACAAAAAAGAATTGCGACGTTGGTATAGCAGATGAATTATAGTGTTCTGCATACATTCTCTGCAAATAAACTAATACAGAATCGGTCATGTCTATCAGTGTAAACAGAAAAATATTGACTGTACGCCGAATATTTCATGTGATTCGTCTGTACTGATATTGGACTTGTTTAACAACGATTATATCATTTTTATTACAAATAAATTATTACAGCAGTGAAGATAAGAAGTTTATTGATCATTAGTATTACCGGATGACGCAACTTCGTCATTTTATTTTCTGTTCTTCTTCTTCTTCTTTTTCTCGGATTTAATATTGTATTCTGGATCGGATTTATTCACATCATAAATTGAGAATAGAACTGGATACACTATCCATGCAAAGCTGAATAAGCCTTCATATCGGCGGTGAACATCTTCTTGTCGCTTTTTCCGACTCTTGTTCATGTACGCTATCCATGGATCATACGTGACACGAAACCAAGCTGACGCCTTCTTTTTAATTTCGTCATTGATGTCTTGTTTAGTGATAAAGTCGTAATAAGTTATTTGATTTGCCCAACTCAATGCTTTTGATATTTCCGACCAGTTCAGTGGTTCTTCTTGCGATGGATCATTTGATTGATAAAATTGTTGCCAAAACAGACGTATATGTCTGAAAAGAGTGAGGCACGATATATTTCATGAATGTCTGAATAACGGGTAACACTGATCAACTATTTTGCTCTATTTACCTGTCTTGTATGATCTTGTATGCATGTGCAATTTCATTTTTTAAATCGAACAATTTCGTTTCTTTGGCGTATTGTTTGGATGTAAATTTGAGGATGTATCCTGAGACAATTTCTACTTCATATTTGATGCCATATTGTCGCATTAGTCGTTTCAATTCTCGGTCGTATCCTATTTTAAGGAAACGAGCTTCTTTTATGTATTGATTCTCTTCAGATTGATTGAAAATAAACAAGTTATAAGGAAACGAAGACGCTGCTGCAATCTCTTCGTCCCTGTTGATGTACAGATCAGCTTTACAATCTTTTATCTTATCATAGAGCTTTCCAAGAATCGTTTCTGAATGATAGCTTCGTTTATCTTTCTTCTCCATATAATGAGGATATTCTTGAGGACGAAGATCTTTTGTAAGCCGAGGTGCACTGACACCCTTCTTTGCAAAGTCGACTGCCACACTAAATAAATACCACGATTGAACTTACAGTCAAGTACAAAACCAAAAGTGAGTTTACCTGTGCATTCGAGCTAACGTAAGGCATTTTTCATTCTTTGCCCCATCAGGCGACTGGTCAGCGAAAACTAAATGACTATTGGCAATCATACCAAGACTACAGAGAAAATTCGAAAGGTTATTTCGAAAGACATTTAACAATCTTTACTTGTCCGCAGCAATGTATTCTCCAAAGAAATTGCACACGTCTTTGTATGTAAACGGAACTTTAGGTTTTTGTACTGAATCATTCTGATGTGCAGCGTTAGCTTCATCTTCTTGTTCTTGATAATCAAATGGTTCTTCATTATCTTTCTGAAAAATTAAATCCGGATAACGAGATATCCAAAATGTATCACCATCCAAATCGCCACCTGACATTTCCATGGCATGCGGTCGAAGTCCATTTATCGGAAAGACAATTACATTTTTCAGACAACGCAAAGCAGGTATGTCGATTGCTTTGAGCTTTCGAATATCACCTAATGAAAAAAAGGCGAGTGCCGTTGAAACAGATGAACCAGCGAGCACGAGTCGAAGGAAACATACCTGGATGAAAACATGGATTTCTGGTCACAATAACGTCACCTGTGAAAATGATTTGCGTTGGATTGTCACATTTCTGATGACTATTATCGATTTGAATGAATACTTCACCGTATTCTAATGTATCGGTTTCATCAACGACACCCAATAAACACCATGAATCTGGCACACGAATCTTCGCTTTTGTTCGCAATTCTTTCACGAGAAAACTTTTGAATGCCAGGAGTAACTGCTGTACAAATGGATCTTTTTGTTCACCCAATCGTGATAAATACTGAATTAAATATGTATGATAGCCATTTCCTCCGAATTCGTTTAGTTCTTTTATTGCTTCACATGCTTCTCTTGTATTATCGGTCAATGCTTTTAACTGCTCCATCATTCGATCTTGAAGAGTAAGAAAGCTTTGCTCCGAAACACCAAGTGATGAAAGTAGAAGAATGATTTGTCTATTGAGATACGCAACTGATGGTGTCAACGATGTGCGCACAACATCAATGGAGAAGTCGTTTGCCTCGAACTTGTTCATCGACGGTCGAAAGTAGACGTCTACTTTACGATCAGGAGTCTGATTTCGTGTCTCGATGCAGACCATTCCTAGGAAAAATTTAGTGCTATAGGAATTTTCTCAAGAAGATGAATTGTACCTTTGTAACCACCACAACGAATTTGATATGCCGATGGATAAACTGATTTGTAAGATAAGTGCATTTCATCAGCTAGTCGCTTTGCAAAATCCTGCGAAATGATCCCAATCCCATCTGTGAACACCAAGCACCGGAAATGTTCATGTTCATCCTTCCGTGAAAGTATTTCGCGATCGGGCAATTGATCGAATTGATTTTTGGCGAGTTTAATTCCCTTTGCACTAGTTGAAAATAACTGTCCTAACTGAAGAGAGCGCGAGAGAAGTTATTTTATAAAATAAGACGGAACGTTTTTAGTACTACGTACGCGTGCAGCAAGTTTGGCAACTGGACGAACGTTGCGAAAATCGCCCATCCATGCACGAATAGACGCAGCTGTTGTATTTCCAGCAGAAGCAAACATCCAACAAGAATGTTCGCGTAGTTGAGAACTTGAAAAAGCCAAAAATTCATAATGACGATTGCATATATTAACTCCTTGGATTAAAATTTTCTTAATACGTTCATATATAGTTGACATGCTGTCATTAAAATTGTGCAATTTACGATAATCTATTTTAGAGACAAATTTCAATCTGTTTACGAACATCAATGCAATGAACGTACCTTCATCGCGAAATGCTATTCGCAGAAATCGATCTTGATACTCCTCGAAATGACGTGTAATAGGACATTTCTCTTCACGATAAGGTCCTTCGTAGAGAATTGTTGAGGGTGTAACATATATTTTGCGAATTAGAAACTGACTTATATTAGCAGTTCGTAGTTCGAGCTTTGTTACAAATATGCCTGTAGTACGTATTTGGTAGAGCTCGTGACCACTTAATAACTTTTCAAATGCATGTATAAGCATACGACTGAATGTTCCTATTGGAGCCTTAGACGATGCTAACAATGTTTTCTTAATATTTGATTTATCAGATGGTATTTCACTATCTGTTGCATTGACAGATTCACCTGTAGTACATGCTCGAAGATGGGGTAAATTATCCGTTGTTAGTGGAATGCCTTCCATAGTTGCAGTCGTTCTTGGCTCGGGCTGTATTTGTTCATTTGTATCATCGGAATTGGCTATCTCTTCCTCTTCGCAATCGTAATCAGCTGTTGTTGAAAACCATCGAGGAGCAAATTCAATAATTTTATCTGAGCGAATACAAAAATAATACTTCCACGTGTACTTTATGGCATCGAGTTTTTTGTGTGCTTACCTGTCAGAGCGATTAGTGTATGGATTGTGCATAACCGCAAGATATTTTCTGCTTGTTCATCAACAATCAAATCGTACACGGTGATGATATGTTTGGAAATAAGCTTCATAATTTCAAATTTTGTTTCGAAAGGATACGAATGCCATCGACGTCCGAGGAAATCATCTACTTTGTCTCTATTTACTCGTATCCAATCATCGTTTGATATTAGTTCAATGGGATACAGATTATTCCTCGCAACTTGCAGCGATGCGATCATATAAGGAATATCGTCTTCATTGTATTGTCGGGATGTTAAATTATAATCGTGCAGTATTTTGAACAACTTCTGATACTCTGCACGCCAATATGATGAGCTCAATTGAAATAACCAAGCATTCGCATGTCCTATAAGGCCCGTGCCTGGTTGTCGTCTGTCTTCGGATGAATCACCACACATAGAGTCAATCATCCCTGTTTCAATAATGATGGGCGGTCGTTTCAGTTCCATAAGGAGATACACAGAGCTATCATTAACGAGAACAGGCGATATTTTGGTAGATTTTAAACTAAAATGTTAAGAGCTGAAAAAGATTTTCGAAGCAAAGTCTGATTCATACTCTTGGAAATCCCATTCAAATTTGAGTTTAGTAGTAGTTTCGACAAAATCTAATGGAAATAATGTAACCGTAGCGGCAATTTCGAACTTTTTCTTGTCAACATTAATGGCAAAACTGAAATTCGTCTCGTAATCACAGTTCGTCAAACGATGAGCAACGATGCCATACTCAGCAGGATTAGAAACGATGCTGTTTCTTTTATGTATATTTCTCATAGCAGCCCCAGTAATAAGTGTTCCGTAATATATATTGGTGATTTTAAAGTCATTTTTTGCAGCGTTGCTATAGCTAGTACTTGGATACAATGGCATCGTAGTCGGTGGTCGAGCTTGTTTTTTGGGACGGTCAATATGTAAGGAATTGCCTTTGAAAGTAAACTTGTTACTTTCACGATTATATGCATTAAATACCGCTACAGCAGTGGCAATAGAATCAAAACGAACAAAAGCATAAGTGTCGTTTCTCTAAAAACATTATGAAATTGTCGATCATTGAAGTAGAAGATAAGGAAGAAATTGCTGTTTACTTTGCTCTTTTTTGTGTCAACGTAACTGGCGAGATATCCGAGCTGTTCAAACCAGCTCTTTAATTCGCTCCATCTGGTATTTGGTGGTAAATTACCAACATAGAGCTCAGCTGTCGATAAGGGTCTGCTACCCTTGTCATCCACTACAGGATCGAGTGATAGACAATATCGATCTGCACGTAGAGCTTTTCGGATCAAAGGTGGTGCCGATAAATACTTTCGAAGTGAATCATCAACAAGTAAATCAGATGATTCGGTACTCGTTGAACAATTATTTGAAGAATTGAGTGCTAGATGAACACTAAAATTGTCAGGGATATCATGTTCATCAAGTACAGATAGATCAGATGCGCTCGTTCCCAGGATTATTTTGTACAATGATTGGAAACGGGCAGTATCTTCGAAATCACACAGATCATCATAATCATTATCGTACACATAATCATTCAAATTAATATCGTCATAATCATCATCGTCAAACTCCGTTTCCGATGAAGGCATTTTCCGTTACTGCTATTGAATACACCTATTGTTGTTTTTGATCACTTGAGACTTATGATTCGAAAAACTGTCAATTCTTCGTAAATCTAAAGCAACTGCCTTGTAACAGAACTGAGGAGAGTCGCGAGGTTGACTGGAAGAATGAGAAAAAAACCCAGTCGTATGTTCTTTCGTACGGTAAAAGTGAAGTATCGATAAGAAAATTCTAACAAAACAGGCAGAAAAAAAAACAAAATAGTCGACTGTGTTGCTAAAACTCGCCTCTTCGGTCCGTAGAAATCACGGTGATGTTTTGAGCAGTTTGTTTTTCAGAAAATGTTCCAATAGCACAAGTATTTATTTGCGAAAAGAATAACAACCAATGCTTTTATGGGCGAGAACTCGCGTTTACATGTTCAAGGATGAAAGCCGAGTCTGGCGTACCTCGATCAGAGAAGTCGTATAGGAGTTTTTCAAAAAAATCAGCAGACATTATGAATCAGAAATCCAAATGCCAACCATATACTATTTGACAAATAGCACCAATCAATGCATTCAATCCTATTTAAAGATAATCACATTCTCAGCGTATTTATTCAGTAGCTTATTTACGAAGGTTTTCCATATTATGACGAGACATCAGGAAAAAATTAGTAACTGAGATGTCGCTAAACGTCACTAGAGTTCGGATAACTATTACAATTGGTAAAAATAAAGTCTCCTATTTCATTGGATGAAGTACTCTCTGGATGCTGATTACTTGTTTACAGAGAATGAATAAATATAACGTAGACCATTTTGCTCGTACGGACTTTTATTGATTGGAAAAAGGTGTATTTTAGATCTTTGAAAAATGCCACTTGCTGCGCGATCACTCACTCGTCTCATCAATTCAACAGTTCGAACAGTAGGGTTTCGGTCATAATGATCTACACATTACATATTTATTCTATTTACATATATAGAATCATTTAGTTGGTTTACAATCGAAATGCTTTTCTTCGACACAAGCAACCGTAAGATTCTCCTGAATTTCAAGTATACTGTCTAGATTTTGACTAATTGAATTTCTGTAGGATCTAAAAGAAGTTTTACGGGATCTTATTCCAAAAGAACAAAAACGCGTGGCTGAATTCAAAGCTAAACACAAAGATACACCAATCGGACAAGTCACCGTCGATATGGTAATAAAACAAAACAAATGACATTTCATCTATTTTTTCTCATTCGCCGCCTAATATCGTATCTGTATGTGTAGATCTATGGTGGTATGCGTGGTATCAAAGGTCTTGTTTACGAAACATCAGTCTTAGATGCAAACGAAGGTATTCGCTTTCGCGGCAAAACAATCCCAGAATGTCAAGCTGAATTACCAAAGGCCAAGGGTGGCGAAGAACCATTGCCCGAAGGTCTCTTCTGGCTTTTAGTTACATCACAAGTACCAACTCAACAGCAAGTACGTAGTGGATTGAGTTGAATCCTAGAATTCAGTTGGAGCGATTTTCAGGTCGAATGGGTAACGCGTGAATGGAATAATCGCGCTGATATTCCTCAACATGTTGTGACCATGTTGAACAATTTCCCAGCACAACTGCATCCTATGACACAATTTAGTGCTGCTATCAACGTACTTAATTTGGGTTCCAAATTTGCCAAAGCTTACTCAGAAAACGTACCGAAAGCTAAATATTGGGAGGTAAGAAAATCTCAAATTTGGTCCCAAGTTCTATTCAGAAACATCATTCGATTGATGTTATTCTTTAGTATATCTACGAAGATTCAATGGATTTAATTGCCAAATTGCCAACAATTGCTGCAATTATCTATCGAAATCTTTACCGTGACGGAACAGCTGTTGGTGCTATCGATTCGAAAAAAGATTGGTCATGGAACTTCGCAACTATGTTAGGCTATGATAACAAGCAATTCGTTGAATTACTTCGACTCTACTTAACTATTCATAGGTAAAGACCGCTCAACGTTGATCTATTGAACTAAATTAAGATAATCTATTTTTTCTTGAATATTAGTGACCATGAAGGTGGCAACGTTAGCGCACATACGAGTCATTTAGTTGGCAGCGCCCTCTCCGATCCATACTTGTCAGTTGCCGCTGCTATGAATGGCCTTGCCGGTCCACTTCATGGCCTTGCCAATCAAGAAGTATTGATTTGGATCACTAAACTAGTAGAGAAGATCGGTGAAACACCTTCAGACGAACAAATCACCAAATATGTTCATGATACATTGAAAACAAGTGTCGTGCCCGGTTTCGGACATGCTGTCTTACGTAAAACAGATCCACGTTACACATGTCAACGAGACTTTGCACTCAAACATTTACCCAACGACAATATGTTCAAGATTGTTTCACAACTTTATACAGTTGTACCAAAAGTTCTTGGCGAACTTGGTAAAGTTAAGAATCCTTGGCCAAATGTTGATGCACACTCTGGTGTACTCCTTCAAGTAAATTCATCGTCTTTTCTGCAACCAGTTGTATTGAAACTTGCGCGTTGCTTTTTGTTTAGCACTACGGAATGAAGGAGATGAATTACTACACTGTTTTATTCGGTGTTTCACGTGCACTCGGCGTTCTCGCCCAAATGATCTGGTCACGAGCATTAGGATTTCCTTTAGAACGTCCAAAATCATTATCCACTGATGGCCTCATGGCTTTGGTTGCTAGTCAACAGAAAGCAGCTACAAAGGCCGCTTAAAGCAAACCTTTTCTGATGACCGTCAATTAAAGTAAATGCACACACGACATGTGTTGATAATGACCATCAATTTTATCTATTTTTTCATTCATACTTAGTGTTCTGTTCCCTCTCTAATAAGATCGATGTACTAACTTTTAATTATTACACAAATAGATTGTTCCTTCTTCTTTTGGTTGTGTTACTATGACCGTAGGGAAAATAAAATAAAAAGCAAAACAGAAAACACAAAATAAAAGTTACATTGATGACACGAATAATAGAATTAAGAGAGGAACTCAGTGTAATTATTACTGGATTTTTAATACCAAAAAGATTTCATGATGCAATGCAGCAGAAAAGGATGATGCAACTGTTTCTTTTCTCGAAAAATTTGGCTTGTTTTTACTCAAAATCACTTGTTCACCTGACTGAGTACTTCTTACTAAGTGATTTCTCTTGTTTACTTACCATTGATCAAGGACAAATTTTTCATCGACATCAAACGAAGGAAACGAATAATATACTTATTTTGGACGCATTTCACTTCGAAGTATACAGATGCTATATATTAGAATTTAAAAAAAGGTAAAAGCTCAGTCATGAGCAGCTCTTATTTATCTAAGTTTTCGAACGTCGGCATCCTCAAACAACAAAGCAAAGTCAACTGTTGATCGGGTATGGTGCAATCCCAAACTAGTTTTACTCGTATCTTTCATTAATTTTTGTTCTTTCATAGGAGAGGAAGTGATAGATTTTACCGATTGAGATGAATGTACTGACATTTCATTCGATGTGATGTCTCCTATATTGGATGGCTGCGATGCAGGTAATGTTGGAGCGTAAGAAATATCTATGGTATCTATTAGATGAGAAATGAATTACAATTCACTGATAGCAAAAATCGCTAGTATGAACACACTGTTTAACGATTTCGTTTCCTCTGCTATGTCAACAATCGATGTCAATTTCTTGCACGCTGGAATATCTCTCGCCATAAGTTCGACGTTTTCGTCGAAACTAATATCACTCAGAGAGCTTTTCTAGAAATATTTCTTGAAACTTTTTACATTCAAGAATTAATTAATCGTCACACTACTTGATCATCACTTGCCGTTGTAAAACGGGTGCTATTCAATTGGATTCCATCGTTGATCGCGATGTTTCTTTTGAAAGGAACTACTGGGATATTTCTATGGTCAGAATCAATTTCTATGGTTTGGTCCGTGTCTTCGTCTATATGAGCGGCATCCATATGACAGGAAAATATCGGTCGTACTGTGACTCGATATGATGCCGAATCGAAAAGATCCGACTGTGCACAATGAAATGTCGTAGGAAGGCAATGGTCAATAATTTGACTGTATGACAACGGCATGACACGACACAGATGATTTGTTGTTGAAAGCATCTGATGACAACACGGGCATATATTTGATTGGCAAGAACATTGACGCAGGCAATGCCTATGGCAATCAATAGCCGATTGAAAGGTGTTAACTGCTCGTTTACATTTGAAAGTTTTAGGTTGATAATTTCGAGTTGACTGACAGTCGTGTAACAAATTCGAAGGATGTTGGTACATTCAATACATTAACTTTTAGTATAGAAGAAAGACATTTTCCAATCCTTCAATGACTGCTTTCGATCATTTCGATTAAAAAAAAACGTATGAGTTCAATTTTTTGCGCTAATTTTCATCGTTTATATTTGATATTCATGAAATCATATGTTAAAATTTGATATATGCATCAATATTTTGGATGGATTTCAATTACACCAATCAGTCCTTGAGTCTGATCGTTTGGTTCAACAAGAATAACATTGGATTCTTTGGAATCGACTCGCCATTTTAAAGCATTATTTACAAATATTCGATAGCTGAATTCTGGATACTGTACTGGTGGTATAACAATTTCTGTTGGTTCTGAAATAGATGTATTAATATAATATGATAAATAAAATGATCGTTGTTGTGCAAGGAATTGCATTGCTAAAGGTTTGCCAGCAATCGCACGTGCATAGACACGCGATAAACGTTTTATTGTGATAGGATCATCGTAACTATTTCCCCAGAATGCCCATGATTGAAGAAATAGATCAGCAGCACTTAACCCCCAGTCGAGTTGTTCATCACATGCTGGTGAACCTTCGCATCCGCCAAATTCCGTTAAAAATGATCCACCACCTAACTGAACAACGTCTTTTTGTATTGAACGGAAAAGTGCAGGCCCTTCGATTTTATCACAGACAACTCGATCAGATATAGGTACGGTGCTATTGCCAGGTATAGGAATAAGTGAAAGAATAATGCAGTAGTAATGATAAGAAAGAACACTTCGATCGCGATAATCGTCTCCGCCAGGTACGTGAGAAAATCCAGTACCGAAGTATTTACCATTCAGTCGAACTAAACATAGTTTGGACTAGTATTTCTCGTCGAAAAGAATTGACAAAATGCCATGTCATACCTCCCCACGTAACAGGCTCAAAGAAAATTAATGTCTCATTGTCAACTGATCGAATAGCCTTCGCCATTGTGTCATAGAATGGTTGTAGATTAATGGCACCAGCTACACCTGGTAGGAGCAACTTTGGATTTTTAAAATAATTGCCGGCCCATGGTTCATTGATGATTTCATAACTAAATGAAAACAAAAATATATCTATGCGGGCAAAAAATAAATGACTTACCCCAATACATTGGAATATTCTTTATATGTCGATGCTATCAACCGCCAAAATTTGCTCATAGAATCAGCCGCACCACCAATATTTTCATACAAACACTGGAATCCATGTGAACATGCTTCTGTCATATAACTGTTATTCGAAAGAAAAATTGAACGATAATCTTTATCAATCATATTCATTCTACATACGACATGAACCAATTATTACCAGTCGGATCCATTTTAAAAGGCCAGGGATCTATACATGACAAAAGAAATATATTGCTAATTATACGAATAGGTTTTCTCACACGAATGACTCGATGATGGAAATCGATTGTACAACCACAATGGTACACCGTCGTAACCGCCTGTTTGACTTGATAAGATATCTTGATGCATGTCCAAAAGAACAAATATATGATTTAATTCTAATAATTCGATGATATTCTTCATTACATCCAAATATGTAGCATTGTAATTCTGTGGCTCAGGTTCAACACCGGACCACATCATTCTGAAAACGAATAGGTATGGAAATAAGTGATCGAATCGAATCTTACCCAAGTCGAACGAAGTTTAAGCCACATTTTGATAAACTTTCAACATAAGTTGAATTCAACAATTCTTGTGGATACCATGGAAATTGTTTCATAACAAAATTAACTCCATGATAAATTCGGGCACGACCTGATTCATCAACTATCAATGATTCCGATACACGAACATTGGCTGAGCCATCACAACAAGTTATGCATAAGAAAAGAGCAAGACTATATAAAAGACCTACATACATCATCTATAAATCGAATAAATGCGCTTATAGATCATGAACACATTTCCTTGGTGATAGGTTTTTTATTCATTAATTTTTTTTCATTGATTCTAATGACATTGACCACCAATGGATCCGCAAAACAGATTGATGCACAAGCATCAATATCTAACTCAACTATTCAGCTGAAATTTAGCGAATCATTTCTTCAACTGCTTGCGACAACATACGATAGCAATAGTAATACGTACCCATCATATTCTTCTCGAAAGCGATGTGCATCTACAATTAGTGAAAAGACTATTTGTAACGAAAATAGATCTACAAATAAAAGGCAACGAACTTTATTTGAAAGTATTCCTGTTCGAGGGTGTGATTTATCAACTAATGGAGTACAACAACAGAATAGTAAGATCACGTTTCAATTACTATTATTTCTCTTCAATGCTATGCTAGGAATCATGCCACAAAGATCAGTTAGTATTCCCAATGCTACAGATAATAACTTCGAATGGTTGAAAGATTTCATGCGTCAATCTTTAGATACCATACGTGATGCAGTTGTTCAAGCTTGTATAACAGCTATATCTAGTCAATCAATGCGACAAGGCCACTCGAGAATCTCTACTCGAGATATCAATGTTAATAATCATCTAATGCATTTCAATCATAATGATCACGAATATTATATACCGTCCACGGCACGGGATAACAATAATTTCGTGTCAGTTCAAAAAATTACGGATAATGAAGATAATCGTAAAGTGCGCATTCATCATCGTGCACGATCAAATCCTTATCCGATGTATAGAAGTCTAATGCGAACACCAGTTAGCGATATCCAAGTGCCTTGGTCTTTTCAATGGCCAGACTATCGACCGCTAATTTTCACTGCTCAAGAAGTGCGTAGAAATTCAAGTGCAGATCCAGGTATACGATAGGGAAAAGAAAAATCTCGCATAGATGATGAATTTGTAGATTTATTAAATCCATCATTAGTTGCCTCACTACGTTTTAATACTGTTGATGGCGTAATTGATCGCCGCAGTGTCTATCAATATTATCAAACCGACGCTCAGAGTGGACTTCCATTGAATCCAGTTGGTCGCACAGGAATTCAGGGACGCGGAATTCTTCTTCGATGGGGACCCAATGTGTATCAGTACATAATGATCTGTCGATGGAAGCGAGACGTGCATGGACGACTACTTGTGCATCCAACCAGTGGGAAAAATCTTCTTGAGATTCTTCTAGAAATTCAAGGAGATGACTATGAGACAACTGATTTGATCCTGACAGGTGGTTTACGCGTATTCGGAAGTCATCTTCCACCCCAACTGCAAGATCGCTTAGGACGTTTTCTTATTCATGCAGGTTTATTTATATTTTCGATATTCACATTCAACTTATTCTTTCTTAGATATGATACGCAATCGTCCGACAAATATGGCATCTTCGTTTTATTCATTAAATCAATTATTCCAACATGAACCTGTCCCATGGAAAGGTGCATACCTTGACGATGCTCGTAATACAGACAATGCTTGGATAGAATTAGCAATCGGATACGTCTTAGATGATGATGAGAATCATCGTTTGACATCGTGTATACCATCACTTCGTGAGGAACAACTTCGTCACTTACTACGGCCACGTTTTGTTTGGAAAGATGTACAAAACACAAGTGATGTTGGACCACGAACTCATTCTCGCCTAATACGAAATCTAGCTCAAAAACTTGATGCACATTTCTAGAAAAAAAAATAAAAAAATATCTGTTTCCTACTAACTTATCTATATATGTGCTTTTTTTTATTTCAAGATATCACCGATAAAAAAAGAAAGACAATCAACTATTTGACATCATCATACTTTCCACCCCGTCCTTGCTTTTGTTCAGCAAAATGCTTGGCTCCAGGTATCGATTCTCGTTCGATCAATTCCCTGCCATATTCGTACTCTCGTTTGAGACTATCATCGATTGTATTTGAAACAGAGAAATAGGCCGAAAGTCGATCTGTATTCATACATTCATATGGGAATCGAAGTATGTCTTTAGCTAGTTGAATTGCTTCGGATAAACATTGCCCATCAGGTACAAGACGATTGATTAATCCGATTTGAAAGGCTTCGTGAGCATCTACTGTTCGACCTGTTAATATCAAATCGAGAGCCCGCGAAAGACCAATCAAACGTGGTAGACGGACAGTACCACCATCAATAAGTGGAACGCCAAATCGACGACAAAGAACACCGTACTTGGACGATTGCTCACCAACACGCATATCAGCTAGAAGAGATAATTCTAGACCACCCGCCACACATGGTCCAGCGATGGCAGCGATCAATGGTTTTTTCAAATTCATACGACTTGGTCCCATCGGTGCAAGTTCGTCTTTATTGTATTTCATTGGTAGTGGAATGTTCGCGGTGGCCACTTCGCTTAAATCATAACCGGCACAAAATGCTGAACCGCCTTCACCATACAGAATTGCCAAGCGAACCGTAGAATCATTTTCAAAATCCTGAAAAGCTGAAAATAGTTGACGTGCTGTAGAATGATTGACACAGTTTCGTTTATTCGGACGATTGATTCCTATGAGGCGAATTGATGGTGTGTTATCGACATGGCTAACTTGAATGGTTACACTCGATGATGACGTAGATCGTCGAAGAATTGATGTTAAGGTACGAAAACATTCGCGATGAGCACAGGATGAAAATAATAATCGATTATGGTACATTTCTTTTGCTCCTAAAAAATCCTTGTATACAAATGTTTTCCAATAATTGTGTCTATGACCAAAAAATCAAACAAATGAAGAACGATGTCGTTTACTGATTTTTTATTTTGTGTACAAATCATATAACAACAATAGTAAAGACCACAAAAGAAAAATCATGAAACAAAGATACTCTGCTTGTAAGTACAGATACGAGAATCACTTCTGAAATACACTCAGTGTCTAATTATATCCACGCATTTCTTCATCTGTCGCTGTTTGAAAAAATGGCGAATCGCGGTATCGAGCAGCAGCAGCGAAATTGTCGTCAAGTTTTTCATCGCCCATATTGTTAGGATTCGATTGCATGTCGTTTGGATTTTGCCGCCAATGAGGCGCCTGAGAAGTCATCGATGGATAACCACCTCCACGTCGATCGGTAGGCGCATTTGCCCAATGGCCATCATTTAAAGCATCGTGTCGTTGTCGTTTCATCGGAGGGCCTCCACTACCGCCACGAGGATCATAATCGGGTGGACCACCACCTCGAGAATAGTCATCGTGCATTGGATGTGGCCCTCGAGAGTAATTAGATGGAGGCGGAGGCGGTTGAGACTATTATGATACCAAAGTAATATGAATAATTGGAAAACAAAGCTAGACACAACACTTACATAAAAGGAGTCATCAGAGTCGTGCATATCTAAAGAAAAGCTCATCGACAGAAGTTGATAGAAGGAAAAAAAACATACTCATCATTCTATTGTTATTATTAGAGTTATCAGCAGGATATGAATCGACTGAACGCCAAGCTTTTTCAAATGGTTTCGGTACAGGTTTAGCAAATGGTGCCTAGAAGTATAGGTCGAATTTCGAAACGATTCATCGAACAATCAAGAAGCATACGCGACGTCGACGACTTTCTTCATCTTCATTGGAAAAATCAAGGCCAGGAATGCCAGATTCACGGCGATTGTTCGTTTCATCTACATGAAAAGTGAAAATACTTATTTATTCAATTAACAAATCATTGCACTCAATGAACCTTGTTGTTGTAATTGTTCAAGCGAAACGCCTTCGAAGCCCAGACCCGGCATATTCATTTCTTCGGAACGTTCATGTTCTAATTCATCACGATGCAATTGTTCTTGCCGTGCTGCATGTAATTGTAGGCCTTCTTCGCTGCGTTCGAGAACGGTATCACCAGGTCGATTGCGTGTCCAGAATCGTCTAATGACGACATAGAAAAATCTGTTCAACATCCGTAAAGAATCCTATCATGAAAACATACGTCGTATGATCATTGGAACCACTGACAAGCATATGGCCAAGAGGATGCCATGACATATCCCATATCATACCTTCATGTGCATCATCCATACCAGCCAATTCTTTTTCCGTTCTACAAAAAAGCTCATTGTCTTTCTTTGGCTGATGTTCAACGACGAAAAATGACTTTTACGTACCCGACATGCCAGAAATAAATCGATCCATCGGAACCACCACTTGAAAACAGACGTTCGTGTATTGGATGCCATGCCAATGCTAAAACATGAATAGAATTTATTTTTCGTTCGGGGGAAAGAAAAGAAGAAACGACTTCATCTTTCATTTATTCTGATAAGAGACACATTAACTGGTTAATCGATACAATAAAAAGTCCACGTATATTGGTCGTTACTCTAGCTGGATAGACATTCAGTATTAGTAGTATCTTTTTCTTTATTTATATTTATTTCGTTTTCAAAAAGATACAATAGCAGGCAAACAAATTTTATTTCATTGATTATCTTTATTTGTAAACAATGATAAACAAAAGACAAAAGCTTACTGCATGCTTCTTTCTTGTGTCCACGAAAACATTGGAGTTCTTCTTTCAGATTTCGTATGTCGAATAATTTACAGAAATGATCCCGTGACGCTGATATTAACCAGTTGCCATTGTGTCGATTCCATTTTAATGCCATACAAGTATTCTTATGTGCATGACTACAAAATCACGAACAAATCTTTCCTCATTTTTCGTCAAAATGACTTACAGCGTCGCTAATTTTTGACCGCTCTTTGGATCCCATAGAATAATCGGTTGTTGAGAATCTTTACTACCCGAAGCAAGCAGACCTTTGTGGGGATGCCAATCGACACATCTAACATCACATCCGTGACCTAGAAGATTAGAGTAATCCTGTGAGACGGAAAGAAGTGAAGTCAAGCAAACAAACCTTGTAATTCGCGCTCGATCGTTCCTGTCAGAAAATCAAATATACGAATAAAACTATCATCAGAACAACTAGCAAATTTGCTATCATTTGGAGAAAATCTAAACGAAGAATACAATTTCGTGCAAGATATCTAGATTCATCGAAGATAACCCACGTTAAGCCTCTGACTGGATCATTGTGTGCTTGGTAGACTTTCACATTATTCATATTTGATTGCCAGTATTTAACAAAACCATTACGGTCACCTGTTAACATCCACTGTTCATTATTTGACCAAATCATTGAGTTTACAGCCGAATCATGAGCCTAAACGTTCAACTTTTGTAAAAACGTATTTAATTTTATTCAATTATTTACTTGCAAAATTGTTTCAAAATTAAACGTTAGTCCGTTCCATAGTGTAAATTCGCCGCTCGACGCACCTGTTATCAAGCGACGGCCATCCGGTGTCCACTAAACATACGATGTTATGAGCAAATAATTCAAAAGATGAATCTTTCAAACCGTCCACATACACAAACACAAAAAATTGGACATCGAACTTTATTTGTTGCTGGTCGAATGAATTTTGTCATAACACAATTTACTGGATTTGCTAGGAGACTATGAGGTGGAACAAGCTAGAAGAAAATTCAATTCAAATCATGTATTAGTGATTGGTCTTATTTAACATACATGTGGAATATACAAAACATCAGGTTGCAATGATCGTCCATCGTGAAAATTTCGTTGCCAAATAGAGTTCTACAATGACATTGTACGATTAAAAGCTACTAGTTGATTTCTGTATGTTCGTACTTCGAGATATCGTATGATTGATGGATTGTAATCGACTGTTTTGCGAGCCATTGCTTTGCGTAGCATTTTTCCATCGAAACCGATTTCACCTATACCAAAAATATTAGTCTAAGTCGAGAAAATATCTTTTCTTGGGATTTACCAGGTTGAACAGGTACAATGGATGAGTTCATTGTACTGGACGTTTGTCCACTGGCGACTGCATGATGGTGCTGAGGAAAATGAGGATGATGACCAGGAAAACGTGGTGGTGCCCTAGAATTTTCTATAGATAAGACCTGCGTATAACTAGCAACAACTTACATATGACTTTTTAGATTATTTCAATTTCAATACATAAATTTACACAATTTCTTTGAGCAATAACAACGAAAATAGTTCCCAATACAATCCAAAGCGCAAGTAGGCAATGAGGGAATGTATAATGTATATATATATATATATGATATAAAATGAAAAAGAAAAGATGAACCAATGAGGAAAAGTCAACAATCGATAGATGGTGTTGAATAGTACTGTGAATGTACACAAGAGGAAACATTCTACTTTTCTATTGATTCGTCTTTGTAAGCCAATTATTTTTATTGCAAAGCTTTAACAAATGCATTACACCATCTTTTTTTTCTCGCATCCTAACGAGCTCAGCCAGTCGTGTCAGATCTTTTTACGATTATTTATAATCTCTTTGTTCATTGATTAATGAAAGACATCGGCAAATCTCGACCATTACGTATCGGTATATTAGGTTTTGGTCATCTTGGACAATTCATTTATAGGCATTTACAAAATGACTTCGAAGTTGTATTTATTTGGAATCGGTCGAAAGAAGCTTTCGCTAACTATGGCGAAGAATTCGATAGAAACTTGATCGCTGCTACTGTCGAAGAAGGTTTGCAACGTTCGCCTGATTTGGTTGTTGAAGTGACACATCCGGATGTCGTTGAAACATATGCTGATAAAATACTCGACATTTGCGACTTATTCATTGGTTCACCGACTGCACTTGCTCGAGCATCAGTTGAAGATTTATTACGTCGAAAGACTCAAGATTCTGGCCATGTTGTCTATATAGGCACTGGTGCTTTTTGGGGCGCTGAAGATATCAACAAGATGAACGAACGCAATGCCCTTCGTTCATTAACAATCACAATGAAGAAACATCCTGATTCTTTCAAACTTAATGAACCGCTACATTCGAAATTAATCGAAGAACGAACTAAACTCGGTGATCAGCACGGTGAAATTCTTCTCTATTCTGGCCCAGTTCGGGAACTGTGTCAATTAGCTCCCAACAATGTCAACACGATGGCCGTTGGCGCAACAATCGCCAGCCATCTAGGCTTTGATGGCGTTCAAGGTCGTTTAATTGCTGATACATCATTAGACGATCGACATGTCGTTGAAATTGAATTAAATGGACCGGAAACTTCGGTTGGCGAAAAGAAAAAACTCGGATTCCATGTCAAAACTATTCGAACTAATCCTGCTGAATTAGGTACGGTCACTGGTACAGCTACGCTACTCTCGTTTGTTAGTAGTATCAAACGTGCAAAAGGCTACACGACAGGCATTCATGTTGTCTGAAGAAGTCCGATGTTTCTGTTTTGTTATGTCAACGATACCACGTGCTTTCCAAAATAAAATTTCTTTTCAGATAGATAAGAATAGAAAATGTCATCAAAATCGTCAAGTAACCCTGTACCGACCAAACGTAAAGTGCAGATTATTCAACAAACTCCACCTTCTCCATCTCCAACGCCAGCAAAACAAATAAAAAAAGAGCCAGTAGAAGAAAAACTCAAGGTAGACTCGATTCATCTGTTTACTTCATTCTCAAAATCTTTACACTACCTAGACTCAACGACGACATGAACTGTCAGAAGATGATGTTATCCGTTCACGTCTTCTCTACGAAGGTGATCAAGGTATTGATGATCGACGTATCTTAATACTGATGAAAACATTTAATAAGTGTATCTTCGATCGTCCATCGAATCCCGATGAAAGTCATTCAATTAGTGAGAAATTACTTTCATTACTCTACTCCGTCGAACATTCTCATCGTCTGTTCAAATCGACTTATGAAATGGATGAACGCGAGCAATTATGCTATGCCGCTAAGAGCAAACGTTTAAACGAACAACTTGTACAGTTACGTCAAGAGCTTGAACGTAGTGAACTACTGTTAGTCGATGCGAAACAAAAACGCTTGAATCTACTTGAGTACGATGCACGAACAGATATTATCAATAAACTAGGCACACGACGAGAGTTGCGCGCACAACAAGATGCAACATTAGAGAGAAAACACTATTTCGAACATTTACAACAAACATTTGAAACAACGTAAGTCACCAAAATATTCCGTTCTGTGAAAATAAAACATGAATAATCTGTCCTATTTCATTGTTTTTCTAGTTATCAACAACGGTTGAAACAGATAGCTGTATATATGCGACCAATTTTTGAACTAGAAGAAATTTTACGACAAGATGCTCATGAAGATGTTTCTGCCGATGGTTCCAATGAATCACCTGCAGATCAACACGCGCCATCTTTGACGCCAACTGTCAGAACTGAACGACAACGAGCGAATTCGGACTCATCAACTGCTTCTATGGATGCTGATGATGCCAATTCTGCCTCGCGCTCAAAAAAATCACATAAAAATCACCTTGGTCTGAATTCTTTGTCGAGTTCGTTGACAAACAATCAACCACAAGCATTATTTTCCACAGAAACGGAATTGTTTGGCACTCAACTTGTTAATCCATTGTTACTATTATCTCCTTCAAATATTTCTTAATTTCATGTGAAGTTTTCTTTTTTTTCCTGTGTGTCTTCTTTGTCGAATAAGATTTGATGAGCTTAATCTCAGATGTTTCTTCTCCTTCTTCTTTTACATCAAATAATTAGTAAATTGCTGTTTATGTTGCCTTTAATTCTTAAACACTTAACCATTGACTTCCATCAGAAGAATTTTTTTACGTGCGAGAGACATCTTGAGATTCCAGTGCGCATCTTTTCTTGTTTAAAACAAAGACAATTTCATCGGATCAGAATAATTCTCTATTTTGTGATTTAGATAGAAAACGAGATGTGGCATTTATGTCGTTGCTCATCTCGTCCGCTAATTGGCGTAGGCCAATTATTGATTCGACAATCATCACTCATTCCTATGAAACCAATCGTTCCTCAACGACCGTTTTCTTTTCCGTCAATTTTCAAATTGAAGAAAAATCTACCTGAACCGATTTCGCAACCATCAGTCAATCCTCGACATCCTCCTGACTATATCCCGCCCAGACCGCACATTGATCCTCACGCCAACAAACCTGTTCAATCCCAGTCCAGTATCTTTGCACGTTTTCGTCATGCATACGCGAAATATGGAAGAATTCTCTTAGTTGTACATTTTTTCTCGTCGTGTGCATGGTTTGCTGGTCTTGTGGTTCTTCATTTCAAAGGCTTTGATCTCGGTACGAACATTCTCATCCATTTTCTTCATTTCATCTAATCATTTTCTGTCTAGGAATGTATCTGATAGATGGTCTCACACGTATTAACATTATCAGTCCAGAACGACGTTTATCGTTCATTCGTCGTATGAACGAATTCTCTGTAGCTGGAATCCTCTCCAGAATTCCATTTATTTCACAGGAACGTCTCGACAGTTTGAATGCTTATTGGACTGGTGAACGTGTTCGACTCCTAGCTACCGCTTTACTACTCTATAAATTTCTGGTACCGATTCGTTATGCTTTTACATTGGGTGCAACAACATATATTTCGCGCACGTTTCTTAAACGTGGACTTCTTAAACGGGCACCGCAGGGTGATTCATTACAAGAACTCTACCGTGATCAGAAACAATTAATTAAAAGTCATGTCCGACGAGCAAGAGACAAAATGAAGACAACTGCACGACGCGGAGGACAAAAGCCCGAATAAATCACGCTTAATGATTGTTATGCTTGTAGAATCAATGATTCTTTCGCTCGTTCTTTTGTTTTTCATTGTATTTCAACATAAACGTTAATTCAGCTATGTATGAGTATACAAACTAAAGTAGCACAATAAATAATCGGGTGCTATGAAAGAAACGTCTTCAGAATTATCTAGTTTGTCTAGGATTCGCTTGTGGCTGAACATTTGATGAGATATTTCTTACAGATGATTGATTCTGTGGTTTCCGTAGAATGTTCAGCCACAGACGTTTGCAAGCAGCTTGTAATTCTGTTCGAAACGCTTTCGATGTTGTAAAATAAATATAGAATGTTGCCGATGGATTGATAAATAAAAGGAATGTACTTGTAACAAAATAGATAAATCCTTCAATAGCTTGTCGGTCAGAGCCCTTGGTTGTCGAAAGTGTAATCGCTGCATATAACGTATTTAGTGGATATGGTGTTGTGGTTAAAACATATATGATCACCTGTGCTGTTAACATTCGGGTTAAATGAATGTCACGCTGACGCATGACAGCATTCGTTGGCGCACTTCTTGAATGAATACGAACATGAACTGAATGTAAATTCCGCAATGTAAATGCACTGAATATAGTCATTGCAACTGGTGGAATAATACCAGCAAAAATAACGGCATAGATGCTGAAAATAAGAGGATATACACCAGGTAGTATACAATCTCCAAATTGAATGTCTACCACAAGTGGCAAGTGGGCAGCTCCTATGAACCAAAAGACGATTGTAAACACGCTGAGAATTCGAGCGAAACGTATATGACTTAAATTTCTAATCGCTGGACGTCGTGAAGATAAACAAGCTCGATCGAAGCATGCCAAGATAATCAAATAACGCGAAATCATCAATAATGAGTGGTAAATATAGAGACGGAATTTACAATAGATTAATGAGTACGACGTGAGATCCATCTGTTCCATTGCATAGATGCCCGTCGGAATAGTAAAGGACAATGCGATACTATTAGTAATCGATGAAACAAATAAATAATGCGAACAAGGATTCGATCGAAGTGGCCTTTGAAGGAATACGAAGCAATTCAGCAGATTGCCGATATTGCCAAATATGAGAAAACTTAACATTGACCATGTCAAAGCTTGTTGAATATCAGTGAGATAGGAGGCAAATGGTGATAGAACGAAATTGCTCATCGATGTCGAGTCGTCCATTCGTTTGTTCAATTGAAAGCAAAGAGTAAATGTATCTTAGTGTCAAAGATAAAACTCATTATTATAAATAACAGAGCCAAGATTAAGTGGCACACGCTCTACTTGTCAAATATTCAAGAATAATTGAAGATAGTCACTTCATTCGATTACGTATAGATATCTTCTTTTTCAAGAGATATAGGTCATAGGAAATAGCTTCTTATTTAATATAATTCTATTTGGTATAACGCTCTAATTAAACTACTTCAACGCGAATAAGTGTTTTTAGAACGTGTGCTGTTGAATGAATATCAGTGAATGGATACTAAGTGTAGTCGTATTCAATACCACAGAAAACCTTCAACAGTACAACCGAAGTTGCCCATGAACTTTTTCCAAATATGTTTCGTCTCGGTTCAAAATTTCAAAGAGTTTTTCGTTCGGTAAGATTTATTTAATCTCAACATAAGCGTGCTCTTCCCTTATAGATCTTCGCACGCAATCATTCAAAATAATCCCATATCTGAAAATCTGATGTCGATCTATTCTCAAATACAACGGCAATGGTAAAGCATTCAATTTTCGTTAGTTTTGAAGGTGTGAGATAGTTACAACCAGTAACGGTAGTTCACTATGCTTGACACGGTTGGATTTGTCTCTTGTCGGTTTACAGCAGCAAATAAAATAAAAATCGATTGGAAATCACTAAGCTTTATTTTTTTAAATATAAAAAAATGTCGAACATATCAATTTTGGTTTCAAATCGCATCTGAAATTATCGGTAATTGCCGTCGAAAAACAGAACGTAGGGCATATTTGTTAAAAGGAAATAAATTTTGTTAAAAATAGAGATAAATAGATAAGTAAAGGAAATAATAATAATAATGCCTTCGATTTCTTTCTTTATTTTGGCAAATCATAGTACTATTACTTCTTTCTCGCTCAACTGCCTGGTCGACGACAATTTTCACACATATTCATTATAAACTCATCATACGGCTCCACTTGAATTGTCATCCGAGATATCGAATGTTCACGACGAAGCATGTCTTGAGCTTGACTCAGTACTGTCAAATAATCTCGATCCGAATCTAGAACAAAATATTTCCATCAAGACCTTTCATATCACTCTGCGGAAGCCTAATTACCGATTGCAATATGGACAGAAAGAGCGGTTCGTTGTAAGGACAATGACCATATATGTAAACTATGCGCATTTCGCACGCCAGGCAATCGAAGAAGATCTTCAACTACTTGAGAATAGTTTACATTCGATGGTACACCTATAAAACTCGAATTCATCAACAATCGCATATATAGCTGAGTCTGACCTTCCATTAGTACAAGAATGATATCACGCATGATAGTAATAGTCGTAATGAGAACCAGAACGGAGAAAACAAACGTACAGATAGGGTCAGCGAGTTTGTAGTCTGGCTAAATATGAAAGAAACCTATTGAATATAACATGGCATTCGTTGTGATTCAAAATACCTTAAAATGAATCAGTATTGCCGCACAGAGAACGCCAACACTTTGAACAAAATCTCCAATAACGTGAATAATTGCAGCTCGAACATTGATATTTTTTTGTGATTTTTTCGGGTTAATTGCATGATCTCCAGGTGATCCAACGATGATTTCACCTACTAACGGTTCAGTATTGATAATCGTACTATTACTATCAGGACTTTCGCCGTGCGAATGGCCATGATTATGATCATGTGAATGTCCATGGTGCGGTAGAGATTTACCACATGCATTAGCATGCAAAGTGAAAAACATTCTGAAAAAGAAAGTCAAAGAAAACTTGTTTAGTTCTTCCAAACATACTATCTCCATTATTCATACCTACACGATATTGAAAAAGACACCACAGGATGCGACGATAATCATTTCTAAAGAATTGACTTTAAATGACTGATTGATACACCGTTCGATGGCCATATAAACAAGGATGCCAGTGACTAACCAGATAGTCAAGACACTCAACAAAGCTCCAAGTACTTCTAAACACGAGACACAATGATAACGATTCATCTATGGAAAGTTTTAGTTTCAACCTGCTCGAATGTAACCAAATGAAAGCTTTCGTGTTGGTCGTTTTCGTGCAAGATACATGGCTGTTAATGATATTAGGAAACTTGCAACATCAATCGTCATATGAGCAGCATCAGTTACAACAGCTGTTGAATTTGAAAGAACACCTCCTATAGAAACATGTACAGTTGTTTCGAACATATCTCTCATGTGTGAAGAACATACCAACTATTTCAATAATCATGAAAATAACACAAATAATAAGAACAATAATCAAACGATTTCTTGATGCATAATCAAATTTATCCTCAGGCACGTGACAATGAGTAGATGGTGAACGTGATCGATCTGATGGCGTTTCATCTTGTACGGCTAATCTCTCATCAGTACCACGTAACAATGGTGTTCTATCTTCACCGTCATCAGCCATCAACAAAAGATTATCATCGGATGTATTACCATCGTTATAATTACGTCTGCTCTGTTGTGATTCTTGATAAAAATTCGTATTTGTTGTCATCGAAAAAAGAGAAACGAGAGAATTTCATAGACGAAAATCGAAATCAAGAACCAATCACTCGTATGTCAATAACGAGGAAAAAAAATTTCATGAATATTAATCAGCGATCAGATGATTCGTACGCAATATTCGGTCAGGGAACTTTGAAGACTAAGAAATATGTGGTGCATTTTTTTGATTCACCTACTATTCCTTTCTCATCACTCCGAATAGCGTTTTTCATAAACAGATTCTCATCGAATGAAAATGAACTGAGAAATGCATGCAAATAAACAAACGAAGGTCTAAATTCATTGATATTTGTACTTGTGGTCTTTATATATCGACGTGAATAGATGTCGCACTGAATTTCTTAACATTTTTTTAAAGCGAGAAAATCTTTCAAAAAATATTTCATCTTTTATTGATCTTTCAAACTCCTACAAACTAGTTTTTATCACTGTTGAAGGTTTCACTTGTCTATCAACCATTGGGTCAGATTAGTCCATACATCTTATTCAACGTTTGTCGCCGCTTTAGATCAATAAAACCTGCCGTAAAATTTCTTCTGATGATCACGGTATGATTTTTGACATTCCACAATCTACAATTGTACCATGCCTCGGTGGTTTCATGTGATTTTCTGTCTCTCTGTACTTATTCTTCTGTCAGATACGTCCGTAAAAGGTAAATGTCGGCGAAATTTCATGTCGATTTCAATGAATGATCTTCATTTTTCTAGGTGCTACTGCAGACGCTAATGATCATTTAGAAAAAGGAAAGCGATTATTAGCTACAGGACAATTAGCTGATGCTCTCTCACAATTTCACGCCGCAATCGGTAATTTTAGAAGAAGTTTAACAATAAAAATTTCGACTTTCTCTTTCAAGAGGTTGATCCGACAAGCTATGTGGCATATTTTCGACGCGCAGCTGTTTATTTAGGCATGGGAAAATTGAAAGCAGCATTACCAGATTTGAGTAAAGTCATCGAACTCAAACCTGACTTTACTGCAGCACGAATACAACGAGGAAATTTATTATTGAAACAAGGTGATTTTGGTGAAGCTAAAATTGATTTTGAGAATGTGGTATGTTATTCAACACTAATGATATTTATTTTTCTATGAATATTCTTTTCCATTTAGATCAAATCAGATGCGACGAATAGTGAAGCGCGTAGTCAATTAGATCTATGTGAAAAATTAAGTCAAACAGTTAAAGACGCTGATAATTTTTATGCGAAAGAAGATTATAGTAAAACAATTGAGCTGCTTTCGCCCGTTATTGAGGTTTGTCAAACAATGCTCTATTTCTCTCAATTGAAGTTCTACTTTAGCATTGCCCATGGGCTATTCAAATACGTGAATTACGCGCTGACAGTTATCTCAAATCAGGTGATCTCTCAAAAGCAGTCAATGATCTTAAAGCAACAGCGAAGTTAATACCAGATAATACTCAAGCATTTCTCAAAATCAGTCAATTACTCTACTCGATGGGTGAGGCTGATGATAGTTTAACGTAAATATTCTCCGTCGTAATCTACGCAGGAAAGAATGTTTTTTCCCTTGTAGAAATATTCGAGAATGCTTGAAACTCGACGCTGATCACAAAGCATGTCATACACATTATACCAAAGTAAAGAAATTAGCCAAACAACTAGAATCTATTCGCGAAGCAATTAGTCAATCAAATTGGAATGAATGCCTGGAAAAAGCGAATCAAATTCTTAAACTTTCTTCTGATTCAGCATCGCATGCATTTGTACAGCGTGCTCATTCAACGCTGTGTACGTGCATGTCGCGAGGCAAATCACCAGTCAAAGAAACGATTGATAAATGTACGTACGTTTTGGACACATATGGGTCTGATGCAGAAATGTTCGTCAGTCGTGCCGAAGCACACATATTGAATGAACAATATGAATCAGCGCTGGCAGATTACCAACATGCACAAGAAACGGAAGACTCGAATCGTATTCATGAAGGTATTAAACGCGTGCAGAAACTCATCAAACAATTGAAAAAACGCGATTATTACAAAATTCTGAATGTTCGACGAACGGCCAACAAGGCGGAAATTATGCGAGCATATCGTAAACTGGCAATCAAATGGCATCCAGATAAATACGAAGGTGACGATAAGAAACGAGCAGAGAAAATGTTCATTGATATTGCTGCCGCCAAAGAAGTTTTAACTGATGCAGGTTCGTTCTTATTTTTCTCTCGCAGGAAACGATCTCCACTTAAAATTTACTATTTTAGAAAAACGCGCAAAATTTGACGCTGGAGAAGACCCATTGGATGCTGAAGAACAGGCACAACAGCACAATCCTTTTCATGGTTTTAATCCGTTCGGCGCTGGCAGTAATCAAGGTTTCACCTTTCGTTTCCATTTTAATTGATCATTGAAATAAATGCGTGCGGGTGCGTTTTGTGTACAATAGTCGCTTTTATTTTTTTTTCAACTTGGACATAACTAAGACTACAATTATTCTACATTGTTGTTGTGGTTGTTATTATTATTCATACTGTCAATATTTTCTCTTAAAAATTGTTACAAGGAAAAGAAGGCGATAAACTTAATCCGAGCCATTTCAGTTTTGGGTTTTTCTTCAACACTGGGAAAAAGACACTGACGAACGACAAATGCACTCTGTTTGAATAAAATAAATAGCTATACATGTAGAACGACAATATTACGAAAAAATAATCATGGAAATAAGAATAACGATCATTGGGTATCGGAATGAAAAAAAAAGGTCTTTTTATGAAGCCGTTGCTTTTATCGTCCACTTAATCAGACAGATTTGCTCCGTTTGACTAGAACAAAAACAAGGAAAATGTAGTTCAGTCAAAGTGATATTCTAGTTTACCTGTAGTATAGAAACAATCAAGCCGAAGAGACCAATTGCACTTGCGAAAATTTCGATGATAAGTATACGAACAAATAGAGACGAATTTTGAGCATCAGCTAATGCAGCACCTGAGCCGACTAATCCAACGCATACACCACAGAACAGATTGCACAAACCAACTGTTAAACCAGCGCCAAACAATTTATACCCAGCACGATACTTGAGAGCTAGTTCTTCTGGCTTCGTTGTCATAAAACTCTGAACGAATCATACTAATATTTCATACGGCAAACTCTTGTCTTCCACTTACTGTTATCGAACCAGATATTACGATACCCATGATAAGTCCGTAGATGGCAACAGCTTCACACATGATGATAGAGATCAGATTTTTGGTTCGAATACGTGGTGCTTTAACACCACCACCTAGAATGCTGACACCAGTAGCAAAAATACCTCTAGAACATAAGGATTTCAAGAGATTATGTGTTGATGTAAAAATTCGAACGAAATACACTTACAGAGCTGCACCGAGAACAGAAAGTGATACAGCTAACGCTATGCCAATCAATGCCCATTGATAAGGTGAAATTGATAGAAGAAACCAACCAATATCAAAGCGAAAGCCATTGTTAGTTAACATATAAGTTAAACCTACATCGATGAATCGTTTGGTACAGCCTTACGATACATCTAAGATAGCTTACCGGCATAGATAAACAGGCCAACACCTGCGCCCAGAGCGCTTTTGGATAAATAAGATGTATTCATTCTACTCTATTTGTCTAGAAGAAATTTGAAAATGAAATACCGATGTGCATATAATAGTTTCGCCTCGAAGAGCTGACAATATCATAAATGGTAGATCTTATCAGCCAACAAATGCCTAACTTCACACTTTTCATGATGGCGAACTCACTCAAGAAATAATCATATAGAGAGTAGTGATCTATGGCAGTGTATTTGTTGACACATACTTACCAATAGTAAGTCAGATAGCGAAAGAGGTCGTGCTAGTCTAGAAAAAGTACTTCCAAATGTGACTGTTAACTATCAATCAATAGGTTCTGTTAAAAAAATATATATTATGTTGAAGCAAATAAAGGCGTATGAAAGTGTTCGTGACAAAAGCACCGGCTTAAATAAAAGTTCGTAAGGCAATGTTTCTAAATATTATTCAACGATTGCGAAGAATGTGTTCGAGCTTCAGCATGTAATAGACGTTTATGTTCGCGTTCATGAACATCTAATAACGATTTGCCTTCGCGGAAGTATTCTTGCTGTTGTGCCAAACGTGTATATTTATTGTTTTGTCGTGTTTGTAACTAGAAAAGATAATTCCATGCAAAACTAAGTTACTAAAATATACTTTTACTTTGTTCAATTTCGTATTTTCTTTGACGAGGTTTCGTCCTAATTCTCTTTCTTGAGTTTGAACCTGTGCAATAGCTTCTTGAATTTTCACTGCATCTTCTTGCTTCTTACGTATTAAATCATCTCGTAGTTTTTGTACTTCTTGCTCTTTCTTACGACGTTGAAATTCAGCATCTTTAACACTTTTACGCAATTCAAATTCGATTTCTTTATTCTTGTTCAAGGTTTTCTACAAAACAAATTGAACATTATCTCAGAGCATATTTCTCATTCTTACCGTTAAATGTCGTACACGATCTTCATGTTGTTTGGCTTCAATGTCATTATAAGAGGTCACTGTCTTATTTGAACTATCTCTTTCATATCTGCCACCTTTTTCAGCTTTGTCACGCATATATTGATCCATTAAATGTGAGCGGCGTGCATCAACATCCTAAACAAAAAAAAATCAAATTTCTTCTTGTTATAGATCGACTAAAATACAAACATTCACCTTGTTGTTCGATTGATTGGCACGTCGATCTCTCTCCAAAGCAGCAGCATTTGCATTCAATTGCCGTTGTCTCGTATAAATATTTTCTAAGCGATCTCGTGCACCACCAATACGATGAAGAGCTAAAATGAGTAACTCAAATCAATTTTCTATCGTTTATGAATCTATGTGTTTGTACCTTCACGTTGTTTAGTGTCAAGCATCGAACGACGAGCGGATAAATCGGCTGGAGAACGATATCTTTCCATTTCAAAGCTCTTAGAATGTGCATTTGTTTTCCTACAAGATAAACCATCGATATCGAATATTTTCAAATTAAAAAACAAAAGATTTACTTCAGTTTTTGTTCCTGTTCGCGATCATATTGTAACATATGCGCTCGATCGTGATCCACCATACTACGAGACGAATCATAGGGCACTTTTGCTGTCAGATTAGATCGCATACCTTAGAAAATCTTTCATGTCAGCTTTTGCTTTCTGAGCTTCCAAATTGAGTGCTAATGCTATCTCAGCCAATTCTTTCTTGAGCCGAGCTTCCTCCAACTAGATAAAAATGAAAGTATTCTATCGATGTCTGGACGTGAACAACAATGCAACCTCTTTTCGATGCACTTTTTGCTCGAAATCTGCGTTTAATCGATCTAGTTGAAGATGTTTGACGTCAAGCTCATTGTTTTTTGCTTTATATTGTCGAGCAAGATCATTACAAAGTAATAAATTACGACGGCCTTTGTCTTTAGTTGTTTGTAATGCATCAATATTATGATCAGTGCGTTGTCGAGTTTGCTAAATAAAACAAGAATGATTGGTCATGCGATCGGAGCATACTTTACCTTTTCTCGAGTTTTCAGAAATTCCCTTTCAATAGTATCTTTTTCTTCGAGGTTTTTCGATAATTTCTTTTCGGATTTATAACGTTTCGCTGTTGTATCTACATCGAACAGATCGGCGGAAAGAATGTCATCCAACAGAATACATCCTGTTTACATACCCACGTCAAGTTTTCGAAGTGATTGGCGTAAGTGTTGTTGTTCTTTTTTAATATCACCTTCTAAACGTTTCACTTCTCGTTCACTTTTCTTAGCTTTGATCATTTCACTCTTCAATTGTTAATATGAAATATCTTTATATTTCTAGATCATCAAACATACCTTAATGAGTCTCATTTGCTTTTCGAATTCTTTGGCTTGATTCTTGAGATTTGTTGATGTAGATAGAGAATTAGACAAGTCAAATCCTTTCGACTTTCTGGGTCCTGTTGTGGGTGGTGCTGATGATGCTGATTTACCAAGTGATGGCAAGAGAAGATTTCCTGTCGATGACGCATCGTGCTTTGATAGCTGTGTGCCTTCTTGTTGACGATAAAGTGAACGAATTCGTCGAGATGAATCCACATAACCTCCTTTTGTCATGTAACGACCATGATTTCTAAAGAGTACAAACACTTATTTATGTAGAATTCGAGAATACTATTCATAAATTTACTGTAGAAATTCCGCATAATTAACCAGATCATCATCATCATATGTATATACGCTCGTTTGCGCAATTTCCGCATAACGATCATGAATTAATGAGGGACGAGCAAAGGCAGTCATTAATAATGTGTGTTATGTCAAACTTCAATGACTTGATTCGCTCGTCAACTCGAATGAAGGAATAAAAATTCTTCGTCAACTCGTCCATAACCATTTTTTTTATTGTTTCCATGCCGATGTTGTGCGTACGATTGATTATACAAACAGAACAGCATGCAGATGGCATTGATTGTTGAGAATTTTAAAAATAGACTTCCACTAAAATAAAGTATATTTTCATTCAAATGATATGTTTTCGTGATGTGTTAAAGGCATTTAATTTATTCATAGCGTTAAGTTCAATGCGTTCTAGAAGACTAATTCCCTATTGGGCTCTGAAAACGATTTCGCCGCCATGAAAAATCTTCAGATATGTTCAATATTCGAAAAAACTTTCCCGAATCATTTAAGAACCGCCGCGTCCATCGGCTAGAAAACGTTTCTTCTATGAAATCATGACTCGGTGCTCTGAATTTACAAAAAGGTTTTGTCGACAGGAATCGTTTGGGACAATATACACGATGATCTGTTAACGTTTATTGCAGTGTTTAGTGTTTGTAGATGAACTGACCATTATACCGAATTCGAAGGTAGTTTTCTTTTCTCTAATAAATTGCCATGAACGATTGAATTCGACACATACATATTTGATAAGTGACTCTATCATTACTATCTTTTTCACAAACATCTGTATAAGTAGTGGATATGAGGATATTTCCATGTATCCAACGATCTTCTGTTTATTCCTTAACAGTCATCATTCAAATACTATACGCCGATGCCTTCGTACACGGAAAGACAAACCATATGTGTTATAGAGACACAACTAACGGTGCCAATAGTCTTACAATTTTATTAAAGAAGACACATTACCAACCCTTGTTTCATCTATACAAAAAGAAACTAACAAACCAATCATAATTGCACGAAAAAGCGTCGTCTTCCGGTAGCGCACTGAAATTACTAACACATTGTAAATTCAACTGAGCTGGAACAGTTCATGAGATCCAGCAGCAAAACTAAGGAAAAAGAAAGACGCTCACGCGTGAACGCTTGTTCAAAAAAAAAACATATTTATGTTACTCGATACCTTTGACACTAATATTGTGTTCTTATAATGGTTTATTTAATTTTCTTTCAAGTTGTCATGTTATATTCGAAGTCGTGTCTTCTAACGCGATGCATATCTCTGGGGTTGTAATTGTCAAGTAATTGTGATACGCGTTGATTTGTCGAACTAAAAGTTAGAAAGTTACATCAAAATAGCGGCTGATTTCTGTAATAAAGGTCGAGCAACTAACTCATATGAACTGTATTGATGATAGTTTAAAAAAACTGTTAAATAGGTTATAAGAAACTTATATTTATCCGTAAGAACTATTTGTTTATAAGTCTCTCAATAAATAGGTCAAGATGAGATAAATGAAATAATTAAGAACTATATTATTTTATCAGATCTTTAAGGCAAGAGTAAGAGAACACGAAAGTGTGTTCGATCCTGATTAACTGGTGAATTATGAAGCTCGTATACACACCGGCTACATTGTCGGTTAGACTTTGTATCTACTATTTCTGTTTTAATATAGGAGAGACTTCATGTACTTTTCCTATCCGCCAGTTTCTTAAAATAATCTTCTTTTTGTCTATCCTACAGGAATCGTGTTTTGCGATGTAGTTGACATGCAGCTCATTTTTCAAAAATCATTTTTTGGTATAAAACCCCACTTAGATAGAATATAGTTATCCCAGTTGAAAATAGTTAAAACTCGTGATTGAAAGTCATTTATATAAACTACGAAGAACGTGGACACTTCAGAATATTTAAGAGTTGCTGTTAGTCAATAGTTGCCTTAGAGATAATATTGAAACAATGATTTCATTAAATTACACATTGAGTGAAACTAGCTGTTGATCATTTCAAACAGCGAATTTTTCAATTTATTGATATAAGAGATTGGCCTTTGGCAGTTATATCTGATATCAAGTTCTACGTACACATGATAGTGATCTGAGCAACAATGAAAATAGAACTCCCAGTTACGTTAGCACTTCATTTTCTGTTGAGAAGTAGAAAAATGCATACTGCTCGCTTATCCGGTAATGATGAACATAGCAAAATTAGAAATAAAGGAAATCAGACAATAGAGTGGTTCTTTTTTATCTGTGAATAATCAGCAACATAGGCTAGATGATGATGACGGGAAAAGGCTTTCGGAATATCAGCCAAATGATAGAATTTTGTGTCTATGGGCAGACATTCAACATTACCTTTTCTTCTTATCAGCATTCGTCTTCGAATGCTTTTTATAGCTGATTGAATATTAACTAGATATTTTTTTTATTAACCTTCCTAATTCTAGATATGAATTTACTCGGTCAAAAAAAAATCTGAAACTTTCTACAGCTAATCGTATGTTAATATCTCAAAAGCCATGAATATCCGAGAAAATCTTTCTGAGAAATTCGAAAAGCCAGATGAGGCTTTTCCTAGACAATACTTTTAATTAAAAGACTTATATGGCACATTGCTTTCGAACAATGAAATGCTTTGCGAATCACAACGATGCGCAGTTTTTATAAGAGCGCTAGAAAACATATCCGAGAACTAACTTCAGGAGCAAAGCATTGGTTAGTTTTCTACAACAAATATAAGTGCGCTGTTGTCTATTTTGATACAGGATTAGCGGAAGTATGCCATCTGTTTTTTAGTCATTAATAGCTTGAAATCAGTATTAGGCAAAGTTTTTCTAGCAAAGTATCCTATCCGTGCGAGGTAAATTCTACATTTACTAAAGAATCGTTTGAGAAATTTAAAAAAATAAGATGAAAAGATCGACGAAGGACATTTTTTCCGGATTCGTGCTTTGCTGCTAAAACTTCCACAAATAGCTCATTTACCTAATTTGCAAGTATTGTGTTTGTTCAATATTTAGAAGTATATACAATCAAACGTCGAAAGTAGTTGTTAGATAGTAAATAGGATGTAATCTTTTCTTACTTTTTAATCTACAATACATTCTCGTCTTTCACATGTCTTCTGTCATAATGACAAACGCTTACAGGAGGAGGAGAAGAGAAGAGAAGGAATAATGCGTCTACACAAATATTAGCAATCTTTGTCGTATTGTATTAATTTTAGATCAAATTTTACTGAACACCTGATGGCTTCGTGGACTCGAAAACCAGATGTATATCCTTTTGAAGCTATTGAATTGGTCATCAGTGCAATAGTACCAATTGTTTTAATCGTAGTTGGAACTCTGGGTAATATTACATCGATGATTATTCTAATGAATAAAAATAATCGTCGAACATCAACCAATATTTATTTGATATTTTTGTGTCTCATGGATACAATATCACTTTATCAATGGAATCTTTCCAACACTTTACCCTCATTCCCAAATAGCCAACAACAGATATGGGGCAATTCAGTGATTATGTGTAAATTAAGTGAATTTTTCTCATTTTATACTTTGCATACTTCAGCAATGTTTCTGACACTCGTTGAACTCGATCGGGCGTGTTTATTGAGAAGTCGATGGTATAAACGAAAAATCGCACAACCAAGTGCTGCTCTAATTGTTTGCGCTTTCGTCTTTGTCATCCTTTTCTGTGTCAATGGTTTCTTATTTGGCTTAGGCTTTGAATACTCTATCTATGATAATACCACGGGCCTATATCAAACCTATGTCGCGTGCTATTATTCAATGAATCAACAACTGAATGATTTCTTTGTAATTCAATATCCATGGGTAAATATGATATTAACAGAACATTTCATACAATTGTTTTCCTTTATTTAGATTCATCTTGTCATTATGTATTTCCTACCGTTCGGTTTAATTATTATTTGTACATTATTAACAGCGAAAAAGCTAATATTTAGTCAGACAGCAACAAATGAACAAATAACACGTAGCAATCAGCGTAATCGACGAATTTCTATTATGTTATTATTAATGTGTTTAACTTATGTTATTGCCACATTGCCAAATCGCCTTTGTTTTTCGGTTTTCTCATCTCTCATCCTTGGACATGATTATACCGATACAGTATTTATTAGTACAAACACTTTGATGTATACAAGAAATGCTATGAACGTGTTTTTTCTGTATATATCAGTGCATGGCTTTCGACGAGACATACGCTCCTTAATCTTAAAATGCTTGGGGAAACAACCGGGGCAGATCTATCCGACGAATAATATTACGATAAGAGATAACGAGGGTTCACTAACGGCAAACAGAAGACACACGGAAATGGTAGCAAATCATCTATCTAACGCATAAAATTGAAATCTTTCCTCAGTGAATATTAATCAGTTGTTTCAACCAATGGAACATCCGTCGTTTCGTCTCCTCTCAGTTTTTATTTTAAATCAGATGTGACGTCTTCGTCTTTGTTTATTCAGAAAATAAAAACTACTTTGACTGACGAAACAGTTTATTTAGGGCACATATCATTGATCGTTACATCTATGATATGCAAGGAAGTTTTATTAACATATAAAGAAGGATTTATTTTAATTTTTTCAACGGCTTCTATTCTGAGGGCGAAATGGAGATTTGAACGCTAAATTTGGAAGAAAGAAATCTTTCATTTTTAATTATCAATATCAAGTTTTGTAAAGACAAATGAATGAATATGTAAGTTATTGAAGCTAAGTGTTTAAAATAAGATTGTTCCTGATGCATGCGAGACAAAGAAGTCTGAAAATGACAAAAACGAGTTGATCTTCCAGGAAGATTACTTTAATTTTTGATTGTGCCTTATAATACATATGTTCCCATATACTATTCATCGGCAATGGTGAGAACTAAAATAAAATTGAATAGAATTGAAATCTTCCCTTTTAAGTTTGATTATCAGCTAACAATCGACGGGACTGAAAGGAATTTCACGAACAGCGAGTAGGACGAAAGTGATTTTAAGAAAGGAGGATGAAAACACCATGCAGCTTACTAGTGATCATTTCACTAATTTTGATGAAATATTCAGCCAGACAATTACGGTACTATTCACAAACAGAAGCTATCTTTATTCTGTTTGACTAATCCTATACAGAAGAAGAAGTCATGTTCGCAAATAGTACATCTTATCCTGTGCTTTCCAAGGAACGTTGGAATGCTTTGAAAAACCTTAATAGTATCATAATTAGTTGCTTTACTTCATGTGATGAATAAAATGATTTCAGATAACTGGGAAAAACTACACTAACAGCATGTCGATGAAATGAGACTAATTACGAACACAACGATGAGATAGCAAGATACTTTCTGATGCTTTTTCTTTTTCCAGTGTTCAATGAAGAAAGTGTATAAAATTTTGTGCTGAAAGATTTTTCTACTGAATGATCATATCCTCCGGGAGACGTGTGAAGTCTGGATGAAAATTACATCTTTTCAAATTTTGCTCGCATTGTAAGTCACTCTACTTTATGAGAATACATAATACTAGTGAAACCAACTACAAATGGCTTTTTGGAGCCGTCAAAAGGATTCCGATTTCTTTGAAATAGCTGAACTTATCATCAGTGGTGTTTTCCCCATTGCTCTCATTGTCGTTGGTACCATTGGCAATGTTTTATCAGCTATCATCTTGCTCAATAAACAAAATCGACAAACATCAACGAACATATATTTGATATTTCTATGCTGCGTCGATACCCTTTCACTCTATCAATGGAATTTACGTGATGCTGCATACGAGTTCACTGATGGAAGACAACAAATCAGTAATCAATCAGTATTCTTATGCATATGTCAGCAGTTTTTAGCGTTCTATACTTTGCATGCATCGGCTATGTTTCTTACTTTAGTTGCACTCGATCGTGCTTGCCTTCTGTGGAGCCGTTGGTATAAGCAGAAGATAGCGCGAGCACGAGTTGCAGTCATGATTGGCATTGTCATATTCATACTCTTGTTTGGTATCAATGGATTTCTATTTGGATTAGGATATGAATATAGTTATTACGACAACACCACTGCCACATATGTCACAATAGTGACATGTTCGTCGTCAACGAATCCCAACATAACTCAGTTTTTCTACAATGTGTATCCATGGGTAACAGAACTAGTTTAATCGAAATATTTCTATACGATATTTGCTCTTTTTCTTATAGATTCATCTGGTCATTATGTATCTTCTTCCATTCACTCTGATGATTTTTTGCACAATAATCAGTGCCCGAAAACTCATCGTTCGACAAACATCCGTTAATCAACAAATTACAACCAATGCTCAACGAAATCGTCGTATTTCAATCATGCTATTGCTCATGTGTTTCACATATATCATACTTACCCTACCCAATCGTCTTTGTTTTTCAGTCTTTGTAACTGAATTAATTGGTCATGACTATAGCGATACGGTATTTCTATTATCCAATACATTGATGTACACGAGAAGTGCACTAAACGTGTTCTTTCTTTATATATCGGTGTATGGATTTCAACGTGATGTTCGTCGATTATTTTCTAAATGTTATGGGTGGACAGGTAATCGAGTAGCTCCACGGCAAGGTATTATGGAAGAGCAAATTGGGACCATTATTAGACTGTGAGATCTGAAATAACAGGGACCGAAGTTCTGTCACGTCTTAACCGTACCTAAATGTTGTCATTATACAAGTTCTTTTGATGTTCATCATTTCTACACCAAATAATTATGTTGTCATCATGTTTTTCTAGGTGAAGAGAAAATATAACTGATCTCCATAGTAACCTGCATTACCTCTGTGCAACTAATCTGGATTAGATCATCTTCTCTATCTATCGGAAAAAGATCAGAACACATCAAAGCTGCGAATTAGTCTCAAAGACCAACATTAACGATTCATAAAGAAAGAAACACAATCGCATGATCAACAAAATCCACACTGAATCTGATTTGGAATGGAGATTAACTGAACATGAATACATATGATTAGATTGCTCTTTTTCTGCATCAGTGAAGCAAAGCTGGAACTTTTCCAAATGAATTTTCACACATTTACTTCTGCGATCACACATTTCAATAGTGAAAGTTCTTTTCTTTTACTTCCCACATAGTGGAATACACGATTTTTAGATTTTTCTCTCGTCGAAGTGACTAAAATTCTAAACTCGTTAATTATCTTTAGTATAGTGTATTCATTTTCATTGAATTCTTTGATGCATTATTTTCGATATAATTTAGTTCGCTAGATCAATTTTATTTTGAAAAGAAATTGATATCTCAAAGGAGTTCTTACGAGTACACTTTCTCGCTACTATTTTCATTAGCCGTCAGTGAAATCAAGCGTATTATCTTTCAACATTTGCCTCTCGCAGATCTACTTGATCATCATGTGTGATAAAAAGCAAAAGCTTATTCATCAGTCGAGGGAGAAAAAGCAAAGTCTTGCGATGTATTCGACTTCGTATCTCTTCAATGTTATTGTTTTATTCACTTAAGCAAGAAAAGAAAGACAAGACATCCGAGTTGCATTCTAAATTTATTTTTCTCGTAATAGAATCGAAAAATGTCAGGATCTTATTGGTCATGCTTACGCTAACTCAGTCGCGAAGAGAGAACTACAAACTACATCGAAGAGACATTCGACGTCGTATGTGTGTCAAGCTTTCTTTCTTCGTTTCACTGTGCTTTGCAGCTACTTGGCGCCGGAAACTGAAACATCCTCTTGAAGGAGAAAGACTGTCGTTGTCGATGTCGTGATGCAATTATGAATCAAATGAACGGTTGTAAAACGAACGAATGACAATTGAACACTGATTTCTGTCTTTTGTGAATAAACTACGAAGAAATAAACTATCTCCAAGAGTTTTATTCACTAGAGAAAGCGATTTTCAGAGACAACGTGCGCGACCGAACTCTTGACGTATCTACGCAAACGACTGCCTATGATCAGGGATCATTCTCAAAGTACAACAAAGGTTATACACATCGAAGTAAGCATACATCGATGATGATATTGACAATGTTGATTAGATGTAGCCTATAATTAGTATTAGTTATTATTGTTTCTCGTTGAATATTATTAAGTTCTTGGGAACAATTGCGTCTAGTAATCTTTTTTTGCTCATAACATCGTTTCCTACTTTTTATTTCATTAAGAACAGTTTTCTATTTTTTCTTATATCCTTCTAATAAGCTCATTGATAGATCCATTCTTCGCTATTTTTCTTCTTCTCTTCTCCAGAGTATAAATCTATCTTTCATTCTATTCAATTAATAGAGCTAAGTTAGTCGCGTGCGGAATGGACCCTGAATTACTTTTTTTTCTTTTATTATTTTCGATACAATTTAGATATTGATTGTCAAAAAACACGTAAGTACCAGCATTGAATTCGATCATCTCGATGTGCTAATTGAACGTGAACAAATTGCAATCGATCGCGTCTATCTCGTTCCTGTTTGCCAAAGATCGCTCTTTTACCAAATTTCAGGTTCAGAAAGATCGATTTAACTATCGGAACTTGCCTGATCTAACAAGACGACAATGGTTGTCTCGTTACAATTTTCCATAAAAGAAAAGTAAACCTTGGAATTTGTCTCAATATACATTCTTCTCTTTGTTACATTAAAGCGGTAAGATAAAACATTTCCGTTGGACGGAAACATAATAAAAGTCGGTCTAACGTACGTATTTACAGAAGAAATCAGCTGTTGTTGAGCATCCACTAATGATTTCATATATGATGTTTATTAAACATGTCAAACGAGCCGTTTGCGCAAATTTCTAGATGTTTATTGACTGGAATAATTTATCCATTTGAAGTGTTTTCTAAATGTACTAATGAAATATTAGAACGCCATGAGTTTGTTATTAGCTGGTGGTCGATCATCCAACGCTCGTCGTTCGTCACAAGTTAATTTTAATCCGTTGACCAATCAAATACAATGGTCACCTTCGATAACGCTTCAACAAGAAAACATGTCGAGCATGGGCCGACGTCGTGCACTGGATTTGTACGGAACGAAGGACGTGGTCTTCACACATGAACAAATGAAAAAAGCCAAACGATCACATGACAATACCAGTGGTATGGGTCTATCAGGGTAGGTAAGCTGTTTTATTTTTAACTAATCGAGCACTGAGCAAGCCCTTGATGGCATAACGTTCCGACAAGTCCATACGAACTTGCATGATAGGTAATCTGATTAACTTAAACGTGTCGCAAAACTATGGAAACACTATCGATTGAGCAGCATGAAAGAGAAAAGTCATCCTACTTTCCTAAAATTTCCCAGACAAACAAACAGATTATAGTGCAATTTTCAACTGATAGACGTGTGATTCTTTGCAGTGAAAGAAGGTACTTCTGTAAGTTCATTAGGAACAAGAATTTGTATTTTTACTATTGACTTTCAAACATGATCTAATTTTCTGAGAGTTTTCTTTTTTATTCGATTGTAAACAAATAATTTCGTTGTCGAAGATAGCGACACTTCAATGTCATTTCTATTGATTGACAAAAAACCTACATGTTTAAACTAATGCTAGATTAGTCACGAGCACAGTTTCATTCAGTAGACAATAGGAGTCTTCCAACTTTTTTCTAACTGAATTACTTCATTTCTAAAGAACACGAATCGACATGGAAATAAAGTATGAGATTACTTTCTCTAAGTATCGAACGGATTCTCATTGAGTGAGTTCACACTTTTTTTCTTTTATGAAATAAGCATATCATTTGAACATATTTAATTACAAGTGTCACTTTTTCTCGCCGATAAAATGGACTCAAAGAACAGCTAATATTTGCATAGTTCAATTAATCATAAAAGCTGAATATTGGTGAAATTGTCAAAGAAAAACAACTCGAGTTCCTGTTCACAGATATCAGATAACCATCAGAATTTCCATACGAAGACTTGATTAAAGTTAGCTGACAGTATTCATTTACACTCAATCAAATACGCCCTGATGGACACGACGTTGATGTGTATCGTTCGGATTCTCATTCGAGTCTTTGCCGAGTGAAAACGAAGGAATACATAAATGGAATTAGAATGAGATAAGATCTTAATACTCTTAATATAATTCATATGACACTTGTGATAAAACATCGAATTTGCTTTAGTTTTGAATACATTGAGCATTGCCATCGATTTGTCTCAATTTCAAGAACGATTGGCAAATGCGACTGATTGAGATCAGTAAACTCTCACATGGTGTAAGCATGTAGATTAGTAGCTCGATGAGGCTATTCGGAATTGAAAATTTATCTATCCTTGAGAGTAATGAAAATCAAATGAATGGGTTGACGTCGAGTTCAAGCGTTGTCTTTGTAATCGACAAACGAGAGACTTTGATTTAATTCATGTCTTTGCTTATTCTAATAAGATTACATCAAAGATAGTTTAATAAGAGAGAGCGAGAAAACATGACATGATTATATTTTCAAAAGAACTCTCGATGAACAAAAAAAAAAGAAAAGAATCCGTTCGAAACTTCATAGTTTATTCAAAAGGAAAATATTTGCTTTTTCCCCTACAATATTTACTTTGAACATAATGAATAGAAAATTTTCTTGAAGATTTCAACAAATGAACTCCTACGGGAAGGGAAACTCGTTCGTCTTCAACGATAATTAACTTGATTAGCCACGATGTTTGTAGCGATTACGTTTGATATACTTTCCGCACACTTTTATTTCTTCTTTCTATCTGTATTTATTATTCTTTGAAATTACCATTTATTCTAGGAGAGAGAGAGAAAAACACGCGAATCGAACAAAAAGCTTTTATATTAATTGAAGTTCTTTATCTAAAATGCATTGTATTATTCTTAATGATTATCAAAAAGAATTGTTGACTATATCGGAAGGAAAATTATTATCATGTTTGAAAGTTCTTTTATTCACAACAGTAGAGGAAAACTGTCTGCTGGATTCAAATGAGTTTTTCTTTCGTCAGAAAAGAAAAAATGACGATAAATCTTCGCTCCATGGAATCCTCTTCATGAGATGGTTGATCGATTGAAGTCTCTTGACATAATAGGCAGGAAAAAAGGCAATGGATGAAATTTTAATTGATTAATTTCAATGGAAGAAACCTGTTGATCTAATTGGTTACTGAATGAAGACTCTTCTATGCCGTATATTTGATTAATTTTCTCACTTGACAGGCGTTAGTTTTTTTTTTCTTATGATGATATATTGACTCAGTTAAGTTTAATGATCTTTGACAGTCGAGATGTTTTTTCTTTTGTTGCTGATGAAACATATGATTTGGCTTATTATTATTATTCTTAATCGAATTGTAAGAAAATTTATTCCATTATCTAATGAACATTACCTTATTAACGAAAGATAGTTTTTTTGTTCAATCTCTCGAATAGCTCAGTATTTGCCCTAAGGATACTTGGAAAACCATCAATGTCACACTTGAGACCAATAAGATAAAGCAGACAAATTTTTAGTTGTTCCTTGCACGAGTGTATGTCGTGTGCCAATCGATTTCCTCCTTATTTTCTTAATTGCTCCATCATAAAACGATAGTAACACGAAAGAGCCAAGATGCCTATATATATACTTATGAAGGAAGGAGAAGTTCTTCCTTCGTATTTTCTATCTCATACACTATAAAATTGATCATCATTCTCGTTCTTCGTCGACATTGTCTATCTATGTGAGAGACTTAGTCCCGTTCTTTCGCCTAAGCTCTGGTGCTCATTCACGTCTGTTGGGGAATCACATCAATAGAACGGGTAAAGTAGAGGAGGGTTTGTTCCGTTGTATGTTTCTAACATCATGGCAAAGCGAAAGAGAAGTAGAAAAAAAAAGAAGAAGACGAAGAAAAAAATAGAGATCGTTGAACGTGTTCCTCTTTTTCTCATCAGCCAGCTCGAGCGCAAGCTAGTGTGTGTCAACAGCATCTCATCTTCATGTTTGTGTCTCTTTCTTTTTTCTTATTGTGCGTATAACTCCCTGGTCTAATTTTTCTTGACGTATGTTTCTCTAAGCGAGAAAGACAACATAGTTAAATTATTGTATAACAAGAAGAGAGAAGATTCAAAAAAAGAAGATAATTCTTAATCATGGGTGACTTTAATAACGTTTCTGCTATGATCAGGGCACTCAAAGAAGGTGGTAATCTAGCAGCATTGACAGGTGGTGATCCACACAATCTACATTCGGGCCGACGTGGCGCATGGAAGGCGAAAATCAAACATTATGCCAAACAAATTAATTCATCTACCCACCGCTCATTATTCATATTTAAGAAGAACAACTGGATAAGAAAACGAGCTAATGATGTCATTGAGTGGAAGTACGTCAAACAACATGTCTCTCATATGTTTCGTTTACATTTTCTCTCTCTCTCTTTGTTCTAGTCCTTTCGAATACATGGTGCTATTAACAATCATAGCTAATTGTATTGTTTTAGCACTTGAAGAACATTTGCCACATGATGATAAAACAACATTAGCTAGATCATTGGTTTGTACAAGTGGAAAGATGGCATCCACTTACCTAATTCTTCTCTCCTTTTTTTTCTCGTAGGAAAAAACCGAAATATATTTCATTGGAATCTTTTGTTTTGAAGCTGCACTGAAAATAATTGCACTCGGTTTTGTTTTACACGAAGGCTCATATCTTCGAAGTCTTTGGAATGTGATGGATTTCATTGTTGTTGTGACCGGGTAAAGTCGTGATCGAATACTTTCATGTCGTTAATCAGTTTATTTGTTTGATCTTGAACATTCTTCCAGTCTAGCAACGATTAGTATCAAGAAGAACAGTTCGTTCGACTTACGAACGTTACGAGCGGTTCGAGTGCTTCGGCCGCTGAAACTGGTCTCAGGCATTCCAAGTTTGTTTCTTTTTTTAATAAAATCAAGACGAAAATCTATATGAGACTCGAAATAGGTCTTCAAGTGGTGCTTAAATCTATATTAAAGGCCATGGCTCCGTTGTTTCAAATAGCTCTTCTCGTTCTTTTTGCTATTATTATATTCGCTATCATCGGTCTTGAATTATATTCAGGCGTGTTTCACACAACTTGTTTTTATGCAAATCGAACAGGTGAGTTACTCGTCCAAATAGAAGAATCTTGAAGCAATCCGTCTGCCCGATGTCGGATCACATTGGGTGTAGTAGTCGACATGAATAGTTTAATGTTCTTTATCTAACCGAAACGGAAGAGATGACTGATCTCACGAGAATGGAAATCTAATCTGTCATACATATATGCATTCTAAAGGTAATTGCTGTATTTTTAGCTGCTGATCCTGACAGTGAAGAATGTAAGTTTCCGCTTCTATTCGTTCTTGTTTTTTTTTTGTATGTAACTTGTCGTATTTCAGTAATATATAAAGGCGATGATCACCAACCCACCACATGCGGAATACCTGGAGGTAAATTCATTACGTCAAGAAGAAGGAGAAACGATAATATCGAAGAATACTTTCTTTCTATTCTTAGAACCTATCTGGGGTTGGTTGAATATGAAACACGGTGTATTTACATGTAATATTGCTAATGAATCGCTCGTATGCCAAGAGTATTGGAAAGGGCCTAATCAAGGCATTACTAGTTTCGATAACATTGGTTTTGCAATGTTAACTGTCTTTCAATGTATAACTATGGAAGGTTGGACACAAATACTGTATTGGGTATGTCGGAGAGACATTATTGGTTCATGTTCGTTTTTAATTTGAATGTCGACCTAGACTAACGATGCTGTGGGAACTTTATTTAATTGGCTTTATTTTGTACCTTTAATTATTCTCGGTTCGTTCTTTATGCTCAATCTAGTTCTTGGTGTTCTAAGCGGGTAACCGATTTCAATTGCAAGTTTTGTCTCAGGATGTGTTATTTGATTATCTGCAGAGAATTTGCTAAAGAGAGAGAACGTGTGGAAAATCGTCGTGCATTTTTAAAAATTCGTCGACAACAACAAATCGAACGCGAGTATAATAATTATATCGAATGGATTAATCGAGCTGGTGACAATGATTTGATTATCTTTTCCATCAAGATCTATCTTGTTTTTTTTTCATACTTTTTTCTTTCACAGAGGATGTCATTCTGAATGAAGAACGAACGACTGAACAAGAAAGACGAGCTATTCATGAAGGTAAATCTCTTTGTCACTGAAAGAAACGGATGTGCATTAAAGGATACTTTTTTCTAGCACGAAAATATGCCCAATTAAAAAAAACTCGTCACAACAGAGCGGGCAAGCAGCATAGTGTCGATGATGATGAAGAAGATATTGGTATGTTGAATGGCGTAAATATGAGCGGATGGTTGATTATTAATTTATTCTAGACAACGCATTCAATCGTGGTCGAGGTACAGATACAGAACGGCCGGATCGACCACGGACGTTCATGCGTCGTTGGCATATTCAACAACGTGTGATTAAGTAAATGAATACTATTGAAACAACATGTGCTAGGCAGGATGAATATTATTTAGGAGTAAAATTCGTATCTTAGTGAAAACACAAGCATTCTATTGGACGGTTATTGTTTTCGTGTTTTTAAATACTGCGTGCGTTGCAATTGAGCATGATCGGCAAAATCAATTCTTAACAGATTTTTTGTGTAGGCTCTTTCTATGGAGAGAAAAACGAGACTGATCAATAAGCGATCTTGTTTGATTTAGATTATGCGGAATTTGTGTTTCTTGGTCTGTTCGTCTTTGAAATGCTTTTCAAAATGTATGGCCTTGGAGTTGATCAGTACTTCGCGTCATCGTTCAATATATTCGATTGTGTCGTATGTTTTTTTTTATTCATCAGCGACGCCGTTTTACTTACTGTTGAATGTCGTTTTTGTTTTAGGTCATCTTCGGGTCGATATTTGAAGTCTTTTGGACATACTTTCACCCAGAAGAATCGTTCGGTGTATCGGTTCTCCGTTCTCTCCGTCTTCTAAGGATATTCAAAGTGACACGGTTCGTAGAAGAACAACATAATTTAGTTTTTAGCCTAGTAATTTGCTCGAAAGCTGTAATAATCCTTTGATTAGGACGGTTTTCTTCTTCACAGTACATTACGATGAGTTTGTCATTTTCCATAAAAGGAAACAGACATTTCGAGTTTCTTCGTTTGTATACTCACTTCCGACAGGCTAATTCAATTGTTATGTTGTCGGTAATGCGATTAGAAATTGTCTCGTTCTGACAATTATATCATATGTACATATTTTTCTTTTCTCTTTTAGACACTGGGCATCGCTACGAAATTTGGTCGTTTCGCTCTTGAGTAGTATGCGATCAATCGTTAGTTTGCTGTTTCTTCTCTTCTTATTCATTCTCATATTCGCCCTATTGGGTATGCAATTATTCGGTGGCGAGTAGGTTAATCTATTCTCTGTCATTCGTTATATTCTTCTGTTTTTGCTTTTCTTCGCGAATAGATTTAGTTTTGAACAAGAAACTCCGTTGCAGAATTTCAACAAATTTGCCACTGCCTTAATTACTGTCTTTCAAGTAATACGCGCTCTCTCTCTCTCTCAGTGGGAAATTAAAATGTCATTAATTTGATTTCCTAAATAGATTTTGACTGGTGAAGATTGGAATGAAATTATGTACAATGGTATTCGATCGCAGGGTGGTGCCAATGGTAAAGGAATGGTTTATTCACTGTATTTCATTATTTTGGTCTTATTTGGCAACTGTATGTTTTGACTCCGTTCAAATGAAAACCCGAAAATTCTTATGAAATCTTCCTTTAGACACACTATTAAATGTGTTTTTGGCTATTGCTGTCGATAACTTAGCTAATGCGCATGAATTGACGAAAGATGAAGAGGAAGAGCAAGCAGCAGAAGAAGAGGTACACGAGAAAATTGACTAATTCGTTTCGTATAACGTTTTATATAGAAGCGTGAGCGCGAGACGAAAGATGTCGAGCTCATGTTTAAACTAGGATCACCGGCGTCAGCAGCGGCAACAACAGCAGCGGAAACAACAGCAAATGCTAAAATGAAAAAGCCCGAACAAGAATCGCTGACACCGAGAAATAATCTTCAACAGACGACAAAGAAAGAATATGTTAATAATGCTGTTAAGACCGCTTTCGATGTTCAAGCACCAGCGAATACTCAACATGCGTCGAACTCTAAGGATAATACGGATTTTCTGGACCGTCAGTTATTTGAAAAGCCAGATTTGGATTACATACCTGGTCTTGATTATGATCTTGGCCCCGTTGTCATACCTAGTAAAGTTTAATCTTCAGACAGGAAACCAGAAGCATGATTGTTTGTTTGTTCGTTCAGCTTTGAATAAATTACCAGGTGTTGATGACGCAACTGCTGCGAAAGTTCGCGCAGAAGAAGAAGCCAAGAAGAAAGCAGCTGCTGCTGCAGCCGAGGCTGAAGCAAAGAAAAGAGAACAAGCATCACGTCCAGTTAAACCGATTCTACCTTACAGTTCAATGTTTATTTTCAGCAGCACCAATCCGTGAGTCAAAAATGTTCATCATTTTCCGTTGGAATCTTACTCTGATATTTTCTTTCAGTATTCGGCGATTTTGTCATTTCATCGTTACACTTCGATACTTTGAACTACTTATTATGATTGTCATTTGTCTTAGTTCAATTTCATTAGCTGCTGAAGATCCTGTCAATGAAAATTCCAAGCGTAATGTTGTTTTGAACTACGTCGACTACGCATTTACGGGTGTATTCACTGTTGAATTATTGCTCAAAGTCTGTTTATCTTACAAATGACTAGTTGTTATTCTGACGCTTTGATTTTTCTCTTCGTAGATTGTCGACTTAGGAGTTGTATTTCATGAAGGAGCTTACTGTCGAGATGTGTGGAATTTACTTGATGCACTAGTTGTTATTTGCGCATTAGTTGCTTTTGGTTTCACGTAAGTGGACATTGCGTTACATTGGAAGAAACGTTTTACTGTTTTTAGTGAGAACGGCGCTGGTAAAAATTTGAATACAATCAAATCTCTTCGTGTACTCCGCGTCTTACGTCCATTGAAAACAATAAACCGTGTACCTAAATTGAAAGCCGTATTTGATTGTGTGATCACTTCCTTATCAAATGTGTTGACCATTTTGTAAGTGACTCTCTTTGATCGAATCATTTCCACCCTATTCAACTTCGTTTTCATTAGAATTGTATATATGTTGTTTCAATTTATCTTTGCTGTTATTGCTGTTCAGTTGTTCAAAGGAAAATTCTATCGATGCACAGATCTATCGAAGCTGACACCGGACGAATGCCAGTGAGTCTTATAAGAAAGATGTTTGTGAGATCTCGAAAGTGAACATTTCTCCTTGCAGAGGATTCTTCTTTGATTTTGGTGATGGAAAAAATAAACCTGAACGAAGAAGACGAACTTGGGAACCGTACGATTTCACCTATGACAGCGTTCCACAAGCAATGCTGACGTTATTTACGGTACAAACGGGCGAAGGATGGCCGACGTAAGTAGATTGTTGACGAGTAAGCTGATGTGTAAAGGTAATTTGTAGAGTATTACAACATTCAATCGACGCCACGGGTATTAATCGTGGACCACAGCCTGGCCATCGACTTGAAATTGCCATGTTTTATGTTGTTTACTTCATCGTATTTCCATTCTTTTTCGTCAATATCTTCGTCGCCTTGATTATTATTACGTTTCAAGATCAAGGACAAAAAGAATTAGAAGAAGCGGAAATTAATAAAAATCAAGTAAGAATATTCAATTGAATTATTTGTCAAATGAAGTGAAACTTTCCTTCACCTTAGAAATCCTGTATTGACTTCGCGTTGAATGCTGTGCCAATTCAACGATGTAAGCCTAAGCAAGAAGGTTCACTTCGCTATCGAATATGGCAGTTATGTACATCACCGTATTTCGAATTTTGCATCATGGTGATGATTGCGTTAAATACATGCGTCTTGATGGCAAAAGTATTACAAGCATTGCTTCGACAAGCGTATTTTTCATACACATACTTTGTTTTAGTACTATCGAAGTCCACCGACTTATAACGATATCTTAACATATGCGAATACAACATTCACTGCTTTGTTTACTGTTGAGAGCATTTTGAAAATTATTGCATTCGGCTTACGAGTATGACTTACGTTTTTGAAAGCAAAAGGAAACATACGTTTGTTTTTAGAACTATTTTCGTGATAAATGGAATGCGTTCGACTTTATTACCGTTCTGGGAAGTATTGCCGATGTGCTCGTCACAGAATTTCGAGTGACAAAACAAAATGTTCCTCTTGCAATCGGTCCACAAAAGCATAAGGTAATGAGCACTGACTCGTTTCATGTTTTCTATTTTGTTTCTTTAGAATACATTACTCAATCTGGGTTTTCTTCGTTTATTTCGTGCCGCACGTTTGATCAAACTTCTTCGTCAAGGTTACACAATTCGTATTCTACTTTGGACGTTCATGCAATCATTCAAAGTAACATTCAATCTCTTAGAAAACATGAACTCATTCATCTCTTTAGGCACTACCCTATGTTTGTCTGTTAATCGCCATGCTCTTTTTTATTTATGCTATCATCGGCATGCAGGTATGATATGTTTTTTTTTCTCCAAAAGCTTTCTTTTCAACACTTGTGAAGTGAAATTTATAAAAAAAAATTCAATTCTTTTCTGCTATGAGTTAAACGAACATTTGATTTCCCCTACAGATGTTTGGTAATATAAAAGTCGATCATGGATCGACTATACACAATCACAATAATTTTCAGAACATTTTTCAAGCGACACTCGTCTTATTCAGGCAAGAGGGAACATTCTCTAGAAATCATATTTACTCAGTCATCATTTGTCATTTGACTTGAAATGAATTAGTAGTATTTTATATAATTTCATCTTGTTTTACTTTCATTTTATTTTCCATCTGTGATGTGATTAGTAGTGATGGTGAAGTTTTGTTGAATTTGTCTGAACAAACCATTCTTTTTACCTAATTCTGCATGATTCTTTCGATTTATTCTTTTCATTTTTTTTTCTTATCTTAACAAAAAGGTCTTTGGGAATGTTCGTCATGACTCGGCTAAATCCGAGATAAGTCGACACAATAACTTTTCCAACTTTTTCTATGCTTTATTGCTCTTGTTCAGGTATTTGTGATTGTTGTCGCTTATTTCTCACGCTAAACACGAATTTCTATTCTCAATTAAACACTCGACTGATTTGATGTAGATGCGCCACTGGTGAGAGCTGGCAAGCCGTTATGTTAGCATGTAAAGCAGGAGTTGAATGTCATTCAGCATTTTCAAATAAGCCCTACCACCAAACAAGTGTAGCAAGTGGATCGCATCATAAAATTGGTCATAGTATAGGTCACAGATGTGGCTCTGACTTCGCCTATCTTTACTTTTGTTCATTTGTGTTCCTGTCATCGTTTTTAGTAAGGAAATTTACATGGAAAAGAGAGTTACATTTTTATCAATCGATATAGATGTTGAATCTGTTCGTTGCTGTTATTATGGATAATTTTGACTATTTAACTCGAGATTCATCGATTTTGGGTGCCCATCATCTCGATGAATTTCTTCGAGCATGGTCAGAGTATGATCCGGATGGCACGTATGTATTATTGTATCCACGAATAGCTTCTTTTGTATGTAATGCTTGACAATATATTTTTAGAGGAAAACTTGAATATACGAAAATGTTTGAAATGCTGCGACTTATGTCACCGCCAGTTGGCTTTGGTACGAAATGTCCATCGAAATTAGCCTATAAAGTAAAATGATAAGAACTGATTGGACAGAAATCAACAATTCAAACTTGAATTTAGCGTTTAATCCGTATGAATATGCCGATTGATGACAAGCGCCAAGTACATTTTACAACGACACTGTTTGCACTGATTCGTGAATCTCTGGGAGTCAAAATGCGAGCGGGTAATTGTTTCGTAGGCAAACATTCATTTTTAGTCGAAATCCTCCTATAATTTAGCTGCAGAAGAAATGGATGAAGCAGATAACGAATTGCGAGATGTGCTCTGTAAGGTTTGGCCAAATCATGCGAAAAAGAATGTCAAACTACACGAAGGCGGAACAAAGCCACTACTTGATCTCGTTGTACCACCTAAACATGGTAAAACAAATTCTGTAACATTCTCACCCGATTGTAAAGCTAATGTCTTTGTTAGAATTACACGGAATACCAGGTTATCCAAAGTTAACTGTGGGCAAAGTGTACGCCATATGCTTATATATCGATAATTATCGATCTTATAAACAGGGACATAGCAACGACACTGTAAGTTCGAGTTTTTTTTTCCTTTCATCTTCCATTATTCATAAATCTACGAAACAAAAAAGAAAAAAAAAAGGAATTGTTTATGCTCAACACATCCATCTGTATAGATAACGAGCAAAAGCAGTAGTCTTGCATTGATATCAACTGATGATGAGGTCAGTTATGCATGGATAACGACGCATGTTTACCAGATACCAATATTTTCTCAATTCATCTTGATTGTTTTTCTCTCTTGGAAACAATTGAAAGAAAATCCATATCTTTCAATAGAATAATTCAAACCTATGTTATGTGTTTTTACATTCTCGACATTTGATTATCCATCATGATCAGTTTTTAGGCATGAACATCTTCTTGCATTGATTTACCCTCCTTCCTATCTCTCTTTAACTATGTCCTGTTCATCATAGTAATATTTTAATCGTACTCTTCCACCCTGTCGTCGTTCTTCTTCTTGACATGATGATTTGAACTGATTGATTATGTCGGATGAAAAAGGGAATCGATCTTTGAACATGTTCTTCACTTACTTAGGGTTTTAATTTAAATCGACTCGTATCTGCATTGAAAGAACGCGTTTATTCAAAAGAAGGCATCAACGAATACGATTACGATGGAAGACGATCATCATTTCGTCGATCTGGCTCGAATCGATCATCGGTAAAAGATACGATTTGTATGATTGTCTGCATTCAACATGTTTGGTACTTTTATAGAATTTTGAAAATTTATTTCTGGGTAAAAATAAAGTATCGACTAGTCGTCGTCCAAGTAGTGCTGTTGAAAATGGTCTTCTGAACAGTTCTAAAGGACCGAATCTAATCAATCTCGACGAAACAAAGCGTACAAGTCAACAAGCTCATGAGGGTTTTATTAACCATCCTCACTATGGCACCACATTGAATGTTCCAGATCCGACTAGTGTTCTTCACGTTTTACCTCCAGCAGCTTCTCCAGCACCACTGAATCCACCTCGACCAGCCATCATGTCCACACCCAAATCTGCTATGATTTGTGTGAAGCATCCTTCGTCAGCAGTTGCTTTATCGCCAACAGAAACTCGACCGTTATTACTTGTAACGACAGAAAATGATCAACACCGACCACAAACAATGACAGTGTCTAACGAACGTCGTCTACCACTGAACGGTCGAATGGCACCAGTTATTTCAGCTCAACAGCGAAGTCAACCAAAAATACCTATGATGAACAATCACCAAATGATTCATGAAACTTCAACTCAAAAAATACCGGCTAAAAAATATGTCAACAACCGACCGCGAACGGCCCTATTTTTTGCATCCACAAGTAATGATCGCGAATTGGATTTACTTAGCAAAGTTACTGTCTGTTTAGGAGGACCTGATCAATCACCGGAACAGCATCAACCATTACTGAGCAACAGTGGAAATGATCTTAGTCGTCATGATTCCATTGATTCCCACACATCAACTGATGATGGTATGGGAATAGTTGATAGTTGGTCAAGTGCACCAAGGTTTGCTATTTTCATTCTTAAGCATGGGAAGTTTATTTTCATTTTTTGCATAGAATGATCGTATCATCGGATCAAAGAGCACCCACTATTGATACTTCGCTACTGATCAATACAGCTCAGTCACGACCACAGACAAGTGTCAGTTCAAGAAAATTGCCAACGCCGCCGATATCTACACGACAATTACCATCAACTCATGATTCGAAAACCAATGCATCATTTTCCGACGACCACAACACAGAAAATGAAGAAGAGCTCGAACAGGAAAGATACAATCATTCTGGAGAATTATTTTATTATCAAACATCATCTTCATCGGCAACAAAATCAGATGGATCGCCCTCCGCAGAAAGCTTCGATAATGACAATCACGAAGACCACTATCATCATGATAATCAAGAAGAAGAAGAAGATGATGATGATGATGATGATAATGATGATAATGATGATGGCGCCGATGACGATGATGATATTGCGGAACAGCGAATTCGTCGACGACATGCAAATGACGAAGACGAGTATCAAACTTCATCGTACGAATACGAAGGTTGACATTATTTTCTTTTGGAATACTTATTTTGTTTAAATAATAAATTTATACGAAGATTTACTTTTTACAATTCCTCTTCTTGAAATGATTGAATGCTCAGCATGTTTCCTAGTACTTATTCGATACTATTGGCCTCTTGATGGCAGTACTCGATCGATCAATAGTAAATAATGAATCCATGTTCGTCTGTTTCTGTCAAACACAAACAACTTCGGAATTTCAGTATCATAAATGTAGCAAACAATGCAAATTACTTTTCGAATTTCATGTTTGGCTAGGAACTATTTACTCCTAGGCATACAACAACGATCACTAGTGATCGAAAAAGGGTTCTTGTCAACAATTGATTGATACGCACTCACTGTCAGAGTGGGCGAATGATTTTAGCACAAACATCACCTTTTAATACTTTTATATGTATATATACGATGAAATAATCATAGTAATTGAAAAGAAAAAGATTATTTCTAGAATTTAAGCATTAAAAACCTGTAATCAATTGCTGAATGAAAAGAGATTTCTGCATTTAATACACTCAATATAACATTCTCTCGAGTTTTCATAAATACAACTTGATATGTGTCAAACATTCCGTTAGAAAGAATCCATTTATCATCACGAATCCATCTTAAGTATTTCTCGACTATTCTCTTTTCTACTTCTAAGTGGAATAAATGAAATGATTGTTATGGTTACCAACATGTTGATTTCCCTTGTGTGTGACAAAAATGAGCCCTCTCTATTCTTCTCGTTTTTCTCTTAGCATCCTTTTTTTTCTATTTACTTCTTATTATATTCAATTGACGAGCATACGCACTTACAAAAGAAAGAAGAAGAAAACTGAGCTTCGATTCGATGACACAACACACGAGACATATAGTCAGTTATTCGATATGTGCATCCTCAAATCTTCTGTTTTCATCACTTTCTCATATTGCATGACTCTCGTCATTTTCTGCATCCTCTTCTATTTGCAGGGTTTTTTGTGGATTTAATATATGGATGATTCATTCAACGATATAAGCCGCCGTCCTCCGTTAGGCAGTTTGTATGCGCCTATGCCGTCCGTCTGCCGTGCTCTTTAACTACAAGGGGGTGCGTGCAAGCATACGAACGAGAAAAAACAGGAACACGAACAACGTTCGCGGACTGCTATTCTTTCTCTCGCTCTCTCATTCTTTCTATTTTTCTCTCTTTTTATTATCTTCCCCCGTCGTCTAGCAGTATAACACTTTTCAGTAGTTGCAGATCGACATTTCTTTCATTTTCACTTTATTCTCTACAACTAACAACACAATAAATCGACAATGCGTGAAATAGTTCATCTTCAAGCTGGTCAATGCGGTAACCAAATTGGTTCTAAAGTAAGTAAAAGCTAACTCCACGATAAATATCAGCCGACCAGACCCGCACACAAAATGAAATCTTGCCATTTGATGAATCATCGCCACTTCTTTACCTCATAATGAAATGATCAGTGCAAAGTCTCTTCGCTGAAAAATAATTCGATCTAATCTACTTCGATAATGAATGTTTCATGTCGGATAAATATAAAATTAACTGAATTATCTAGTTGACATGAAATACAACATTCTTATTTATGCTAAAGGTGAGTCATTGCTTATTTTAGTTCTGGGAAGTCATTTCTGACGAACACGGTATCGATCCAACTGGTACATACCATGGCGATTCTGATCTTCAACTTGAACGCATCAACGTTTACTATAACGAAGCAGCTGGTAAACAATCTCCATCTAATTATATCATACATCTCGCTCTAACACTCGCCCTCTACTTCTAGGAGGCAAATACGTTCCACGTGCTGTTCTCGTCGATCTTGAGCCAGGTACCATGGACTCTGTTNATTTCCGACGAACACGGTATCGATCCAACTGGTACATACCATGGCGATTCTGATCTTCAACTTGAACGCATCAACGTTTACTATAACGAAGCAGCTGGTAAACAATCTCCATCTAATTATATCATACATCTCTCTAACACTCGCCCTCTACTTCTAGGAGGCAAATACGTTCCACGTGCTGTTCTCGTCGATCTTGAGCCAGGTACCATGGACTCTGTTCGCAGCGGCCCATTCGGTCAACTCTTTCGACCTGACAACTTCGTCTTTGGTAACAGATTCCTTGTCGAGCATTGTCATCACTGTTAATCATGTTGTTGATTAGGTCAATCTGGTGCTGGCAATAATTGGGCCAAAGGCCACTACACCGAAGGTGCTGAACTAGTCGATTCAGTCTTGGATGTTGTTCGCAAAGAAGCCGAATCGTGTGATTGTCTTCAAGGCTTTCAGCTCACTCACTCACTCGGTGGTGGTACTGGCTCTGGCATGGGAACTTTACTCATCTCCAAGATCCGAGAGGAATACCCTGATCGTACGTATCGAACAAGTGATGTCCTTCGATTGTTATAAGACTTGGCGAATATTTGTAGGTATCATGATGACATTCAGTGTTGTTCCATCACCCAAGGTATCGGACACTGTTGTCGAGCCATACAATGCAACTCTATCTGTTCATCAACTCGTCGAAAACACCGATGAAACTTATTGTATCGACAATGAAGCTTTATACGATATTTGTTTTCGAACACTGAAACTCACCACACCAACATACGGTGATCTCAACCACTTGGTGTCAGCGACCATGTCAGGTGTCACAACCTGTCTTCGCTTTCCAGGTAACATAACATAATAGTCTCCGTTTACAGTATGAGCTATTGTTCTTTATCGTATAGGTCAATTGAACGCTGATCTTCGCAAATTAGCGGTGAACATGGTCCCATTTCCTCGTCTTCACTTCTTCATGCCTGGCTTTGCACCGTTAACATCACGTGGTTCGCAACAATACCGTGCACTCACTGTTCCCGAGCTCACCCAACAAATGTTCGATTCTAAAAACATGATGGCTGCATGCGATCCTCGTCATGGTCGATACTTGACTGTTGCCACCATCTTCCGTGGTCGCATGTCGATGAAAGAGGTCGACGAACAAATGTTGAATGTTCAGAACAAGAACTCGTCGTACTTCGTTGAATGGATTCCAAACAATGTGAAGACAGCTGTTTGCGATATTCCACCTCGCGGTCTCAAGATGTCAGCAACATTCATCGGTACGTCACAGAATACGAAGAAAAAAAGAAGTTGATCTGTTGTGATGTATTGTAGGTAACAGCACAGCTATTCAAGAGCTGTTCAAGCGCATCTCTGAACAATTCACTGCTATGTTCCGTCGCAAGGCTTTCTTACATTGGTACACAGGCGAAGGTATGGATGAAATGGTAAGTGGTGGCGGATTGATGACTCGTTCGTAATAATCGCTATGAATACGATAGGAATTCACTGAAGCTGAATCTAACATGAATGATTTGGTTAGCGAATACCAACAATATCAAGATGCAACAGCTGAAGGTGAGTAGCGGTTGTTTGGAGAGCATGTGAGAATTGGTTGTACAATGTATTGTGTTTTTTTTTAGAAGAGGGCGAGGGCATGGAAGGTGAGGAAGAAGAACAAGCCTAGAAGATGGTCAGGGTAACAGACATATTTTCGACAATATTCAATGTTTAATGTTGTGCCTTTATATATCTGCGAATTTATTCTAATACTATCTTTTTCTCTTGCGTACACATGTTTAACAAAGCGTTCACATACTCTACTTTACATTTTTTTTTCATTCATTGCTCTTATCAAAGAAAATAAATACATAAATTTTATCAAAATAATCCAATTGGTATTATTGAATGTGGCATAGACGATGAATGATGTGGTTAGTAGAATAAGAAAGAAGACTGATTGAAAGCTGATGAGAATCAACGACACTTGAAAGAGAAACATGTTTGCTGTTTGACTAACGGAGATTAGCGTATAGAACGATGATTGTTAAGAAGAGTTCATTGGAATGCGAATGTGTTTAAAACGCATATGTGGTCTGTGTTTATTTGGAATGCATGCGGTTTCTTTTTCGGGCCTTTAATCTTTCTCATCGACAAAATATTCCGACATCCCACGTGTATTCATGTTCATCTATTCTTTTTTGTTTATCGCTATTGCTCTAGTTTCCTCTTACTAGTTCTCTGTAGACGAAGAAACTTCGAGCACAAATCAGTATGCCCGGAGTAATTTGCCAGCTCATACAGATCGATGCTTAGTCATTCGATCTGATTTGTGTGCTTTCTTTACATTCTTATTCCTGTTTCTTTTTCCTTCGTTAGCCTGTTCTCCTTCTCAGCTTGAGTTAGTTGTGGTGAATATGAAATTATGATTCATCCATCGATGTGAGATGTCGTCCTCCGAGAGACGTTTTTTTTTTTTTGTATCTGTAATGATGTGTATAGACAGCCAGTAGAGTAACCAATAAAACATGCCCGTCCGTTTGTCTCTTTGACTAAACAGAAAGAATAATAGTTGCAAATCGTGTTCTTACAAACAACAACAAACACAAGATGGTCTTCATTCGATGTTTTTCCTCTGTTCTTCTATTTGTTTTTCTCTTATCTGCAAAGACCCACCAACTATGCTCTTCTTTTCATTCAGTTGTGTGTCGGTAGCATTTAAGAATACTCAAAACTTATCGCTCTTTCTAACTCTAGATCGACTAAGAATTTCTTTCATTTCTTCAATAACGACATAATGCGTGAAATCGTTCATCTTCAGGCTGGCCAATGCGGTAACCAAATTGGTTCAAAGGTACATAAAATTTCATGCATATTAGCGTTTTTAACTGCAGTCAATTCTTTCAGTTCTGGGAAGTCATTTCCGACGAACACGGTATCGATCCAACTGGTACATACCATGGCGATTCTGATCTTCAACTTGAACGCATCAACGTTTACTATAACGAAGCAGCTGGTAAACAATCTCCATCTAATTATATCATACATCTCTCTAACAC